>CAFUXE010000245.1:0-12841 GCA_903364295.1 Serranus cabrilla
ATGTCATTTCTGGATAGATTAGGCTCTAATATGTATCAACACACTGAAATTGGGACATTTTAAGCAGTAGTATTTTTTTATTCAAGTTTTTTGACTCCTATAAAATAGTTTTACTCTGACATTTATGGCCATATTATGATCCAATATGTATCAACAGATTCTAATTGGGCTATTTCAAGCATTCTTAGGCATTTTATATATTGGGAGGCCCATTTAGGGAGGCAAAACGCGCCTAAACTGTCCTCTCTGGAGACAGAATGCGCCTAAAGTGCCCTCTTTAGTGTCAAGAACGTGCTTCTTTCTTTTCGCCCCTGCCTTTCAAAAAGTCTGTGCAAGCCACTGAGTGGGAATAACTCAAAAATGTAATATAAAAAAGAAAGAATGAAAGTTGAACTTGAACTTTTTCAAGTCATGAATACTTAAAAAAGGAACAGGATCTAGTTATTCTAAATGGTTTATTCTTAGGAGCATTTTAAATGAGACATGTAGAATTACGTTATTATGACAGAAATTTCACAAATTTAAGCTTTGCTTGGTTTCTTTTCCTAACTGAAACTTCCATTATCTATGATCTGTTCAAGGACTGTCCAAACATTCAAATTCTGATAATAATGCCTGTTTTTACAGTTTTAACAGGCAGTTTTTTAATGGAAATATGGTTTATGTGCCTCCCATTGTTAAGTGTTTCCTTAGCTAATGAAATATGTATGTAATAGTGCTTACTAAGACTTTGCAAATTATTTGCAACTAGTTAAAGTCTTAAGCCTGGAAGACAGTTAAAGTGGGGCTTTATATCGAGAAGTACTTTTACATTTTTGGAGATGTATATTAATAAGATTCATACCACTCTCTAATCTGCAGGGTAAATATGAAAGTACAGCCAGCAGCTGGTTCACTTTCTCAGCACAAAGTCTGGAAACAGCCATCCTGGCTCTCTTTAAGATAAGAAAAATATACCAAGCAGCAACTCTACGGCTCATTTAAAGCTCACACAATTATTATGTCACATTAATTATATTATTATATATATATTATATAAGGTTATATCTCTGTGACACCTTGAGGTTGGTAACCATTGCCACAGAAGTCACTGCATGTGGCCAAGAAGTAGTTCAACCAATTAACCCCTTTCAAAACAATAATGTACTTTTTAAACAAACAATAAAATATGGTAATTAGTGAGCTTAACAGGTGCTGGAAAATGGTCATTCATTTATTTATTTATTTATCTATTGTCTCTACATAGAGCCAGGAGAGCTGTTTTTAGAGGCCGTCCACACGTACGTAAACGATCTTTTTCCTCTCCGTTTTCCCTGGCATCGTATCAGGAATATTTGCGTCCAGACGGATCCGTCTCAATACGCTACTTCATATGCCAGGCCTATAGGTGGCGCTGTTTCAATTTCAGAAATTCACAAAAAAACGGAGAGGAAGAGACGGAGCATGCGCACAAAGCTTGAGCGCTGTTTACAAATCGGCAGCAGAAGAACCCATCAGTCCATCTGCCTTTTTTGCTTAGCATAGTGGCTCAGGAGCATGATAACAACCCCAGTAACCCTAATAGGCTCAATATCTTCTCCAGCAGGAACACGAGCATGTAGTCCGACATTGTTATTGATGTTGTTATGAGACGTCTCGCAGGATATAGCAGGTGGAAGGCTAAGCTCGAGGGGTGTGGCGATGACATCATCGAAACGCAGATATCCGTCTTCGCCGTCCACACGAATACGCAAGGGATGCGTTTTCGGATTTATTCACCCTGGGACCCGGTTTCAAAAAAATGCGTTTTCGGGCTATGCGTTTACGGGATTCGTGTGGATGGCCGGCCCAAATGAAGCAAAACATATGCGTTTAACGAAAAAATCGTCTCCGTATGGACGGCCTCTTAGTCTTGCTATACTATGCAACTGTAAGCTGTCGCTTCATGTTAAACCGACAAACAGAGAGTGCAGCCAGTCTTTTCGTTTAACTCTCTTACCGAGTATTCTGTACGTCTTGCCCTTTATCATATTCTACACACTGAAGTAACAGCAATCATGGCATTAAACAAACTCCACACTTTATGATAGTAATTGGCACATTTGCTTTATTTTGAAAACAGACATTGAAACCATTTGTATTTTTTCATATTTTTTTCTCACAAGTTTGAACTCCTTGATAAGGTTGAAACTGGACATTGCACTCACTGGAACATGGGAAAAGTATTTTTTTGTTTGCTCGTTTGTTTGATTTTTCTTTTTACTTTTTTTTTGCGTAACATCAGTGCAAGAGTATTTTTCCAATTCATATAAACTGTCATAACAACACCAAAGACATCAAAAAGAAGCCGCCACACCTCTTAAGTTTTTGTGACTGCGAAAAAGTTCCTCTCAGAGGGAGAGTTCCCATCATGCATCTGGTTCGATGGTTCATGCTACTGTTCTCAGGTTTGGTTGGCAGAACACAAATCGTCATGTAAGAGCCAGTTATGATAATACTATAGCTGACTTTCATAGTTTATTATATGAGTATGTCATTTAAATGGCAACAGGTCCTTTACTGTAAATGTGAGTAGACAGGGAGTTTGTAAAAGGGGTGTAAACCAAGCTTGAATGACTCAAGCACAATAGAGAGAGAGTAATAGTCTTGTCCTATATGTGGTTTTTGGATTCTGGATAACGCTTCCCAACTGGAAAAGTCACACATTTAATTATACATTCTATTCATATCCATCCGATGTGTCGGTACATTAACTATTTGCTGTGTTCTCAATACACTTGTACTGTGCTTGAAAACTAGAGTTGCATTTTAAACCGGCTTGTTTTTGTGCGTGCATATGCAGAAGTACAGAATTTATTTGCAAAATGTGTTCAAAGAAAGTGCATTGCAATGCGAATAAAGTAGGGTGCATTCACAATGCATTTTTAAATGTGCAAACATCCAGTTGGGAGCGTTCATTCCACCACTGATTCACTTACAATAGATAGTGAAGAGCAAATCAAATCATCCTCTTCCTCCTTCATTATCATCACCATCATTATCATCATCAAGTTAACAATCATTTTCATTATCAACATCATCATCATCATCAACATCATCAGCATCACCATCATCATCATCATCATCATCATCATCATCATCATCATCATCACCACTTCCTCATAGTATTAGCTTGAGCCAAAAAACTTAACGCTGGAAACTCCCCCCAACATGAGAAAATCATTGCCACACAAAAAATGACAAACAAATAGAAACGGACTGCCTTCACATTGGGAAGGCAAAGAGCAACCTAGATTTTTGTTTTTGTGTTATTCTTCATACTCTTAATTCTGCTTTCTTTAGGTTAGACTTAGTCATCCTTGGACTCGGTGCCCTCTGCCGCTGCTTCTGCCGGGGTGGCCTCCTCTGCTTTAGACTCCTCTGCAGCATCTGGGCAAAGGAGGGGGGAGGAGGGTAAAGAGAGGGGAATGAGATGAAAGGGTGTAGAGAAGGGTGATATGATAGATAAAAGGTAGGTTGGGAGGAGAGGAGAGAGGAAGAGAGAAAATTAGCCTGTGGAAAGGAGGTTTTACATTCTGAGGTTGGAATGATAAAGCTCCATCTGGGTCTTCTGAGATACTGAGCATCAAGGATTCCACATATCAGCTGCTACTTTTGATGTTTTAAATATTTCACCACAAAAGGTTCTCTGTTTATTAAAAAAAGCATAAGATAACATTCAACATCTGTGAAAATATGGATTAAATGAATACACAGAAGAAGCTACGTAAATCCACGTTGTACACAAGATGTCACCTCGACTTAAACTGAGAGCACATCAGTCAGAAGTTGCAACCTAATGTCTGAAATCCCACATTGGCTGTGTAAATAATAAAGGAAGAGAGTGCTCCTAATGGAGCCATGAAGCATTTGAACTGACATCACAACGCTAACAGCAGCATCTCGGCCTGTCACATTGAATACTGTGTGATGCCCACGGTGTACTGCTCTGTAACAACATCCATTGGTGGCTTACTGAGAGGTGAATACTGCTGAATAACAATCCATGATACATCACTAAGCCGGTACGAATTGATTTTGTTGAGTAATACGGACGGATGCTTGATATTATTCTATCTGTGCTGAATGCTATTTTGCTGCTAATAAATTATGATCATTGAATAACTATTATCTATAAAAATAAAAGATTTGCCTTTTCCTGATAAATAAGACTTTTGTCACACAGTATATGAGCAACAATGAATATGAGACCTTTATTTTATTGTTTCTGACCTTATTCCATTGCCCTGAGAGTGGTGATCTCATACCGAGATGATCTCATACTCCTTTATTAGAAAGAGGAGACATCAAAGAATGACATCATTGCACTGGGGTGATGGGGTGCGTGTGTGTGGGTGTGTATGTATGTGTGTGTAAGGGCGAGGCAGAGAGAAAGACAGAGG
Source organism: Serranus cabrilla (assembly GCA_903364295.1). Lineage (NCBI taxonomy): Eukaryota > Metazoa > Chordata > Actinopteri > Perciformes > Serranidae > Serranus > Serranus cabrilla. The sequence goes on from CAFUXE010000245.1 coordinate 4,422, forward strand.
AGTGGGGGGATTGTGTCTGTGTAAGCGCTTGTACTAATGTGTGAGTGTGTGTGTGACTCAAGACAGCGTGAACTGCCAGGTAAGAGGTAATTAGCTTGTTAGCCAGTATGACAGAGTTGAGAATGTGTTTCTCTACAGCCACTGAACTGTGAGATGCAAATGCAATTTCACCCAATTCAGAGCGCCAAAGCACTACAGTTCTGGTATTCTGACATCAGTGCCACCTCAGTTATCTACTGAAGTGATGTGGACTAAAATGCTGATTTAGTTTTGCTGATGCATTTGAAAATAAGAGTAAGAGGTAAACAAACGCCCAAACTCTGGTGATCTCTGTCTTAGTTTGCCGACTCTGCCCACTGGTTTCACTGAAGTTTTCAGTCAACAATGTTAATGAGAGGATGACGCATGGTTTACTGCGGAACTCGGGTATAAAGTAGAGCTGAAGTTAGAGGAAGCACAGAGACAGGAAAATCTGCAATAATGTTTAAAGTTTGTTTTTAACATAAGGCAGGTAGGAACTTCTTTGTCTCGATTTAAAGAACAGGCATGGCATATGGAGTTTGGGTTCGCTCCTTTTTTTGTCTTTGTTAGCACTACAGGTTCAACACAGAATAAATTTTTGCTGCTATGCAGATGACACTGGACTCTATACAGCTGTTGATCCTAAACCCTATTAACATCATTATATATTAACCTTTGAAAACTGCATCACTGACATCAATTTATAAATGACCCAAAATGTCCACAAATTAACTCATGTATGTTTTTTTTATTCCTAACAAAAATATATGTGACACACAAGATTACCTATAAATAACTGTTTTAAACATGTTGGTAATTATGTGATTAAGTAACCAAATGGCTTATTTAAGGTTAGTAAAAAGATCAGGATTAGGAATATTACTTTTATACATAACTACTATATGCACTTGTGTCACAGAACGTGAATTCAACAAGACGTTTCCAACAGGACACAAACACTGGTCTCCTCGGTCAAAATCCTGTACTTGTTTATACCATTTATCCTCCCTCCAACCCGCCCTTAATGCACCAGTGTTGTGGGATAGCAACAAATTAAAGTTCATTCTTTTTTTGTAGGAAAAACTGCAAAACGTTCATGAGAATAGTCTGTTTTAGTATTTTATGTGAGCCAGTTATACCTCAGGCAAACCAGCATGTCCACTTGTTTACTGTTGACTCTAATCTAACTTTCTTGCTGCATATGAGTTCTATCAAAAAAGCTTGCACATGCTTTTATTGCAAGCAGGCTCATTCAGAATGCTGTTGTCAGAGTTTTAACTGGTTCAAAGAAAGATATCACACCACTTGTGCTTCTGCACTGGTCCTCACTAAGTTTTATTAAGATATATATCTTGAAGATCTCTCAGAATAACTGCTCAACATACCAAAGACCATACCACTAGAAGACATATGGTAAAGCTATTTTCTGTTCTGGATCCAAACAGTTATATCATTCTTTTAATCTGAAGACAGAAATACAAATCTAGACATTTAACTGGCTGTTAAAAACCTCCCTTTTCTGGCCTTGCTTAGAATCTGTTATTATCTCTCCTCTTTATTTTCTTGATTATGTTTCGCACTGCTCAATTTTAGGAGATTACAATCATTAAGATGGTAATGGTCATTGTAGTTGTTCTTAAATAAGTTCTAACTGTTTGACTGAGCTGCATTTCATATATAAAATGTGCTTTAGAAAATAAAGTTGATTTATGCAGCTGCCTGAGAGCATGAGCATGTCAACATGCTATGACAGTTCACAGCTTGGTCAGATGTAACTAAATGAAGCCAGTGACACAGACTATCCTTGGTGGAGAATCTGGATCATGCCCTCATAAATCATTCAGGACGATCAGAGTACCTGGTGTCCTTCAGCATGTGGCCGTGCACTGACAAACCTTAACCAAGTGAGTTGGTTATAAATATTAATTTACAGTTGGTAAAGCAGATTGTGGCCAGCAGTGGATTCTTAATTAACAGTTCTTTGTCAAGTAGTGTTTGTTTGTGACAGGCTTCCCCGATTCGGCTCGTGACCAGTAGGGATCATTAATCATTCATTGAAATCAGAGCACCTGTTATCCCCGCTCTGCTCCATGCAGGGCAGCTATCCCATTGAGGTGGTAACTATGACAACAGGGAGACAGTGCTGCCTAGGTGACCTAGTTTCTGTGTAGTTCTCCACTAAGTGTGTGTGTGCGTGTTTCCCACCTCACACCCCCACCTACTCCAGACTGAGCATGCTCCATTAACTACCTGTCTGACCCAGTCTGAGAGTCCTTGGACCAGAAATATGAGTTCATGTCAAGACTTTGTTGAATCAACGTTATAATGTAATTTCACGGCCTTTCAGTTTCTTCTCCGGTATACGTTTCCACCAAAATTGGTCATCAAATGATGGTGTGCCTTCAAACCTATTAGCTGGTGTTGGAAGTCCGGACACTAAAGATACTATCCTTTTTTCCGTAATGTAATGTCAATTTAATGGAGTCATCTATATTTACCACAATTTGTATTTTCATTTAAATAAATGACTGTAGCAGCTATGTCAATATGTTGGTCTTTGTATTATGAAATCATATGAACCCATCTGAGATGTGAGAGGACCCTTTATGACCCAAACATGATGCTTTCTCATTAAGCAAACAATGCAGCCTTAACAAAAACTGATTATTCCCAAGATAACGCTAGCCCATTGTGCAACATCATTCCTGAACATTTCCAACCCTGCCTCTCTTTCCCAATCTTCGCCTCATCAGTATGGAGTTTCCATCTTGCAGAGGCTGAGATACAAGGCTGTCTAATCTAATATTGAGCTGTGTCTCTGTGTTAACCAGTGAATGGTGGAGCACTGCCAAAGATCTTTAAATCCCAAAGACTCAACAAGCAGCTATTTCCTGCGGTGCCTGCCAAGCAGACACGGGGAAAGCGTACTGATTGCCCGTTATTAGTTTTTTTTACAGTAAGTAATTGCTTCTTGATTGGTGAATGTGTCTGGAATTATATTTGTCTGTGAACTCAGTGCCCTTACAAACGTGCACACCTAAGTGTGTGATTTAATGAGCTTGACAAGCCCAAGTTTGTTGTTCCTATCTCCAAGTTGGGTTATTTTATTTGGCATGTGCTTGCGTGCATGTAATTGAATCCTACTGTCAAGGCAGCTGACCACCAAAATACAGCCCCATGAGTCTTTGGTAGAGTGTGTCATTGAGACCAATATTTACATTTTAGTTAGCAGCACCATCTAGTAGCCGTGGTAGTTATGAAGGACTCCAGGATGAAAGTGGCATTACAGTGTAAAAGAGTTAGGCATTTTGTCCATTGCCATCTTGGTTCATGACTGTCACAATTCTGTTTTTTGCAACCAGTGAATGCACAGAACACTTTGGGAGCTGGAATGATACTACATTATCGACAAACAATAGCACTAGCTAGCTAGTTTGGTTAGCAAGCAATAACCAAATGCTTAAGATTTTAAAGTAACATTAAAAAATCTTAAATTATGTTTGACTGGCTGGATACACACTGGGAAAGGGTAAATTTTTTAAGCATTAAACTCAAATTTCACCATAGTAGCAACCTGTCAATAATAAGCTAGCTCTGGAGTCGCCCCCTGCTGGACAATCGAAATAATGCAGATTTAAGCCATGTCCACAATCACTTTTTTTCCCACTTTTTCACAGGTAGTTTTTCTTTCCCAAACAAAACTGTGACCGTTTCACAAGATTAATGAGGGGTTTAAAATGACAATTGTTATGTTTAAGTATGAGGATGTGTACGTCTCCTGCAACTGGTAAGGGGACTAATTTAGAAAACGCTTGTGTGGGTTTTAGAAGTGCATCTGATAGTAGGAAGAAAATACCAACGTGGTCATATGGTTCAGAGGACATGTTGTTGAGAGCTTTAGTGTAATCAGCATACCTTGTTTATCTTTTGTTTGGTTAGGCTCCTCCTTCTCAGCTGTCGGGCTGACAGCAGCAGGCACATCGGCTTGTCTGGCCTCCTCCTTTTTCTCTTCACTCTCCTCCTCCTTCTTCTCCTCAGCTGTGGCTGTGGTAGGACTCTTGGCTGCAGCTGCTGGGGCTTCCGCCTCTTTGGGCTTCTCCTCGGCTTTCTCCTCCGCCTTTGGCTCCTCTTTCTGGGGCTCAGAGGGCGCTGTGGCGGCCGTAGGAGAGGCAGCAGCAGCTGGTGCTGCTGCTACAGGAGATGTCGCTGCACCTACAGGAGAGGCAGCAGCAGCTGCAGGAGAGTTAGCTGGCTTGTCTGCCACTGGGCTTTTGGCTTGGCTCGTCTCCTCCTCCTTCTTGGCTTCCTCTCCTGCAGCTTCTTCCTCCTTTGCAGGTGCCTCCTCTCCCTCTGCTTTCTTTGCCTCTTCTCCTCCCTCTGTCGCCTCCTCTGCAGCAGCAGGACTGTCTCCCTCCTTCTCTTCCTCTCCGTCTTTCATCTTTTTCCGAGTTATGTGTCCACGGAAGCTGGCCTGTATTTTGGTGGCAGCCTTGTGGGCCTTGTCCTCGGGTTTGTTGGTGGTGCCATCCTGTTCAATCTTCTGGTCCGCCTCATCATTCTTCTCCACCTGGTAGCCAAGAGAAAATACAGCAAGTTAACATCTACTGTAAGCCATCGAGCAGATGCACTGGAAACCAGCAAGAGAATGCACTGGTTGTAATGCTAAAACTTGCATCCCTCTATTGTAGGGCTATGTAACTTGAGGATGATGATCCCAAAATATCATGCTGGCAAAGAAAGGTACAATATGTTATGAGCTGAAAGGTCAGAAGTCAGAAAAGATAAAAGTATATGCTATGAGAGAGGGTTTATTATGAACTGTTGTATTTATAGCCATTACTGGAGAGTTTTAGACTGGGAAAAGTTGGGTCAGGGTTGGTTGGTTTAGAGTGGAGTAGAAGTGTAGGACTGGATGAGGAACAGGGTTAGGAATAGGACAGTACACAATGTAATATTGTATTACCTTCCGTAACTGGGTCCATAGCTGTCCATCAAATAGTGGGTTGTGCTATGAGTCATATAAATCTAATGAAAAGAAATCAAATCAAATAAAGGAATGAATGATGAGCACTGAGAGTGGCAAACAAAATGAATCAATACATTCAAAATGAATAGGCAAATAAATCAAGGTAAAATATTCTTTATGCAAAGTTCAACCAATCAAAAGCTTTAAATGTGCACCTTAAATGAATGTGAATAAGCAACATGAAGCAAACATAAACTGTCAAGAAGCATGCAGGCAGTGCAGCATCAGTTAGCCAAATGATAGAGATGTGAAAAACTGTCCTTCCAGGTATCAAGTCTTTGTCAGGATCCAGTGATTCATTGGACAACAGAATGAATCTATAAAATTTTATCATTTCATTTTGCTGGAAAGAGGAGATTTAGTGCCATTGTGAATCATGAGACTAACAGATGTGTGTGTGGGTCGATTGTCTGCACATAATAAATTGGATACACTGGGATTTGGGGCACGACAAATGACTCTAGGCATTTATTGCGGTTATTCAATCCAGACATGAGGTTGATATTGTCCTCCTGATAATGGTGCTGGAATAGATTTGGTGAATAATTAAACTTAAATGTAGAATCTCTCCCTGGCATTCATTAATGACCCCTGGATTTGCTGCTAATGATGTCTTCAGAATTGTAACCGGCAAAATGTAAGCATTCAAATTTGAGGCTTTTTCTCCAAAATAATGAGCGGTTATTTATTCTCTAGGTACAGTAGCTTTCTACGGCTCCATCTCTGGCTGCTAGGGAACGAGCTGCCTGCTAGAATCTCCTCAGCATTCACCGCCATACCCCTCCCAACCATCACAGGTTACCTTGACAACCAGAGTGCTAACTCATCACGACGCTGTCTGCTGGTTGGACCTATGAAAGACTATATGTCACCCTGATTGGCAGTGCACCTGACCCCTCAGGGGAGCGGGCCAATAGGAACTCGTAAATCAGGCGGGGCAATCAGCATGGTTAAGGAGGGGTTGTGTGTGATGCAGCGGCAGAGTGCGGTGCGGAGCAAGCAGGAGGGGGCGAAGGGGGTTATATGTATCAAGGATGGCGGGCTGTGTCACTGAGCAGCAGCATCTTCTTTAAGGTCAGTGAATTTGACTGAAAATGGTTTTCAGGACGCGACTCAGAAGCTACAACCATCAGCCTATTTCCAGATACCTGCTGTCTCTGATAGTGTCGTCATATTGGATATGAGGTTTGACTTGGACAGCTGCCTGCATGAGGAATCACATCTGAGAGACATGATTTAAGAGCCAGAGGCCCTAAACCAACATGTCTTATTCAGGGTCAGTGTGTCAGTCCAATATTGGAGTAGAGGGGCCAAGGTGCAGCTGTGTTGATATTCACCTCCTCCACCACCTCTATTCACATGCCATCCCCAGGGTTCAGGGTGTAAATCCTGCCCCAGGACCTTCTTGTGATTCTTAATATACACCATCTTCCTGAAGCAATTTTGCGCAATGTAATATTAAAAAAAAACAGCTGCCACCGCTGGCTTTTAGGTAGCAGATTTCCATGGCCTTATACACTGCTCTTCACATATAGTGATTTATATATATTTTGTAAAATTAACTATGAACCTACTCAACCAGCTATTAAGTGTCGAAATAAAAAGCAAGACTTTCTACATAGTTATAGTTAGTCTATAATAACATATATAATAATACAAAAATTATAAGTATCATAAGTATCATAATATTCATATTACTGGTCACACACTGACATTGTTTTTGCATGTCTTGATGCATTATTAACATATATAGATATATAAAAGTGTAGAATTAGACTTCCCTAATTATATCCAAATGTGTTACAACAGTAATTATGCTGATATATAATATAAGCAGTTATGAAGTATTTCATATTTGACCTTATAAGCCACTATAAAATGAAATAAAGTATGTTGAATGATGATTGAAACATTATGATGAATATTTACTTGTAACTATACAGTGCTGTTAGCAGATTATAATGCCTTTTAACTGTGTTTCTATTGCATTATAGACATGGGCTACATATAAAGTGTTCTCAAATAAACTTTAGTGTCCTGCTATTAGAGCAGAGAGCAGAACAGAGAGACGGACAAAGCAGCCACGGCACACCCTGTGCTGCTCTTAATAATATGCAGGTCTCTGATGACTTATTGAGCTTTTACTACATCTGATCTCATGGGTGCTTGCAATTGCCAAAAATGTGACCCAAGCACTTAACTCTAAATAGAATTACTTATTGGCTGCATACAGTGAGTCAGACTAAGAGAGAAAGAAAAAGGGTGTTTGGGAATATGGGGGTATGACATCATTGTTGGAACAGAGGGTATGTCATTCACTTTAGAGAACTGGGTGTGTGAGTGCAAATGTAATAAAGTACCAGCAGAGTGCCAGGTGATCTCATATCTATGCAGACGGGGAAGAAAGATCGCCATCATGGTTTGACCACAGTTATAGCATCATCATTTGAATTATTGACATTTGTCTGAGCATCACCTTCAAAAGTGCTGTGCTATGATTTTCTGACTGCTGTAGTCTGTTTCCATGGACCATAAGATTCAGTACTAGGCTCTTTTGACCTGTCATATAAAACTTGTTATGCTGTGATTTGCAACATAGCAGTGGTTAATGACTGACAGAGTTGTAACATTAAAATACAAATTGCAAATCCTTTAAGAATTCTGGCTCCTGGCTGTTAACTGAACCCTGGTCACGTAGCCTCCTGCAGGCGCTATTGCTCTCGGAGTCTGTGCGGCACACATTTTCATTCATAAATACGGCAGCACCTCCCAAAGGTGCAGCACCACACAAGGTACACTCCCTTTAAGTCTTCGCTTAAACTCTTCCTTGATTAATTTGCAGTGAGGCAACATATTTGCATTATCAGGTTAATTAAATGACTTATTACAATTAGCCCGCAGAGTTTCCTTTGCCTCTGAACAAGGTCTTTTTGGTTGCCATAGATACACTCCATTAAAACAGTTTTTATTATCCAGCAAAAAATTGAATGTTTGCAATATAAAAGTGCTTTTTTCACATGATGGTGAATCAGATTATGTAATCCTGTAATTACAATAGCTCCAGTGTAATATCGTAGCATTAAAAGCTTGCAGTGGTACACTACTATATGCAGGTGACGTTGTTCATGTTCGGAATCTAAATGTACAATAGCTCACAGGTTCATTTCTCGAAATATAAGAGTGGCATTCTCCAGGGGACAAACGCCTCTGTCTTCCTTGTCTGTAAAGGTAATAAATCGCTGTTCAAAAATGTGTTCAGTACACTATCTGATGGCTGGATGTGTCTATCAGCTGCAGTCTGTGCTCTCTCTCCCTGTCTGTCTCTGTCCTTGGGTGGGCACCGGCTGTCGTGAGAACCACACCCGAGAGTCAA
>CAFUXE010000245.1:16504-28082 GCA_903364295.1 Serranus cabrilla
CCTCCTCCTCCTCCTCCTCCTCTTCTCTTTCAGCCAGCAAAAGCTGCGGCCCCACCCTAAAAAGGCTCTCGCTTAATGACTGACTGGATACCTCCAATTTTTTGCCCTGATACATCTTTTTATATTGCGCTTTATTTTTGTTTCTCTCAACACTACCACCGTTTTATTCCCTCCCTGTCCGCTCACATAAGGAGATGTCTTTTTCTTAAAAAATATAGAAACTCCCAATTGGAAGTCGCCTCCTGATTGCTCAGGCTCCCTCTCAGACTGTGTGTTATACACTCTCTGCTTCTCTGATCAGTGATATGAGCCTGTGAGCTCTGCGTCCAAATTGCCACCGCGATGCCAAAAGCATGTTTTCTGGCACAGCCGGGAGCATCTCTTGCCAGGAGAGATGTGTGAAAGAGAGCAGTGAGGCGCATGCATGCGTGCACGCACACACACACACATGCACGCTGTGCTCTTAGGACGCGTCACCCGCACCACCAACCCGCCCACCCCCCATACCCAGCGCGCTCTGTTCTCATGGAAACACAAGCAGATAGACTAGAAGAGCAGAGGAGGAGGAGTGTGTATGTGAGAGAGAGATGGAGGGAGAGAAAGGGATGAAGGTAGGAGGAGGAAGCAAGAGGGCCGGGTGTGGCAGACAAGGCAGGCGAGGCAAACTGCCTCTCTTCCCCCTCTCTCCCCCCTTTTTTTTCTCCCTCTGTGCCCACGTTTGCACACAGTCTGGTTTAATGAGCGGGCACAACGCATGCATTATCCCCACAACTACATTTATAACCATTACCATACAGTGAGGCTCGCAGGCGCATGCTCATGCAAACACCCACACTGTGTATTTGTCTTTCATAATACACACAGACACACACATACACACACTGTGGTGTCAGAAAAGTCCCCACCCCCGCTCTGACACCGGCGAGCACCAGCAGATGCTACAGACACAATGAGGATGGAGGGAGGAATGGAGGACAGGAGGATAGACAGAGAGAGAGATGGATGCAGGGGAGAGGAGGAGGAGGAGGAGGAGGAAGAGTCCTGAGGGGTTGTGCTCTGCTATTCTTCTCTTTTACAGGATTATTCCACATCCAGTTCACTGAGGGGAAATCATTAACCTGCACCACTGAGCCACAGCCTTCCCGGTGGTCGTTGCTGCCACACAGGGAAATCTAGCACCATTACTAGGCTGTACTACATCATCACGATGTGTCATCATGTCCTATAGCAGACGGTATGACACAGACGCTGTAATAATGCAGGGTAGTGCTGAGCACGCATGGTCTTTCTCTGCACTGCCCTGCTTTACTTTAATACAGCGATGCACATTCATCCAGCTGCCGTACTGGGTCACTTCACTGGAATAACTAGCAGATAAGTGACTTGCTCAAGGGAGCAGACTCTATTAAAAAGTTGTCTGAGAACCATATGCTTAGCTTCAAATTTACACACAAGGGTGAGATTCATGTGCTATATAGTATGTCATACATTACGGCCCTTACTGTGTTAGAACAAAATAGCAACCTCTAGGCCTGAAAAGTTAAGCCAGTGTAGGAGTGTCCCAGACTTGCATTCTCACTAATGTCCAGCAGATGGCGACTACACTGGTTGCAAAAAGAAGCCCAACTTGTTTTACTTTGATTCCCAAACTGGACATCAGGAAATCTCAAGTGTGCATCAATTAAGCAGATGTCGAAGATCTGCTTAAGTTGGCTTAATGTGCCAGTTAGAAACTTTCATAGAAAATAAAGTTGCAAAAAACCAAGATGATGATAGGCAAAGCACAAAACTTGAACCAGAGTCCACAAACATAAACTATTTTATACATTCTTTAGATATAACTGAAATGATTAGTCAAATAATTGATGATTTAATAATAATAATTTAAGTCCTTTTTTAGCCAAAAAACTGACCAGTTCCTGCTCATATGGGAATATTTATTGTTGTTTTTTTATAGTCTATTATATTAAGTTATATCTTACCTGAACATCAGACAAAAGGTAAGCAACCCAGAGTGCTACCCACCTGCATATAAATATGTATAGTGCTGTTCTATTCTATTTATTTAGAGATTTCTATCCAATGGCATTCACTCAGTTTCATGAAAATTCTATTTGCTTCTCACTGATGAAAAGGTTTACAGCATCAACATTTAAACAACAAGTGCCAAATCACTTCAAATCAAATCCCCACACTGGGAACAAGAAGTCCTTTAAGAGAGAAATACAGCCACTGAGTTCTATAACAAATGACTGTGGTTGTCAAAATGAAAAATATTAAATCCAAAGCACTCAAATCCCCAAGAGCCAAATCAAGCTGATGCCTGAGCTGGGTGGTAGCTAAAGAAACAGAGAGAGAGAGAGAGCATAGGACAGTCTTTGAAAACAATCCATCTGCAGTTTCAGCAGGTTGGCCAGCAGTTGACTGTAAACTAACCCAGCCTAAAGTACAGGCTTCTAGTCTTAGCTTCTTAGTATGCTAATCTATGTCCTGTTAAGCAGCTGAATCTGCTGTTGTACTGACCACAGAGATCAATAGTGTCACACTGTCTTGTCAGTATCGAGAATCAGTCAAGTGGCATGTTCTGGCAATGCTTTACTGTAGGTTGCTGTGGTTACAATGTCACTTTCGTGATTACAATGTAGATTATCATAAACGGGAAACCGCATTTACAAAGTGTTATCACTTTTTAAAATTTCAATTCTACCCACAAGACTTTTTCACAACATCAGCAAAAGCCGGGCTATCTGCCCCTCAAGCTCTATCTCAATTCACATTCAGTGTAAAATGGAGTGACACTTTTTAACTTGTAAAAAGTGTGAGGCTCTATGGAATCAGCACAATCGTGGCTAGAAGTGTGAATATTCTCAAAATGTATTGTTTTGTGCAGAATAACGTATTTATCACATAAATCATAAAGTGTATGTCCATTTGACATTCGAGGTCCAAAATTTCCGGTAATGTTCTGTCATAATTGCAATTTGCTATTACAAAACAGTAGAGGTCAAACGTTGCGATCATCATTTCCAATAAGTGCAGAACAGCCATGTCCCTTGAGACAGCACTACCCTGCTGAAATTCACACTCAATGCCAGTAAGTACATGGTGAGCACAGCATACTAAGTGTACTAACAGAAGTATCCGAATAAATAATATGAGTGTGCCTCCCTTTGGAGCAGTGTTAGTTGTCCTACTTTCTGAAGACCATATATATTTAAATAAAGCATACAGTAAGTGTTGCTTATCAAGTACTTTGCCACTGCCAACAGGCCCTCCTAACAGGCAGAAGAACACCCTGGAGGATGAAAGTATGGTACAGACTGATGTTCACATTACTCCTTTTGTTCTTCACTTGCTTATAGCTAAACTTATACATATACATGAGTCAACCCTATGGAAGTCTAGCATGGTGCACCTTTCAATACATCCTGTTGTTTGTTGCATTGTAAATCAACAATCTGTCCTTTCAGACTGACAGTGATGAAGCTCCTCATTTGCACCATGAAAGGTCACTGTATCTGTGAAAGACAATGAGATTCACATGCAATGTACCAGCTGCGAGTTATCTTGAAATATAAAGACCAAATAGAAATGTACCATAACAATTATAAACTATTAATTGCATGTTATGAAAACTGTGAGTCCTTGGATCTTATCCAGTTTTTATACTTATTCAACAACAAATACCAAAACGCAGTTCACAAGCTCAGTTGGTAGGGTGGTCGTCCACTGATCGGAAGGTTGGTGGTTCGATCCCTGTTAGCCTACATGTAAAAGATACTGAACCCCAACTTGCTCTCAGTGTTTGATTGCTAGCCTCAGCCCCCAGTACGAGGAGTGGTCGCAAAGACTAGAAAAGCACTACATAAGTGCAGTCAATTTACCATTTATGTTTTACAAAACGTGTGAATTAATAATAAGCAATAATTAATTTTCAGACTTTGGTGGGCAGATAATTGCAGGAGCATCAAAAGATCTTCAACACAGATCATGCTGTCCTGTATCTGAAATTAAATATTAGTTTAAGGATCAAACTGAAACATCTGAAGCAGCAATAAGTCGAAGAGATATGGTAAAGGAACACAAAACACTAAGATGGTATCAAGCAGGAAGCACCTGTGCAGCTCTATCTGGGGTCTAATGACAAGTGACCTTTTTGGACTAAACATTATTATTACCTGCTAAGCCATGCTAGGTTATACATAATGGGTGTTATTATGGCAAAACGTGGATACCAGTGGGGGAAAAAATAAGTTAAAGTTGCCAAAATGTCAAACATGAGAAGATGATTCACTTTTGAGAAGATTTTTTTTAGCATCACTGGAGTGGAACCAGTACTTACAATCAGGAAGCAGGAGTTTGATTAGACCAAATGTCAAAAAGAAAGCATCACAGGGAAGCCAGCGCTGATGTGCTAACACGATGAAACCTTTGCCAGCTGAGGGTATAAGAACAGAAAAATAGAAAGAATGAGATTAAATATTAAATGGCATAAATCTACACAGACATAGTGCAATACAAAATCTTTGCATGTTTTTATTTATTTATTTATTTATTGCTGTGGTCAAAAGGTCAAATCCATAATACTCACCGCCTCGTTCTTTTCCCAATAAGGATTTGTGTCACATACAAATTCCTAAGCAACTCCATCCAAAGGCAGAAGACACAGCATTAAATTAAACTGAAATACTCAACAGACCATCTAACCAGGGACAAAAAAGTAAGTGATTAACAGTGAAATATTCAGGAACTCATTCCAGCCATGTTGAACTGCTGTTTATTTTGTTGTTATACAGTTAATACGAGGCTTTCTTAAATACTTGATTCTGATTGGTTCATATGGCATTTTATTGTCTCTTATTTCTAAATAAGCAGATCTCTGCTATGAATATGCTGGTTTTACTATATTTTTTATTAGATAGTTAGATTAGAGTTAGATTAGATGTTAGATAATATTTTTAATTTATACTTCTCATCATACTAAAAAGCATATATATATATATATATATATTGTTCTTATTACAACATTCAACAACAATCTATTTAACATGCAACAATATATTTTCACTAATGTGCAATATTTGTGCAATACAAAGTACTCTCAGGAAAAACCCTATGTACAATATTAATGATAATGTTCAATAGCAGCCATGTAAGTATTTTACATATATATTGTGTATATATAATGTCTTTTTTATATATATTTATATGCAAAGTTGCATGTTGTCTGTATTTTATATCAATAACAGAGCAATGCTTTGTGTGCTGTTCAGAATCTAACAGGACTATTTTTCTCATATCTGAAGCCTTTAAATCATTCTAAAAATCAATATTTTGTGTCAAATTGTTCATTTGTTTATTAGGTCGTCCTGTGCAAGGTGGGATAATGCATATATTGAGTTGGTCATTATTGCAAAATAAATCCCAAAGGGCATTTATGACCCTTTTGCTTTGTAGGGTTTATTTTGAAACAATGACCCTCTCTCACTGCACATTATCACTTACTTTCTTTTTGTAAAATGTATATTTTATATCATATAAACACGGAAGATTTAGCCCATTTGTCCCAAACCAGATTAAAGTGTCAACTATCTATACCTTTCCCTCAAAAAACCCCAAATGCCCCAGTTCTCTGGATCAGTATATCTACGCTGCACTCTATTATTCATTAGGCAATGCATGCTACACCAATAATGAAAGCTGACTGGCAATGCAAACATCAAGAATTTGACTTTGTGTCTACATCGTTCATGCAGGAATATTAAACAAAAAAATTTAACTCCTGTGTTTACTGTTAATCAGGAAGCAGATCAATTCTGTCAATGCAATAGTATATATTTTTTTCAGTTAATCTATATATATATAATCTATATATATAAACTGCAAGGTACATTTTATTTTGAAATGCTATTTGTCACCTAATGTTCCATGATGCACACATTCTAACTTGCCTAAATATTGATCTCTTAAATCAAATTGCTAAGTTTGTCCATGCATCTACAAAGTTTTGGACATTTAGTTTCACCATTTAAAAAAGAAACTTTTTAAATAACTTGAGTTGCTCACTGGCTCTCCTTCCTCTCTCCCCTCAGTGTGATCTGAGACAGCAAAGGACAAAGACCCAGAGGAAGAAAATCAAAGGTTTTCCTGCAAGCTGTAATGAAATAAAAGTGGACCAGGTGTCCACTTCTGAGCTAGGACTCCTACATCTGACACAGCTGCACCCACACAATGTCACACAGGTGTTCCGCCACTATGACACAATGAGTCAGGAGAAAGTAACTGACTGGCGAGATATTATAGCCTGCTTTTTAACCTGAACTTTCTCTCAATATTTTTTTTCTTTCATCTTTGTACTGAGGCCCATAATGGTATTAAAGGAGAGGGAGAATTTCAATCAATAACATTTTAAAATGGCTACCTGCAGTCATAGATACATCCACTCCCATTCTCCAGTTACCCAAGTTCACTAATGCTTTTTTGGTATATAATTCTCAAGTTAGTGATAATTGTTATTGCTTTTTTTTTCTTTTTGTCTTGGGACTTTGTACAGTCAAGGCAGTCCCAATCTTTTTGTCTTAAGACCTAAGTCTACCTGTTCCTGGTAATCACAGGTTTAAAATCTCAGTTTGAGCATAGTTCAACCAACTAGTCATTTTGTTCCCAGATTGTTATTTGAGAACTGAAGAGGTACAATTAGTGGGTAAGTTACAAATAAATTAAAAAAAATCCAAAATACTTCTTTGATCAACTCATATCCACTAGGTTAGGGTCATAGACATATATAAAATAAAGGAGCTAGTCATCTTGCTTAATGTCTGTTGCAATCAATGTCGATTTCATCAGTGAAACTGGGAGAGACCATATTTGGACTGGGGAGGTGCAAGGACAGGTGTATCTGAAAAATAAACTGTTAACGCTAAAACAAAATGTATCTTACTGAGAGGGACTCCTTAGAGTGTCTTTTAGTACAACCGAAAGCTTGTCGTGTTTTGCCACGACCCAAATCATAAACTTCTTTACCTATTTTCTACACGGGACACAGTTAACATCATATTGTATTGGAGAAGACTTGAAACTAGTGTTTCAGACCATAATGCTGCCACGAGAATTTATTTCTGAGGTAATAAATCAAGTGAGAAGTGGTCTCATTTTGTATTGAGATATACAAGACCGGAGTTCTTTTGCAACCCCCAATGACGACCCCTGTTGGATTTTTGAAAGAATGCAGGAGTTTACTTATTCATATTCTGCTCAGACCAGGAGGTTGCCGCATGGTTAGGAACCACTGGGTTAAGGGATAAACTGGTCCATACAGGTAACTACCAACTTGTCGTCTGAGGAGATGTCATAGATTGTATCAAAGTAGTAGATGTCGTCACAGAGATGACACCCATTTGTTTGTGTGCTATTTATTTAAAGTCTTCAGTTTAGCATTTTGGCTAATGCCAGCTTGGTTTTTGGAACCAGATTTGAATTGGAGAGTAGGACGCTAACTTATCAGCTACCGCTAGCTTGCATAGTAAGCTGCATCCGTCATTCAAAATGCACAGCAAACAGTGTTCTTGAGGACAAGCAAAACCTGAACCAGACATTTTAAACAATAAATTATTGCAATTAACTGTCAGAAACTGAAAACACACTGAGAACAAGATAGCCCCGCCCTAAATCATACCCTGCTTTATCATCCGTTTGACTCCAAATGGTGCCATAATTCACAAAATGAACATCGTGCTGTTTGAGTAATTGAAACTATAGAGCATAAACTCGATAACAAAATGTTTACTGAGACAATACATCGAGTAGGGCCATTTCTCCTAGACTTCTATACAACCAGACTTATTTTTGCAACCATTTGAGTCGCCCCCTGCTGGACATGAGAAAGAATGCAGGTTTAAGGAACTTAGGCATTAGCTCCCCTTACCAGCCTGGAAGTTGCCATTTGGGAATCATAGGTATTACAAATCTTTCCAGGACTTAATCATTTTGTTTAACCTATGGTCAATTAAAAAGGATGCTATTGCCCAGGAGTTATGCAGGTGCTGTCATCACTAAAGCGCCACACTTCCTGTGGCACGTTTTAGAAAAGGTTTAGAGGTTTAGAAGAGTTTTGTATGTCACTGTTCAGATTTGTGCCAATCTTTCCTGTACGCCAAGATTTCTCCCCAGTAACAAAACCAGACAGCTGAAATAAATTTGGATAAATAAGACAGATCTACAGCACTTTACCTAAGGGAGGATTGGATCCTCCTCTCTGCTGAAATGAAAGATAGAATCTAGGCTAATAAAGCAGATGTTTCACAAATATTCTGGCTGAATTGAACATCTAGAAGCAGATCTAAATTGGAATAGTAAATCTGAAATTGTGACTGATACTATTTGGCAGCAATGATTTTACATCCCTTCAGCATGTGGTCTAGCAAAACTGAATGACCCCTTCCCAACAGCATTTGTCCAGAAGATCGAGAGCAGGCAGTCAGCTGCATATTTTACTTATTCAATCAATTTTTTAAATCTCGTTTTTTTCCCTGCCTGACATGAGTAAGCTGTTGCCATGGTAGTTCAGATGAAGCAGGAATGATAATTGTTTCACCATAGCAGTGTGTGAATTATTAAAACCTAGAGGGCATGAATGAGCTGAATGAGAAAGAGAAGAGAAATGAGACAGAATGAGGACTTATGGTTTTCTGTGTTTCATTGGCAGCTTTTTATTAGGTCTTTTTACGACTCTCGAGTCCCACGACTGCGTGGATGAGACAGATGCTGCCGTAATTTGTGAGTGAAGCTCTGAGACCCCAGCCTGTCCTTCGAGTTTTTAAAGGAATATTCAAGAACATTCATTAATAGTGCAAAAGACCAAACAAAGAGAGAGCAGAGGAGAAAATGATCGCTACATGCCATTAGCTTTACAAACAAATGATCTCTTTAATGAAAAATTATATTCACTTGCTACAAGCACCTTCTGAATACATCATGTTCATTCCCTCACAGAGCCAAAGGAATTTTCTAGAAACTACTTATTTTGCAACAAAAAAAATATTAACAACAAAAGCTCTGCATCCAAAACAAAGACTCAACTCTGTTACATCAAATGAAATAAACCACATCCATGAAAGACCACATCCAGACAAATGAAGACATGGTACAGTTATTTACAGACACTGAAAATATAGGAAATATATTGCATAAATAGTACTAGGTGGTCACAGCTGACATTCAAAATCAAACCACTTATTTTCTGTCCAAACATTAAGGATATAATAAAAATGTTCCAGTAGAGCTCAACAAAAACATTTCATACAAGCAATAAATTAAACAAAACTCTCTATCTCCATCTCCTTCACAATAAGAAAGTGACTCATGTAAATTATCAAGATATAAAAATACATTTAGTGCTTATCTGTGCTTGAATGTACAAGGCTAGTGACAGAATAATACCAGATGTTTACCTGTACAGACAAAATAAACTAATGTCTCATCATGACTACAAGAATAAAATGTAAGAATTGGCTTTGAAACTATAGGAGCTTGTAGGCAACAGGTAAATCAAATTATGACATCATTTATAGTGTAAATTTAATGAGATGTAAAATTCTGACAAAAAAAGTACTTTTACAAAAGTGTCAGCACAAAAAGTAAACATCACCAGAGTGAGTGGGTAAGTGGCTGACTGTGGCAAAGAAGACATGAATCCAGCATTTATTTCCATTCCCTCATGTTGCTGTTACGTCTCCCAACCAGCAGGGTTCCCTAGAACTGAGACTCTGCATAGCCTTCATCCACAGGAGGCCTCTTTTTTAGGCTGTAGTACCCATCTTCATCTTCAGAGTCCTAAACAGAGCCAAAAAAGGAGACAGTCGGACTTAGCTCTGATCAGACAGACAAACACGCATACGGACCCACAAAACAAGTACACTGGAGACATCAATATTTTATAAACCCTATAGACCTGTTGTCAGACATAGAGGGCATGTAAAATTAAACGTGAAATGGATCTGGCAGACATGTCTCATTAAGTTATTTATGGTCTGTGTCATATAATAAAATGTTCTGTACTGTACCATCATATATAGGTCACAGCATGTGGCCTTCTTCTCTGTTGGTTGGTGGATGCCATACTCTTCTCTGATAAATGCAGAATGGACAGAAGAGATGGTTAGAAATAATCACAATAATCACACTCACAAGTACCATGAAAAAGCACTTTCACACTGTACTACATATATATGTTGAAACAAAGGCCTGACACTCAACATTTCACTGATTTAGACTGGACAAATATCTGAATTAATACAAAGATTTGCCTTTCTCAATCAGAATGATTTTTTTCTACATAATACAAGAACAGTTTAGTATTTTGGGAAACATCTTAACTTTCTTGCTTAGCATTAGATAAGAAGATTGATATTACTCCTGCCCCGCACAAGGGTAACAAACTCTGCCTCCCAGTCACCCGAAAACTTACTAATTGATACCTTGTACCCAAAAATGAAAATTAGCAGCTTTATAGCCAAATTCCTACAGATACGTTACGGCTGCGTTGCGTCTGTATTGCGTCTCCGGACCTGATAGGTTTCTATGCAAGTCAATGTTTGTAATTCCACCGGGCGCAGCACTGCTGCGTCTCTGCTGCGTCTCAGCTCCGGCGATCCGGACCCGGCGCAGCCGATACGCAGAGCTTCTATTTTTGCCGGGCGCGGGAGACGACACGCAGCAATTCAGCACAGAGCAGATCGTGCGGGACAGGAAGTTACCAAAATAAAACATCCTGTTGACTTCAAAATAAAATACACCGTGCTCACAGCAGATCATATTTCCCTTTGGTACACCATAAAACGTCACAATGAGCGGAGACAGGCCCGAAGTCAGCGGGATAGATGGACATTTTCAGGTATTTCACCTATTTGAAGCCATGGATGAATAGGTTTTCATTGTGGAGGTCCAAAATAACAAGATTATATATGACCCTTCACATCCTTTTTAGGACAACACAGAGGTGTTGACTCCTCTGTTCTCATACTACTGTGAATGGAAAGTTTTCGCTATTTACATTTAATCCTGCTATATCGCCCGATTACACGTGAATTCGCGAAGCCACGCGGGTCCAACAGTCTGGCGGACCGGACCACAGATGCAGCCGGTGGGGGTTGACGGACGGCGGAGCTCGGATCGCAGAAGGACCACAGACGGAACGCAGCAGTTCTGCGCCCGGTGGAAAGTAATCTCCCTTATCCCATAGTTCACCTCCCCTTTGTAAGCTGTTGGCCCTGCGTGTGCTGCAGGTCCAATTTGAACGGATGTCAGGAAAAGTCAAATTTAGTGCATTGTCAAGCCAAGTCATGCCAGGTGAAACAAAGGTGACCAAACTGCTGGATTTCTCCCGACTGATGTGATGTGCTGGTGTGTGTGGGTGAGTGAATTTCCCAGCAGCATCCTGTTTATTTTTTACTTAATTTCAGGTGGATAAGTTTTAAACTACTACTATAAAAACTACCTGTTTCAGCCTGGGAGGGAATGAAACACATTTCAATTTCATGAGGATGAGAGTTAGTTGTGTTCACTGTGCGTGCGTTGTGTG
>CAFUXE010000245.1:28125-38791 GCA_903364295.1 Serranus cabrilla
GCGTGCGTGCGTGCGTGCGTGCGTGCGTGCGTGCGTACTTGTGTCTATAACCTTTGTCAGGATATTCACTGCCTAAAATAGTCACACAAACCAACACAATATACAGTGTATATCTATGTGAGTGGTAATAACCTTCTCATCTAGCTCTTGGCAAGAAAGGAAATAAGCATGTTCTGAAAAAAGTAACACTATCCTCTTAGTACTGGGTTCCTGCTGTTTGAAGATATTTGAGTGCAGTTTACAGTAAACAGGGTCATCTCATTATGGTGTCTGGAACTCGTAGTAAAAACAACAATGGAAAGAAAATGAAAAAGAGATTGTGGTAGCTCTGCAGATTAAACAGACTACATCAATAAATACCCTCACTACATACATAAGAAAGAAAAAAACAAATGATGCAGCTGTGGAGTGGTCGAAACAGACAATTTTTTTTTGAATAATCAACATGGCCTGCAGAGAAGTTGCAGTTCATTGTTTGCATAATCCTGTCCATGTTATTTATGCAATGGTGTATTAAAGAGTAGCACTGGCTTGTTTAACACATATATTCCTGTATTACATCAGTTAAAAGAGCAAATACCAGCTCCTGTGTGTCTGCGAACCACAGGGAGTATCACTGCTACAGTATTAACCAGCATGTAGAGCAGCTAATTGCGGGCTTTAGTGCTGGGCTCACGACACCTTTCTACATCAAGCAGACCAACTGAAATCAAATCTTCAACTCAAACTTAAATTCTTATTTAACCTTCATCAAATTTGTGATCCAGAAGCACACGTATAACCATCAAAGGCTGCAATGACTATCATTACCCCCAGGAGACCCACAGCAGTGATTGGCTGAATAAATCTACTCACCCCTCTGTGACCTCTATGGGTGATCTGTAGGCCTTTGATTGGTCGCGCTGTTTCTTGGGACAAAGCATCCGTCCAATGAGAATGAGAGTGATGATAGCGGAGGGGAGAAGGATGAAAGCGAGCAGGACCGCAACATCAGAGAAGCGAATGCTGGGCACTGAGGAGGAGGACGTGAGGTCATTAGAAACACATTAACAAGCTGTTTATGACCACACATACACATGACGCCATTTACAAAAACATTAGTTATACAGACATATACTGTAAATGTATAACATACACAGCTCATACAGTATAAACACAAGTCACTCTGCACTATCAGTAAATATTCACTTCTTACCAATTTAGTTGTAGAAATGTGATAACCACTACAATAGGAAAAGCCTTTAATGAATACAGGGGGAAAAATCGCAACATTTGGGGAGAAATGCTTTTTTTTTAATTTCTTGCACAGGGTAAGATGAGAAGATTGAACCACTACATGTCCATACAGTAAATACAAAGCTGGAACCAGCAGCCAGTTAGCTTAGCTTAGCATGAACACCAAAACAAGAGGAAAACAACAAACATGTATGTTAATACATGAAGTAGCAAGGCAAGGTATTTTGCTAGAGTATTATATTTTTCTGGAAACTTATGACTCCACTTCATTTGAAAGATAAATATTAGACTTCTGACTCCACTACATTTCTACAAACGTTCTTGAGGTACTTGACCTGCTGCCCCAGCGGGTGACTTTGTATTATTTTCTAAAATATGATAGGCCATCAATGTGTAGCGAAGGGTACTGAAACCCAGTATTAAGTTCCTGGGGCTAAATTATTTAGGACCACTGACATTACTGGTTGTCTATCAGTTAATTTTTACATTTTTAGTGTAATTTATTATCATGCTGCAGCACCTCCTCTGTTCTCTGTCAGGGCTGAGGTCCACTTTAACACACACACACACACACAGAGTGAAGTCAGTGAACAGCAGCAGACAGGAGGGGCCGCGGGGGAGACAATGAAGTAAGTCAGGTGAGGTGAGTTCATGATAACTACACTGGTTACTGTAAGTAAGTGCAATAAAACCTTTGAGAGGGAAGTAAGTGAATTCTACAGATTCTTCAATCAAGACAGGGCATTCAGTAGGTCGTTTCAATTTGTTGCTTTTTCTCACGGAAACTTTGGTAACCTCTGATACATTCAAGGAAGGTTCAAGTCTCAACAATAATGACTGTTTTTACATTTTCTTGCTAAGATAAACAGTGTATTTTTGACCAACTTTGTAAGAAAACATACTTTTCAATCCCAGGTTCAGAGAGTTAAATCATTCTTCTTAAGATCAGTCTGTAAAAGTGAAGAGTTGTCCTCAGCTACACCCCCGTCTCTAACCATCTTCAGTCTGCTGACAGCTGAGGCTAATTTGTATAAGCCAAAAATGCCTAGCATCATGACAGGCTTACATAAACACTAAATAGATGTTTGGATTACCCTGCAATCTTAAAAAAGATATGTGGCTGTCAGTGGAATTTTAAACTTCCTTTTCGCAGCCCTGTCTCTGGATATACACAGTTTACAATTTATCGTGAGAGAAGCCAAATGCAGACAGACTGAGGTGAAATAGAACCAGCAGTGCTAGGCAGTTAAAGTCATACATGTCTGTGGAGATAAGTGTGATCATACATAAAAAAAATTTTGTAAATGGGGTCATACCAGTCCAGATTTCACTATTATGTTACATGCATTGGAAGAAGTTAATACAAACGTACAAAGCTGAATATGACAAATTCAGACATTGCGTGCAGCTTTTTTTTGCACGTGTGCATGCTTACCTTTTGGTGTGACGGTGAGTACAGTGTGTGAAGTCGGAGACCCGTGGACATCAGGGGGGTTCCTGACAGAGCACGTGAAGGTCCCATTATCATTCAACGTGGCGTTGATGAGAGCGATGGAGGCGTCCCCCTTCGCCGGGATTCCCTGCCACCGGATACGACCAGCAAACTGACCATCAAGTTGAGGGAACGCCCGTGAAGAGAAGTGGAAAAACTGGATGAAAAAAAATATATATATATTATTTGCATGAAACATATGGGTGCGTTGATGGGGAAAGAAAATGAGAGAAAGTGCATGACCCTGTGACTGAAATAATAAATACTGATGTACAGTGATGCACTTCTTATCCACCATCTCTCCTCTGGTATAAATAGCCGTCTTACCTGGAAAGCATCACCAAATAAACTGCTATTCAATTCTTCTTCAGAGAGCATATCATGAGAATCATCACTCCTAAATCTAACTTATCCATTTTCTGCAGAAGGAAAAGTGTCTAGAGCAACAGGTGGTGGGACAGATGGTGGTGGGACATTTTCTTTTGGCAATATTGTTGACAGCAGAGTGAAGAGAGCTGCCTGTTCAGTCTGAGAAATATGAATAAAAATCAAATTGAGCACAAGGCCAGGAAAATTTATGTGTTAAAGTTACTGAAATTACCTTTCAGTTTAACATTTACATAAGTCAGTTTCAACAGCAAACTCCATCTCGTCGATACTCCCACGTCAAGCTGACCCAGACCTCTCAACAACATGACATCCGAGAAGGAGTGTGTTGTGTGTGTGTGTGTGGGCTGTGAAGGGGGAATGCAAATATGGAAATACTACAGTACATTTTTTTTAAAGAGTAAACTAAAAGTGTGTTTTAATACATTTTATGATGCTGTGGTTAGTCTCCAGAAATAAGAGATTTGGACATAAACACAAATAGGACATTTGGATTTTATCTGATTGACGTGCAAAGACAAATATGTATGGTTATGTATATATGTATATATACATGTGTATATAAAGTATATATGCTTTAATCTTTCCTCTGTTGCTCTTAGATTTTTGTGTTCTACATTGTCATATGTTGTCCCTTTGTTCACTTCCTATACATCTTATTTTGATGAGAGCTAAAAGAAAGCCATGTGACAAAGTAAGATAAAGACAAGCAAAAGAAATATGACTGACTGACCAAGAAGCCATGTAGAATTGAACACTACATTTAATTCATTTCTACACTGGCAATTCATCCAACACAGTGAGAAAGAAAAGATAAAATTTTACTATTTTTTTCCATGGAAATTGTAGAGTTTAATGTATAAACTTCACCAACTTGAATGATACCAAAAGGACAAATGTTGTTACAGGACCTGAAAAGAAAGCTCTACATTAAGAGAAGGCAATAGTAATGTAACATGAGTTGATGGTTATTACTCTTCCAACTAAATTTGAACTGAGCTGGTTGAGTCAGATAAGAAACATGAAGACATCAAGAGGCTTTTAGATTATTTGCAGGATAAGATCAGAGCTGCATGGCCTTCATCTGTGCTTTCAAAGCACAGCTGAAGGGACTTATCGATTTCCTCTGAAAACACTATGGACGTTTTTCCATCCAGCCAATTCATGCAGCACCTTTTGTATTAGACTTACAAGGCCCTGCTTTAATTGCACAAGCGCAACAACTAACACAAGGCAGAACATGTTGGGAGCCCAGACTGAGTGGGTGTTTTGGAGCACACCTGCTATTTCGGTTCATGTGGCATGGCAAACCAGGAGAAACAGCCAAGCCAGTCCAGCACATGGGGCTGATCCCCAAGCTCAGGCTGGGGGAGGTGATACCCACTTTAAGTACTGCAGCTAGCCACATGGTACTGGTCAGACCATTAGGTAATCAGGGGAAGCGTTTGGTCACTCGGCTTCCAAGCTGCATGGTGAGTCAATTTTGAACAGAGGACAAGCAACAAACAGCATTCTGACTTCCACCAAGTGGCTGGCAAGAAAATCACTGGTTCAGGAAAACAAAACTAATCTCCCTTACCACTGAGGCAAGACCGGTCCCTTCAAAGATAATCACAAAGACTCGCCTCTCTTTCTGCTCTATCCCACAGGATAGTGAAACAGCCACTGTTTGAGAGAAAGCTGAAAGTCAAAGACCCCAGACAGTTCACTTGTAACACCCTCCCCTTTACCTTCAATTCTTTATTAAAAGATTTAATAATCACAATTTGATGAGAAATGAGTGCATTCTTGTTCCCTTGCTGTAGCTTCTGAATAAAATAGGTACTTGGAGGGCCAGAGAGCTTGGACTGCATTTGTATGGCAGCTTCACACCTTACCAGATATATCACTTTACAATTCAACCCTCATTCAGGCATTCACACACACATTCATACACCGATAGTGGCTAATGGTGCAGAGGCTTCTCTTGGTTTAGTGTCTTGCTCAAGGACACTTTAAAATGCAGATAGGAGGAGTAGGTATTGAACTGCCAACCATGTGATAAAAGGGCAACCCACTTCCCTGAACACCAGCCGCACATGGGTTTGAAATTTCCACTCCTGGACCTACTCCACCGCCACAGTTCAACCACAGGTTGCTGTACTAATGCGTCTGACCTGCAGCTGGTTTACCACAGGCAATGAACCCTCAGCCCTTGACAAAATTGCATTGAACAGTGCATTAGAGCTCTACTGGCCAATGCCAAACAGCATACTTTCAAAGCAGCCCAAAGATGGTGCATGATGGTGCCAAGCAAGAGCACACCTCATACAACAAATCAACTGAAGACCGTTGAGGTGATTGAAATAGATTAGTCAGGTGTTGGAAGACAAACCTGCAGTGAGACTGGCCCTTTCAGGATTAGTGTGACACCCCTGCTCCAGGCTCTCAGTTGTTTTTTTGTTTTTTTTTTCAGATCTACCTGGATGTACAATGTGATCAAGCATGATATAATCGCCAAGCCAGGTAAGAAGATAAGACTCCAGGTGTATTAGATCCCAGAAGCTACGAGGGAGACCATCAAAGACATAAGAAAGGTGTTGGAAATGGGAGGTATCAAAGAATCACAACACACTGGATGATGTAGATATATTTGCAATGACTTTAGAAAACTGAAAGAAATCTCTGAACTCAATGCCTTTCCTTGCCTAAAGTAGATGAGCCAATCAAGTGCTTTGGCCATATCTGTTTTGTGTCTACTTAATCTCACCATAGATTATTGGCTTCTTTCCCAACAGACGACACCAACGAAAAGATGTGTTTCTATCCCAGACGGCCTTCATCACTACAGAGGCCTGGGATTTGAATCCATGGAACACCATGTGTGGGTAATTGGCAACCTACTGAGATGATGTCATTTTCCACAGCTCTTATTGGATGTCTCATCTTGGCCATCTGAGGACTGTCCTGGCCTAAGGCAAGGTAAAAGGTGTCACCTTGGTCTACAGGAAACGGAATACCTGAAATTCTCTACTATACTACAGCAAGAGGCAGTGTAAGACCCCAACTCCAGTAGATGAAGGCCTAAGCCAACAACCTAAGTGAGTAAAACATTCCTAGGAATGGAGAGCTATTAAAAAGAGTTTTATTCCTTAATTTGCTACCATTTTAGCCCCTTCGCAACCCTTCAGAAGGCTTTATACACCGAGCCATTTCTCAGTACAATGAAAGTTGAGGACCCATTCATCGTCCATGCCAATGCCCCAAGAATAGGAATTGGAGCAGTGCCATCTCATGTCAGAGCAGGGGAGGAACACCTATATTAGCCGTAAGTTGCTAGAACATGAAAGTAATTATTCAACAGAAGAGAAGGCAATTAAACAAAGCCAAATGGCATTACCTGGGAATTGGGTATTACAAGCTCAACTAATGAAGAATAAGTTTCTCCAGCAACTAATGTTCTTCCCTGGATAGTGAGGAGGAGAGACACAAGGTGAACACACAGGATCACAAGTCTGCAGCCAGAGGCAGGTGGTGTGAGCCTTTAGCAGTTAATTAGTGCAATAATGATAGATGTCAATTAAAAACAAATGTTTCATGAAGCAACTTATATGAACGTGTAAAAAATGCTATTTCATTCATATATCTACTGTATTTAACATTGTAACTCTTTCTTTAAGAATGAGAGGAGACCGTGATGCACACTATAAATGAGCTCTGGTAATTTGACTCTCGCATAAATGAGAAGAACACTGAATTATAATGGACCAGTCTGATGTGTGTAGAGTTGTATGTGGTAATTCTGTAGCAGCCTGGAGTCATTTGCACAGTGGACGCAGTGCATAATGGCAATGCACTTCTCATATCGGATGCTGCAGATTTATCAACATGTGTGTTCTGCTGCCTTCAGGGCTGCAGGGATTTAATTAACTGAAGGACTAGCATTTCATACAGTATAAATCAACTGTGAGCAACAGGATCATATTCATTTATAATTCAATGTAGACTGTTTGACAGGTATCTCTACTTTATCCTCATTAAAGGAAATGTTGATACTTCAACTGGTTGGAAAGTGTTTATTTTAAAAAAATCTATTTTATCATTGCCATATTTGCTTACAATGCTTCAACTATTTACTTTGTCGTTAACAGATCACCAAATTGGCAGCTAAGTAATCTTTTTGCCAGAAACAGACGTGTATTCTCAATGTCAAGACTCATTTTCCACAAAATCACCAACAAGTCTCTTTATGCTTCCTTGTTTGTATGAACCACTCACAAGCTGGTGCCTCTCCTCCTGCCTGTGCTGAGAACCTAAATACTTCACAGAAAAAGCGCAGCAAAAGATCAGGAAAATATCGGTCCAAGTGCTGCCTGCCCTAGTTGTTGTGCAACCTCCAAAATAGGAGCCAAGGTGTTTTAAAAAGGCACAGAGGCACTTTAGAGAATAAAGACCAACACTGCCATCATATGAGTTAGTGGAGGTTCCTGCATGATTGTTCATATTCACAACCAGGGGCAGCGAGTGCCATTTAGGATGACTTACTGTGACTGTCTTCACGTTTCAAAATCACAGGTTTTGCAAATGTCATGTTCAGAGGTTATGCCACATAAAGGCATTTCTTTATCAGAACATATTAACTATATAGAGTGCTTTGTCACAAACATAAGAGACTACAGAGGCTGAGCCTCTTTGACATTTGAATTTAAAACACTATTTCTTTTAAATGAGTTCCTCTTTTTTTTTATCAACAATGTTTTTTTCAGTATTTCCTCCCAAGTTTATTCATACTTTTTTGGTTCTACACGCAAGTCTCAACCAATTAAATACAATCAATAAATCATTACGAATAAAGGTCCAAAAAATAAACAGTATAAGCTTCACAAGTTTGTATGAATTTACCCAATTTACCAGAAAAAGGTCCCTAAAAATCAGTGAAGTTGCTGAGACCTCTACTTTTGCACTGTCATACAAAACTAGATCACATTGACAAATATACACATAGTAGAGCTGTACATGGGTTAGAAAAACATCAGCATGGTACTGAGACAAGGAGTGTGTGTTCTGTATGTAATAAAAATATCTGTATAAAGCAGACTTTCATCTTACTTAGAATGAATAAAGTCTGTGTTGGCTGCCTGTTTCTACATGGTTATACAGTGCATACAGGATCTAGGTGTTTTCTAGGTTTTTGAACAGTTTTCTATGCAACAGCAAGGCTAAATCAAGACCATGCAAAGCTGCATGCCTTGTTTGAAGGGAGTACATTTACTGCCAAAAGGTTTACAGACTAGGAATAATGTCAACATGGATAACTGTGTGTATCATCTTAATAAACTGAGGCAAAAAAAAAAAGCAAAAGCAAACACAGAATAACCTGAACAATCACAGACACTGATACAGTTTTATGGTTTTACAACAGTCCGTCTATCAGCTACATTTTTATGAGAGACTGATTGCAGGCCTGGCTGATTGTTTGAGGACTTGGCAGAGTTCAGGCCATATGAGAGCAGCTTCAAGTTGCTGGCTACGTCAGAGTCTGCTCAGTCTGGAAAAAAAACATTAGACCCGATGATCCTTTTAAACTCATGAGAAATGCAGCAACACGGCCAAGGATATTGGATTGTTTTCAACCGGGGCCAACTTTACTTCTATACTTCATATCTATATGATGATTTAGACAGAAGCTTCTTGACTGACTTGACAGATTTAAAAACAGTGCCTAATGAAGTTTTAGATCATCATAATAGATTTATTTTTAGCATTATTCAGCAAAATCAAATTGCCAACTCCTCCAATTACCATCAGCTTTCACTGATATTTGACTGAACATTCAGCCACTCGCCTCCAATCTACAAAATTAATTCTCATCAGGACTGAGGTAATTATGCAAGCCACTGAAGCACTGCAGCAATTCAGATTGACACTAAAGCTTTGGCTGCAAAATTATATTTTCTGATGGAGCTTTTCACATGCTTATTCATGGTCTTTCCCAGCGTGATATACGGCTGGGGACACACGGGCCAATAAAGCAGCCAAAACTGCTAATGAAATTGGATGGAAAGTAAATGAAGGCTTAGAAATAGAAATGAAAAACTTCCAGACTTGGTTCCATCTATGGGCCGCATCAGGAAAGTACCACACATTATTTATCTGTGATAAAAAAGAACAAACTAGTTGGGCTGGGTCGAAGGGCGTATGGGGCCGGTGTGGCTTTTTCTTTGAGTAGGCAGCAGCTGGCACACCTTTTACTAATACCTGTGCGGCTTCATGTAGTAATACCACGCTATCTGCTGACTGACACACACGTGCATACACACTCTTAACGCCCTCTCAATATGTACTTCTTCTTCTCCTCCCCCTACACACTGCTCACAGACAACTGCATCCTAATGACTAAACCAACAGCACTCCATATCAGCGGAGCCACAAAACATTAGCCTCCACTTAACTCTGAGTGCTCCTATAGGAAATGATGGCATATAGGGTTGCAGCTACCACACTATGGATTCCCATGTTCCAGATGCAATTACATCGGACCACACTTGATGGCTATCTTCAAGTACAAATGGAACTGCTTAAATTATGTGGTGGATTTTTAGTGGATTGGTCTCTGAAACTGAACCCGGAGTGTGCAGGGTTAGAGGAGTGAGTGCAGTTATGGGTTGAGATGGATATATCTGAACGCATTTCGAACAAGACCACGAGGCCACCGCATAGGAAGCGGGGGTTTCCTGAGCCTCCGGAAGACACAAAGGCTGGGCTGGAATGTGGACGGGTGAAACCTGGATATCACTTCAACAGTAATGCTGATAAATCTAATTTATTTGCACACACAATATCCAATTTGAAACTGAGACGGACTGTTTGCTTCAAGCTGCAGGTGTAAATGAAAGTTCAGAAATCATGAAAAGTCAAGCTGGGCAAGAATGCAAATAAAGCAGCCAAATATTCAAACAAGTCCTGTTTGTGCAGAGAGAGCAAAGGAGAGCACATACCTGTGCTGAAGATGGTACATGTGAGAAAAATTAATATAATAAATAAATATATATATGAGGCCTAAATGTGATTGTTTTCATTTTCAAACAATCTGCAGACTCTTTTCTTCAGTGATTAACTTTTAACTATAATAATATTAATATTACTTCTAATAATATTTGTTTATTGTCACAAGCAACTATCAATCCAAGACTATTTTTTAACAATGAATGAATGAACAATATACTACACCATAAAAAATTACACAAGTGCAAATCAAACATCCCAGAACAATGCATTAAATATAAAGCAAACAAATGGGACATATTTATAATGATAATTTTCATGGAAGTGTCCTATTATATTGTGTTTCCTGTACTAGTATATGGTGCTCTTTATGCCTAAGTTACATTTACTTGTTTTTTTACCATATGTAACTTGTGTAAGAATAAAAAGTTACATATTGGTTTTACAAGTACAAAGCAATGACTAAAGTAAATATGAACTGTACATCTCCTTTATACTTCTATACTTTATACCTGTATACTTTCCTTTTATGCATTTAATTATGCATCTATTTTGTTGTATTGCTAT
>CAFUXE010000245.1:38817-81136 GCA_903364295.1 Serranus cabrilla
TGTGTATATACAGTATACCATCATAGAAAAATAAAGCCAGCATATACTAAAACATTTCAATTATCACTCACCGTCATTGGCGGCCCACCACTCTGGGGTCTATACGACCAGTCAACGGTCATCTTACTGGTCGGCGTGCTGGTGGACGTGAAAGTGCAGGACAACGTGACGGTGTCCCCTTTAGATGCATGGAGCTCTGCTGGGGAACTCACTACGATGGAGGAGACCAGGAAAGGGCCTGGAGGGGTGAGAGTAGAAGATGATACAGTCAGTGAGCCAGTTACAGTGACACAGCAGGCAGGGATTAAAAGAAAACATTGTGATATGAACATATTTACACGTTTAGGCGTTCAAAACGAACGAGGAAAGGGAGAGGAGAGGGAACAGATAAAAACAAAGTAGGACACTTAGCAAGCGACACTTTACTCACTTACTGTAAGCACAATGGTGAATAAACAACCTGATAGCATCCACAAATATGCCTGCATTGTCTGGCATGAAACTGTCAGCACAGCAAATTCCTCCTGATAGAAACTGAACTGAGAGACTTTCTCACCAGCCTCACCGTAGTATTTGTCAGAACTGCTACACATTTATCTGTCAGTGGCCTTCAACATGCAGATAAAGCTATGTCTCTGTGTGTCTAGATGTTTTTTTTCACTGATATCTCTTTATTCAGAATGCCAAGGGAGGAGAGCCAGAGATGTCTGCAACACATTCTTATACGTTGGGGCTTGTTCAAGTGAAACAATACCTGAATACTGACAGGCTCCTTTAAGGGAGAACATTGTAACATTGTTGTTCCTAAGCTGTTTTTCTTTGATAAATGTTGGGTTCAGTTGATTTCAAGAACATTAGAAAAGGCGTAGAAGCTAAGCATGCCGAGACAGCTGGTCTAGGAGGATCTATGTCCACAATAAAACTAACAAAGAGATGAACTCACCTCCTGTCCTTAGCAATCCCTTGCTATGTTGGATTTATGTCAACCAGAGTGCAAATATTAAAACATTTCAGTTATTTAGGCCATGATCGGTCAGTTCACGTGACATACTGTGCAGCCATGCCAGTTGATCTGCACAACGGAGCTAAATGCTAATTTCAGCATGTCAGCATACAGTGACAGTGCTCACATGCTGATGTTTAGCTGATAATGTCTGCCAGGTTCAGTGTGTCAGCATGCTGACAATTGCTAATTATCACTGAAGGCAACGGAATGATGGTGAATATTATTAGTTCTGCTGTATTTAGGTAAATTGTCAGACACTTTAGTAGAAAACACAAAGTGCAGCCAAGGCTGAAGTGAATGTCAATAGTTTTGCCAGAACTTGTCATTTACCAGAGTTTTGGACCAATGGTGGCACTAGTTATTAAAGGGATCACTAAAGTCACTAGGTTGTATCCTAACCCTCACATTTCAGGAAAGGTTGTAAAAATTATGATTAGTATGTATAGCATTTGGAGACCCAATGTCTTTTTTCAGTATTCATGAAACTTGTGGGCACTTGGAAAAGTGTTGTAGATATAAATTCCATTTAAAAAAATATACATTTTTCAAAAAAATGACTTTCTTTCTCTGAGATTTAATGTTTTTCATGATTTATGTATATATTTTGCCACAATTGTGCCGATTCCATAAGGGTACAGGACTTATATTATATTGCAGTGAAATATAAGGCCACAGTGAGTAAAATGAAAAAGAGCAAAAAAACACACCCTGAAGCAGCTTGGGGTTCAGAGGGTTAAATAAAGTTTACAGCAATCCTTCCAGTAGATGTTGAGATTTTTCCATCTGTATAGCAACAGACTTGGCATGGCTAAAAACAAAGCTGCCATTGACCTTTAACTTGAACCTATCGTGGAAATCTAGCAATATTCACATGTCAACACCACATTAGTAATATCAATTTACACTTTTATGGAGGCATAAATTAAACAGCTCTTCATTTCAAAGCAAAGGCCTCAAACTGCCTTTTCTCAGAAGACGAAGCAACCATCACTTGATATATCTGATCTTAAACTGACACCACTGTTTCCATCTGAGACTGCAAAGCCTCGATAAGGGCAAAGTTTAAAGAGTGTACAAGATATCATACAATCTGCCCGATTCATCTACAGAGACCCCGGGGTGAGCGAGTCGACAACATGAACAAAGCTATCTCTTCATAAAAGTGGTAATCAAGCAGAGGAGCCTTGAAAGCCGAGCTGCTCTTGAACTTGAAGACACGATGGTTTCAATCTAGTAATAATTAGTGGTGGGATCGCAAAGTTGGCAGCTCATCAGTGGACATGCTGACAACAAGTTTCTACAAGATGTCAAGACATTTAACTGAGATAAAAGCAAAAGGGAAGAAGACATCTTGTTGTGACACTTCCCTCGCTTGTCTTCTTGATGTGATTGTGGCATGAAGAAGTGACTTTATGTGTATGTCCTGGCAGACACTGGGGCTCTGAGCAGTAATGTAGCTAAAATACAAGTGTAATGAAATAAAGACAATTCATAATGACTGTAATCTGCCACAGCACTTCAGTGTTCTGATTAAGATACACAGTAGCCATTACTGTATACATATCTGTCTTTTTTATTCCTTCAAACAGGTTAGAGTGAAGCAAAGAACTGCCCGCAGCTCAGAGCCATGTTTGTAATGTAATTGGCAAAAAGACAGAGCTCCTAACTCACTGCATACCAGTTGTCAGGATCCCTCAGAGCATGGCTTTTTACACTGGCCTGGTCCTGTATCCACAGTGGCAGCTATCTTAAAATGTAAGAGCTGAAAAGGCTTTGACTCATTCCCATAAAACTGAATCATTAATAGACAAACACGTGACTGAATGTGCCTAAAGTTCACTACCAACATGGAAACCTTTTTAACAGAACATACAATGCATGAAACCAAACACGTTTAAGGTGATATAGAAATGGTGTCATCGTCGTAATGTTCAGGCTACTTTATTCTCATGGGAAAGTCTTTGTCTTGTGTATGTGTCCATCTTGAATGCACCTGAATTTAGCATAAGGTTGTGTATGTGAAAAGCCGGGGGGTTAACCAGCTTAAAATAAAACACAGGCAGTCTTATGATGACGTTTGATCTGTTTACGGTGCTGCAGAACTATTTCAATGTAGCCTTGAAATGAAATGTGGACTATTAAAAGTGAGTTAATGTTTCAGGAAATTCAAACATAACCCAAACAAAACTTCGGTGTTATTGTCGGCCACTGTTCTTCGCAACAGGCCGAGTATTAGAACAAACATTGTGCTAAGACAGAGTTTCTGTCTGTTGTAACTTGTGCTGAAACTCCGCGACGTGTTAGTGGAGCTCTGGCCTGTTTACTCACCGAAGCAGCCGAACAAATACAGCAGCAAAACCCCATTCAGAGCGGTATTCCCTTGACGCGGTCGACGCATTTTTAGTTGTGAAAACGGGTTCATTCGCGTGACCATAGTGGGACAAAAAAAAAGTTCAAGTTGCGTCAAACCTTCGGAAAAATTCCGTCCATAATCTATTTGGTCATGACTCAGTTTCTCCGCTGCGCCTGCACACTGCGGGCTGACAATCCTACCTGACAAACAGGTGTATCAGGAAGTGGCTGTTGGATCATCGGAAGTAAAACAACATCTAAGTTTAAATGAGGGGTGGATAAAAGTTACGATTTATCTTGTAACTAAGTTCGTAGTGACTGAGATGTGTCTTTATAAAAACCCTCTGATCTGGGGAAAAACAGGCAATGATACATTTATTTGTTTATTTTTTTCAAAGTAATAGCTTCCTATTTCAAAATAAAAACATTCCTAAAACATTCACAAAAGAAAAAACAAAACAAGAATTCTGAGTAAAAGCAAAGAAATTCCGCTCTTGTTTACTGAGTCATAATAATACCTTTGAGAAAAAAATATTTGACTTGTTTAATGTGATAATATAATATATATCTCAAAAAAATACAAGTTTTCATGGGAATACATTTCGGGATTCTGAGAAAATTATCGAAAGACTAAATGACCTCTCAGAATAATATCTAAAATGATGTCATGTTGTTTGAATTTTCATGAGCTATATATTTGATGATAAAATAGGATAGCTGTTTTCAGAATAAATTGGCAAGGATTTTCATGTGGAGGAATTAAATCATTACTGAAGATAGTGAGCAAGTCACTGAGGCAGTTCAACTCCCCAGATGATGTTGATCATGAGCATCAGACTCTTGTTGGCACGCATCTTTAAAAACAGGCATGAGCTGGTGAGCCAAAATTAAACCATATTAAAATATAACACATTCTCTTCTCACATCACCATCCCCTCATATAACCTTTCTGTGTGCAGGCCTGAGGCCCAGTCCTTCCCTTATCTCCCCAGCCAGCTTCTGTATAAAACCATGGATGCTCTTATGGGACTCCCCTGCTATTTCGAGGCACATTACTCCACTATCCCTGTCCCCGATCTCCTGTCTTTACTGTTGTAATTATCTCTAATGGGAGAAGGTATTTGTTTTTCTAGCCTTTGCTGGTTCGGTTTCACTCTGGTGTAATGCTTTATCTCTCCACTACATGTTTATACAGAGTCCGTTTGAAGTTTATTTATGCCTTTATTTGGTCTGGATTGTCAGTTACATCTTTACATCCATCTGATCTGCCAGGAGCGTTTCCTCCATCCTGACAACAGAGATGCTGTTTTGTTGTATAACCCCATTTAGTTTCATGACACATCAGAGGATATCAAATCAGAGCAGCATCCTCTGCTACTCTGGGTCTTGCTCCCTCAAATATTGTGTGTGTGTATCAGCTGTGTGGCACAATGTCCTTCAGTGTTTGAGAGAATTACAACCTTTTTAGCTGGATGTGTTATTTGGAGGTAAAAACAACAAGACACCAATGGCTGGGTGATGTTTTTATTGAATCAATTTGAACCTCTTATTTTTCTTCCCCTTTTCTTCAGAGTTGGGGATTGTGGGCAGTGGATGTTTAGGTGGAGACAGCAGGTCAGCAATAAATGCCATGTAGAAGAGGTGTACATCATCTGAAAGCTGGGGATTCATTTGGGCTGCAGCTCAGCACAATCAGTCAAGTTGGTGTTGTCATAAATCTCTAATACAAATGACTAAATGAATCAATTAAGGAAACCTGTTAAGGTGTATAAGGGATCAGAACAATAATGTTTGACTTTCTTAAGTCCATTTCCAGCTTAACTATGTCCCATAAGTTGTTGCAGCATTTTTTGGGTTTATGCCATTTGTTACACACATTTGGTGCTGAATTTTTTTGATAATTTAAAAAAAGGATCATGAACCCCTCCGCAATATTACACCAATAAACCAAGACCTTTGGAACAACATAGAAAAATTCATGCTGTGATTTCGTTTTAAAACTTTAAAACATTTTGCAGATTCTTGTACTGGACTTCTGTTCTCCAAACTGCTGAGAAACCTCCAACTGTCAATAAACCTAATAATAACACCATCTTCTGAAAGCTCTATAGTTTATGGTTGTAAAGTTCCATGAGGCTGTGATTATCCCAGAGGTCACAGCAGCTCATTTTATACATCACATATTCAAGAAAGGCTCTCTATGAACTGGCTACTACAGGGACTAACATCTTCATACATGAATAAAATTGGGCTCATTTAATCCACAAGAGCTTTTGGTGATACCCAGTTTATTCAATTCACAGGCTGATAGTGGACCCCAGTATGCAGAAATATTCATATGCAATTGGCAAAAGGTGTTTTTTGCCTTAAACTGCATGTTATCATCATAAAGAAGATATTTATGTAAAGAGGAGACTGTAGCTATATAGAGCTCATTTTCATTCAAATATCTTGAACTTGCACTTCCTGATATGACATCACAACATGGTTGGATTCCTCCGATCTTCTAGTCTCATATGATGTCAGGGGGGTTCAACAAAATAAATTACAACATTATACATTATGGTGCAAATCTTTTTCTATATTTTTCTTATGTTGTTTACACTTTTTCACTCACTGTGGTCAAAGCTAGTCATGGACTGACACAGATGAGATTTTGGCACTGAATTACATGGCATCTTTCAATATTTAGTAGTATGGAGACATTTAGGTTGGTGCAGAATAATCTATAAAGTTTGGCAACATTCAAAACAAATACTCCTGTGTACTCTGTATAAGATGAGGTAATTTATCATATTGCAAAAACTAGTTATTGAGGGAATTGCTTATTCCATAAATATTACACCCGAACTTCTTTGTTCCACAGCGAACAAGCAGCCATGCAAATAGGCTCTAAGGGACTATAAAACATTTTTTAAAAGTAGGGTTGTTGTACAATCAGGAAATCACTTCATGTGAAATACTGCATAATTTTCATTTTACTGCAAACAATGTGAAAATAATTCCCCTGATAAAATGGCCAGTGAGATTCAGAAGAAAATTGGCTGAAATGGTGTCAGTGAACTCAATGTTTTATCACTGTTTACTTTTTGACAGCCATCCAGCGATTTCTTCACAGACAGGTGCAGTCATGTACACAGCATTTTTGCTTCATGCTCTTACCTGGCTGTGCTTTGTGTTTATGTTTGGCTCCTTGCAAAATCCAAAATTCACTGCAAATCCCTGTGGATGCAGAAATAGTTAGGCTCATGTTTGCTTCTCCCTGCATCCATTCATAAGTAAAGTGTTATATCTGTTAACACTATTATGTAACAGCTCCCACACTGAGACAGGGATACCACTTTCCTTTTTTTATTTTATTTTTTGAATAGATGCTGAGTTAAAGGACTTGCCTTACCTGGGAGCACTCACAACGTCTGCGTTCCACCGTGTTGTATTATGTGTAACTGTTTTATATAATCTGCTTGAGTTGATAGAGACTCCCCAACCTCTGTTGGAAGATAAAGTCTAGTGCCTCTTACCTGGGTACTTTCACACACACACACACACACACATACACCATTAGATTGTGTTATGTATTGTGTGAATACAGGGGCTCTCTGTGTGGTAACAGTAGGGCGGTCTCAGTTTCAGCTGAAATTTTCTCAGTCACAATGGATGCTCTCCCCACTTACTGGATTTCTGGCGACTCTGGTCAACAAGAGACCTGTTCTTCTGTTGTCAACACTGGAGGGGACTAATGAAGGTGATTTAAATTGTTGGGGCCAGACGGTGTATGTAACCATTATCCTTCAGCCAAAAACGTGAGAGTTCTTTGGCCTCTATGAAAAGTTATATCTGCCGCACTCCCATGCACTCAGTGTACTCTGAAAGTTTCACATGCAGAGAAACTTTTCTCAGGGCTGTCACAAACAAGTATGACAACATTACTCATTCGCCACAATAGCTATAGGCAGCTATACAGTACACTGAGCCAAATAAAGCTGACTCTCCACCTTAAAGTAAATGGATTAGTCACTGTAGTGTTTGAGTGCATACTTTGTGTGTGTATGTGTGTAGGGACAACTGAGAACACAGCCACCAGTATAAGTCACAATGCGACAGTCAGTCGTATACTTGCATACCAGTGAGGTGATTTGTTTTCTCTTTCCGCAACCTGCCATGCCAAGCCCGTGTGTTTGTGTGTGTGCGAGTGTGTGTAAGTATGTGTGAAGGAATTTAGTGGCCCTCCACATCACTGTGCCAGGTACAACCCATTCTGAGGTGTGGAATGCAGACTGAAAGGAAGAAGAGATGAAGCAAGACAGGAACCAAGTGGGAGAGAGATTGAAAAGGACGGGCCTATTTCCTCATTGGTGAAGACTGCACACGGTGCTTCCCTTTCTTACTTTATCATACAAACCCCACGTAAGTCTATTTTTAAGAGAAATGATTCACGTGTGTTGCCGTAATGGACTTACTGTAGAAGAGAATGGTTTATTAGATGAGTCATGAACAAGGAATGGTTGAAAAGACCTCTCCCAGTAGCAGTGGTGGACTCAGGCTGTCTGAGGGGCAGGGGCGCACAAAATGAAAGGGCACCAGCTGCTGCAGAGGGACACCAGTGTGCAGAACATTTTATAGCCTTTATGTCACTGCATTGTTTTTTCCACTGAAAGGCCACCCTAGTGAGCACAGCATTACATTTTCCCCATTTGAGAGCGCCCATAAGTACGCTATATTTTGCATCCTCGAAACATTATTACGCTATATCCCATAGTCCCGAGGGGACTCTAAAGAGCATACCATCATAAGCTCTGAGAACTTCATCCCATTTTCTCCATTTGAGGGAAGTTACTATTGCACTATATCATGTTTTCTCTACTGGAACATCACCCTAGAAGTCACTCCATCATGGTCTCCTCATCTAAGGGCAACTACTATTGTGCTAGATCTAATTTTCTCCCTAGGAAGGGCACTCAGGAGGCCAATCCATCATGTTTTCTCTACTGGAAGGGCACCTGAAGTCATTTCATTACATTTTCTCCATTTAACGGCACTCATCACTATCTATATGCTATCTCTATATATTCAACAGTAAGACAGCACACAAAAATGTCAGTTTGAACTCATGCAGAAAATCCTCTGATGAGTGATGTTCAACATTCGACATGTTTGTGTTTGTAGGCTATCTGGTAAAGTGCCAAATCCATTTCAGGAGGAGGTGGAGGAACAACAGCTAATATCTGCGTGGCGTTCCAGCTGATCGCTCTGCTGCATCAAATGTTTAATTTATTTGCTTTTCTTTCTGCATTTTCCGAAATTTGCCTTTTGGTAACCACCTGAGAACGGGCATGAACTTGTAGCATGCAGATGTGCTTCTGTCTGTTTTGGTGGAGAGAGAGAGAGCAGGAATGATAGCATAGCAACAGTCAGGAAAACAGTTACATTCTTCACCCGGATTAAAAGTGTTCAGTGTGTTGCATTGCATTCTGGTCTATTCATCATGCTGTCACACATCTGCTTTTTGTACAACAGATGTTTTTTTAGCATGCAAAAATTTGCTGATTAGATGTTTAATATCAACAAATGCTCTGAAATTAAATTCATTTCTAGGCTGTGCTGGAAAAATTCTTGTCACATTACGTTTACACAGAGTTAATTTACCATATGTGACTGAGCATAACAAACTCTAATAACCTCTCATGAAATAAGCCCTGAATATGTTGATTTCACACCCACAGTGGAAGTGGCAGAATTATTTGGAGGCCTTTGTCTAAGCTCTGAGAGAGTAATTAGCAGACGCTCTGGTGATTCAATGAAGATTATCTAGAGACCCCTCTGTTGTTTTATCAGTTTAACACTGGTGGCCTTTCTCTATAACTAAATGTAATTATTTAGCTTGGACAAACAGACTCTGTCTCCCGCCCACTCTGTCATTCTTTAACCATGCTCTCCCCCCTACTACACACACACACACACATGCACACACCTTTTATGTCTGTCAGTCAGTAACTAAAGCTGCACCCACAGGGACTGTAGACTTTGATCAATGTACACAAATAGGCCTACAAACACTCACACAGACACACTCACACACACACAAAATATAGAGTAACATATTCATAGTCATGAACAATCTCATCCAACAAACAAGCAAACCCAGACTGCAGTCACAAAGCAGGCATACGCATATTGGACCTGTAACAAATTAAACAATGATTCACTGCAGTAATGCTTATAGGTAAACAAGTGAAGAGCTCTGCAGACACACTCACCATAAGCACACAACTGGAGATAGTGCATTAAAGATAATGATGCATAATAAATGATGGATAACAAGATTTCCCTCTTACATAATAGATAAGTTATATCAAATCCTTCCAAGTTATTTGTTTTTTTATGGCCAGCTAGTTTCTGCACATCACCTGGAATTTAACATGACCCGATGTGGTAAACCTTTAAAGGATTTTTTATTAGAAAATCATTTTTTATTTATATATAAAAGCTCTATAACAAAAACATACAGTGACATTTTTTAAAAAATGTGATAAAATACTTCTGGCATTATCTATTTTAAAAAAAAAAGGAAAAAAATATCTATAAACATATTGCTCAGTGTTACATCACAGGTACAAAATTCTGTTATAAAAAGGAAGAAAGACAGGTGTAACAGTCATTTGTTAGTAGATGTGATTCATTCAGAAAACAGGCTCTCAAGGACAGTTTGCAATCAAAGGGTTTTCAGATCTGACTGTATGCTCCCACACAACACTCAGGGCAGGTGCGTGCATGCCGATGCCTGCTCACTGATCAAGTTTTTGGCCTTCACACTTAATGACAGCAACATCACATATGTGCTGGTTTATCCAAGTAATCTGGTGTGACATCAGCCCCTTCAGCCTACAGTTGGAGGATGAAACTGCTTTTAACGAGTGTCATGAGACTGGTGGCCATTATGATGGCTGTGCATAACTGACTGAAATGCAAGACTCACATTATCATAGAAGACTTAGTAATGAAGGATGATCCGACAGGTTCTACATGGTATTGTCTATCAAGTAAATCAGAGAACGATTGGAAAAAGTTAGCCACCCACATAAATGTAAAGGTCTTTGTATGGCTCATCATGGCAGAAAAAAACTTGCTCATTCTGACAACTTCCTCCACTTAAAGGGACAGTTCAGCCCAAAGCTTTTTTTTCCTGCTGCCTGCAGTGCTATTTATCAATCTAGCCCGTTTTGGTGAGAATTGCTCAATATAATGGTGCTATATTGCACTTGCTTGTGGTGCTCAAAGCACCAGAAAGGTACATTTTAAAAGCTCAATAGCATTGAGAAATTTCCAGAAATCAAGACCTGGTAACTGAGGATAGTCCAGAGACCTTATGAATGAACCCATGAATAAATGATGGCATGTGTCTGGAAACCACAGATTAACCCGTACATTTTAAACAATAAATATGTTGGATATGAACGTTTCTGAACTGCTGCAACCTGTTGTCAACTTGTCATTGTGACACATGAAGACCGCTGCTTTAAACACACTGCAAAAACAGCACATTGTAAACATGACACGTTCACTGATTTTATCATGTGACGATTGCATTTTAAAAAACACTTTAGTTAAGGTTGGCCACCAACACCACTTTTGGTGGCCAAAAGGACAAGGCTGGGCATGCAGAGTACTTTCAGACAAAACTTCTAACAATGGGATGTAAATAACGGTTAAAAGATCTGGGTTGGTTGGTGCCATACACTGCCCCTCCCAGTGGCTTTTGGCAATATTATAATTTCATAATGTTGTTTACAGGAAAATACAATGGCAACATTTTTTGCTGGTAAGTCACAACTGGGTTGGGTTGGTGGCTGTAGTTAAGTAAAAAGAATGAAACTGTTCTCAACAAGGTCTGTTGATTATCTTGAGTAACTGGGTCTTGATTTCTGGAAAGAGACATGTTAAGTTTTTACAGATGTATTTCTTTTTTCATTTTTTTTTTGTTGGCGCCTTGGGCACTGCAAGCAAAGGTCCATCTGAACATCTCTACAGCAAATATCTCCAGCACTCTGAAACTCACAACAAAGCAATCTAGATTGATCAATAGCACTACAGGTAGGAGGAATAATGTGTATTTTGGATTTTAGAGTGAGCTGTCCCTTTAAAAAGATCCATATCTAAAACAACAGTTCTTGAGCATGAATTGCCCCTTTTCCCCTCAGGACAGTAGCCAAGCCAGCTTCAGGATCAGAATCCTCTTACTCTCCTCCTGAATCCAGCATATCTTCCCTCATATGGATTTTTCTGGACCCTCTCAAAAGTAAAGTTACTCTACTACTTTTGATCCTGCTTCAAAGCATTGATCTCCATCCCTCTGATCTCTTTGTTGTTATTCAGAAATATTCAAACAGAACTTTCTCTCCGTTTTCCTCCCATTCTTGAACAATGTGCTCGTTTCATCACAGCAGCAGCAGAAGCACTCTCTTCATCTAGTCTCCACTCGGCAAAACTGTGGAACGTAATCCATAGGTGCCATCTGGGCATCCCTCCAGTGAGCTTCCTGGCACACTTGTCCCCAAATCCTCAATCAGAGTCATCATCGTCTTCTTCGTCTGAGCTCGGGCCTTCCGACTCTGAGGAGCTTGGATCTTTGGTGCTGGCCTCCGAGATCATGCCGTCTGAACTGTCAATCTCTATGGACGTCTCTGATAGGTAGAGGTGGACGGCTCTTGATGGGTGGCTGAGACACACAGAGGGGCGAGGGAGACATGCACCAGGGGGAGCAACATGGCACACAAACACAGAGCGGGAAATGAATTCATGCGTGACACATTCATAAATTATGTATGTGCATGCATGTGCATAAGTCACACATAATGGGGACAGGACAAAGGCGAGCAGACAACACAAACACAGCAGCAGGGACAATGGGTTAGTGTCACACAGGGTTAAGAAGTCCCAAGCTGAGAACTATGGTTGGATGAAAATCTCTGTGTATACACATCTGCATCTGATTGGGGTGAAAATATTTCCATCCTTGGCCAAGTTTTTCAATGAAAGATTCGGATTGAAGTCTAAATAAATCAGAGTTGTCAATTTTTCCTTGAAGGGTTGGCTTTTTTAAAATCTGGCGAGTTACAGGATTGCAACACAGTTAATGGTAACCAGTTATGGTGCCTATTACAGAAAGATCTGAAAACCCAAGAGAGAAACCAAGGAGTCCCACGTGCCCAGAAAAAAGGTTCTTTTGACAAAACAGCTCATTGTTCAAAACAGACAATCAGGCTACTGGTTGGACAATGATTTGATATTGCATTTGACTTTGTGTCTGAAATGTTATTTCTTTACAAAAAGTGCTATAAGAAATGTCTGTTTCCAACACGTGCTCTCCTTAAGGTTTGATTATTTGATAGCACCTTGATTATATATACTCCAACATCAGGCTAATAACTCCACAGAAAAATACAGCAATGTAACTTCAGTAGTGAAACAAAACAGAAAAGTACACCAGCATCCTCCTGTGTATTCAGAAGAATTACAGTAAAGTGGATCAGACAGCTGACACATATATATGACCGTTGAAATGAGAGTGGATAGATACAGATCACAGGAATTTCATAATGTGTCCCATCATCTGGTAAGTAAAACTAAATTTCAGTAGAAGCAAGGAAGCTGCTCATTCATTGTTCCTTACTTTCTATTGTTTGTTGAAACAATACATCAAACATGCAGCCTGAGCTGCATTGGTGTGTTACGGGATAAAGTGTATTAGTAGGGAAGTAAACAGCAGGAATACACCATTGTTCGACCTCTAGATCATCAAAACATTAACTCTAAACAGGAAATGTGTTTGGAAGCCCATTTAGCTGAACAGGAAAAGATACGCTGATAAAAACAGTTGTTTTTCTTCAGAAATAAAGGCACATGGTGATATAATAAAAGCTATACGCAGCAGACTGGCTAAGGCTCTGTATCTACAGCTTCCTATACAAAGGCACATTCTCAATGGATCTCTCTTAATGACAGCTGCCCATCAACTAGTCCAGGTTTGGGAATCCAAAGACGGCATTTGGAGAGAAAGAAGGAAGTGAAACGTCCAGTAGGAAAAGAGCCCCAGGTCCCAAGAAGGAGCGCCACATGCCCTGATCCCCAGAGTTAGACGGAGAGCGAGAGAGGAAGTGTGTGATTCTTCTGTTCCTCTCTCTATCCCCCTCTTCCTCTCCCTCTGTCGTTCTCTCGGTCTTACCACGCAGTGGGGTCTTTTCTCTCTTTGCGGGGAGCCTCCTCGCTCCCTTCCAGCTGCCTCTGACTCCTCTTCTTGCACCGCCTGCAGGACAGAATGATGATGAGGAGGAAGACCACAGCGGCGATACCGCCCCCGATAGCCAGCGCCAGAAGGAGAAGTTCGGAGAAAGAGGCTGTGGGTGAGAGGGAGGCATGGAATGTAGAATGAGCGTGCTTGCTTGATAAAGCAAAAATACTACCAACACTGCTCAGAGGCATCGTGTGTCTGCTGTTATTAAATACAAAGGCATAGTTTCATTTTTACCTCTGCCAAGGAGGTGATATTTTCAGCTATGTGTGTTTGTTTGTCTGTCAGCAGGAATATGGAAGAATTAGGCCATTTTTCATGAAACATGGTGAAAGCTGTGGCATGGGCCAAGGAAGAATCCACGACATCTTGGAGTAAATCTGAATCACGGGCCGGACACCAGCT
Organism: Serranus cabrilla; assembly: GCA_903364295.1. Taxonomy (NCBI): domain Eukaryota; kingdom Metazoa; phylum Chordata; class Actinopteri; order Perciformes; family Serranidae; genus Serranus; species Serranus cabrilla. Next base: position 52,869 of record CAFUXE010000245.1, read on the forward strand.
ATTTTTCACTTTCTTTAACATTATGAGACAGCACATTTGTGCAGCAATCATGTGGTATAACATCAGAATAATGAGAAACGTTTCACTATTACACTATTAACGTAAATGTTCCTCAAGTCAGAAGTTTAACATTGCAAAACAGGACATGCCTCAGTTGTGGGTGGCGCTCTCTGATTGCACTACCTAGGGGTATGATTCTCCATTTGGGTGCGAGAGGTCTTGAGTTAAACATCAGCAAGTTAGCATTGAAATTGAGGCAGATAACAGATAACGGACACCAGGGCCAAGCCATCATTTTAAGTTTGCTGCCATTCTGATAAGCAACCTCATTGATGGACTTTTTGGACGTGCCTTAGGTCCAGATGATGGTTTTGGCTGATCTCTCTAAATAGACATCTACACTTAAATGCAGATAATGTCAAACAAAAGCTAATAAAAAGCTAAATTGTTGCCAGGTGATAGCCATTATGCTTTTAGGTGGCATTACAACGCATTACACATATTTTGCCCTTCACATTGACTGTTTATCTGCATTTAACCAAAGCCTGCAAAGCCTGGTACCTCCAAATGTTGCATTAACTTGCAGTTTTATGTTGACAGAGAATATCATATTGTACACTTCAATCCTTGTTCCCATTTTGTTGCCTGTTTCAAAATCTATAGGTTTGAAAAGAGGAGATACAAAACGGGTAGCTCTGCTCAATAGTTCTGATTGTCTGAGTCACACAGAAAGTCAGGATAAAATGAATAAATCTCATAACCAGTAATGAATCCAATAACCAAACCACAGGCTTTATCTGTATTGTAAAAACCTCTTTTTATGTCTTTCATATACTGTCCAAAGACTATTATACTATTTTGAAAAATTACTTTTGTATTTGTATTATTCAATATGTCTGGGACATTTGCAGACTTTCTGATTAAAATGTGCCAATGCTATAATATAAAATGCATACCACAAAGCATGCATTCTAAGGATAATGTACATCCTTTGAATCCAATCGAGCAGTTTCTCTGAAATTGAAACACATTTTCCTTTGCTTCATTTAATTTAGCTTTGGAAGGATGTGGATGTTTTCAGAGAGACAGAATAAACTCTAATATATTCATGGTATATCTAGAGGAAATGTTTTATCTGAAAAACAAAGTGCAGACCTGTGGTGACAACGCGGAGTCGAATCTCTCCAACAGAGCCGTGGACATCTGGTGGATTCTTGACCTGGCAGATGTAGGTGCCGTTGTAGGTGAACTTGACCTGTTGAAGTATGATGGAGGCATCGCGGCCCATCACGTCACCCGCCCAAGTAACACGCTTCCTGAAAATGCCATCTAAAGGAGGATATGGTCGCTGCTGGTAGTGGAACACCTAAAAGTGGAAACCGTTTGGTAGATGTGATTGGAGCAATGATAGGTTTGATTGGTTGGACTGTCACAGGTAGAAACCAAACTGAGTCTGGAGAAGGAAGGTATTTCATTCTCACTGCGAAAGAAAGACAAGACATAAACCCAGACGTGCTGCTTCTTTTTCCTCTCTATTCTCAATATTCACTATCACTCACACACACACACACACAGGCTGGCTTGGACGCTCTGTAGGGAGCCGGATGACTCACCGACTCCTCTCTGTGTTGGCTGTGGGGGTGGATGCTCCCTGACACAATGAGGGAGGTTTGATCTCACTTCTCGCAAAGACACAGACACACACACACTCACCGACTCTTCTCGGCCCGGTTTAAGAGGTCTGAAGCTCCATGAGATGACGATGGAGTTGGGGTTGATGGCAGAGGAACTGTGGAACGTGCACTTCAGACGAACATCCGTCCCATTCACTGCCTCCATATCCCCAGATGTGTATATACGCATCCCGCTGACCTGCAGCACACCTGCAACATACAAACACATGGCACAGCAGCAGGGTTTAGTGTGGCAGCAGAATGCAGAATCAATACACAGATACATGCTTTGAGAAGGAAACATATGCATATACAAAAATACAACATATGGATTTACCCTCATCTGTGTGAGAACACATGTACCCAGTGACCCTACCTCTGCCTACACAGTGCTGCTGCAAGAAAAATCACCCGCTCTAAGTTGTCACTATAACTGAAGATACATACTTATGTTACACTATATACTGACATTTTACAGATTGGTCCAAATGCTGGTACAAGATTAGATCTGCAGGTCAGCAGTGCTGAAGGAAGCACTCAGTTTAGGACTGTCATCCTAAAACATGGCAGATACAAACGCACAATTTGCTTTTTTCTTTCTTAAAACTGAAGCTTATAGTAATGGATATTTGTCTGTAAATTGGAGATTCTTACCCACCCATGAAACCTATTTTCATTCAGACGTCTTGAGGTCAGACATTAAGGGAAGCCCTTGCCCAAATGTGGCCTTTGAAGCCTTATTTGGCCTTCATGACAAGATATCATGTCACTGTTGTTACCAATAGAATCCTTCTAGTTTCAAATGATACAAGGCCATGTAACAAACACAGTGCCCTGTAATATAGAACTTATAGTTGCAAAAATCAACCAAAAGATAATATTGACAGCACAAACTCAGATCTTTACCTTCAGTTAAAGTGCAAATTAATTGACTTTAATGTATACTGTATACAATAACTAAATATATTAAATATGTAACTAAATATAATGCAGAATGATCCATTTCAGAATAATATATTAGTGTATTATTGATGCATTCATATATTAATATAATGCTGCAGCTGGTAATGATAGACAATATTCAAGTAGCGACAAGAACCTCAAAATTGTACTTAAGTCCAGTACTTGAGTCGTTACTTCCTATCACTGCAGGTCACTAAGTGAACTCCTTAAACATCTGCTTCATTACATCTTGAAAGTCCAAACTGATTTCAGATCAGCAGACCCATTCTGTGACATTTACTGAATAATAGCCACTTTAGCTACACTACTGCAGCTGAGACAGGGCTGAAATTGAGAGTCTGGCGTATATTATATGAATATGGACTATATCAATCTTTACAGTAGACCTATTAGATGGAAAATAAATGAACTGGAAGAGCGGAGAGGGATATTGGCAACGATTCGCCTCTTCCACATAATGATGGATGGAGCTACCCAGAATGGAGTTACTGCTGACACACACACACACACACACTGCACTGGCACACACACACAAGAGACACACTTAATGTTGAGTTCCTGTCTGGCAGCCGGTCAACGTCACATCAGGAACCAGACGATCACGTCTCCCCGAGATTGCAAAGTCTTGTTTATCAAAGTAGATCCAACCTTATTCCAAGCAGGTGTATGAGTCTCTGTGGAAAGTTTGTGCAGCATGTCTAGCACAAAATCACCTGGTCTATTTATAGAAAGAGCTCTATATACTCTAATAATATCAGGAGCCATGTCTAGCCTTATTAAAGTCAATACCCACGCACACAGCAGAGCGTCCGTCTGCAGCCACAGCGAGCTGAGGGTAACCGAGGCCTTCCTAACGTCATTAGCACACTCCATATGAGGACCCTGCAGAACGAGCCAAACACTTGATGACAGCTCAGAGACACTTCAGTCTGACAGAGGAGCTGTCCGTTGCTCGACGGGTCCGCTGAGTGTACGCGTCAGCCCGGGCACCAGTTTTATATTTGGGATTATGGTGTTGTTGATGCAATTAGCTAGCATCTTGTCATCTGATGTCAAATAGATAAGATGTGACCTCTAGCTGTCAATTCTTTAAAAAGGTTTATCAACGCTTGCAGCAGCTTCACAGTGCTTACCATGATTGAATAATATCATTAAGATTTAAAGGGATTTTAAGCCATTTAAAGATGGATTAAGCTTCATTTTACGATTTGTAATGTGGGTTAATTTGAGGTGGGATGCCCAATAGGCTCCAGGCATAGAAATAACAAAAGTGTGTTAGCCCTGCGTTATAATCACAGGGAGCATTAAGGCAGGAGCTAGCTGGGAAAATGTCAGAGGGAGCTTGGCTCCTCGGGGCGGCGTGTTCTGTTCCTTATCAGGCTGGAGAGAGTTTCCTGTGGGCTGGGATGAGAGAGTGGGGCGACCAGACGGCCCCCGCACAGCATTAAAAACAGACAGGCTTCTCTCTCATCGCCGGGCCCTGACAGGCAGCGCTCTAACAGCCTAATGTGTTTTAAATGAGCCCGATGAAACCTGGGAGGAGTGAGCAATACAGGCAGAGTACACACTGCAAGAAATGTCCATCTATACAAACTGCCTCAGTGTAAAATACACATTTCATTGCCATAGCATTGCAGTAGATGCTTGTTTTGTTCTTTTTTCTGCATCGGTATCATGAAAATAAGGCAGATTCCTCAACTTGCATCAATAAATTAATATTTTTTTTTTATATGAAAGGGTAATGTTTTGATGGATGGATATCAAATGGAACACTGCAACCTTTCTCTCACTTCCTCCTCTACCTGGCAGTAGAAGTGTGTGGAAAGTTAATGGATTAAACTGCCTCTATTTAGGATATTCATTAGGCTGATAACATCAGTACTGGCTGTAACAGTACAGCCAGGAAAAACGTGTGTGTGTGTGTGTGTAAGTGTGTGTAAAAAAAACAGCAGTTCGAGCCACATAAAGGTCTTATATTCCATATTTCATGTGAAGGTTGACGAAAAGAAATTCTCTTTCATGTCTCATAAAAATGACGACCACTGCTGTTAACAAACAAGCACCTCATTTCAAACTAGTCATACATGGATTCCTGTTTATAGGATGGCACTCTCTCACAGCTGATAGGATTACTGCTGAAATATCTCCACTTGAAATGTTTGTGCTGACATTCATGGTCCCCTGAAGATCAATCCTACTGACTTAGGTGATCTCTTCTCTTTTCATCTAGCATTGTCCTGACATTGACATATTTGGTTTTGGGTCAAATGTCTAAGAAACTATTGACTGGATGTCCAGATATTTTGGTTCATGCATCCATATTCCAATGAATTATAATACATTTTTGGAATTCCTTAAATTTCAATCTACCATAATCGGGTCAACATTTATTCCAATTAATATTTTGACTCATAATAAAATAATTCGAAAAAACTGTACTTTTGTTTAGTAGTAAGTGTTTGCAAGCTAACATGCTAAATTAAGACGGGAAATGGTAAATATTATACCTGAAAAACATCTAAATGCTGACAATGTTTATTGTCAGTGCTTGGGTGTAACTATAAGAAGACAACACCATCAATGCTGTCATGGTTTACAAGGAGTTTTGCCTAAGTCCAGACAGATTACATTTATTTCGCAATATGCGCTCAAATATATAGTGTTTTTTGTTTTGTTTTTTTGTTTGTTTGTTTGTTTGTTTTAGATTGGCTCTTTTAATCCAATTTGCAATACCCCTTGTTTGCCAATCACATCAATGCGTATTGCTCAGTCTTTCCTCCTTTCTTTTCACTGTAAATTTAAAGTTTTACTGACAGGAAACAAAGTTGCCTTAACTTTACATTCATCAATACAATGTTTTTTTATTTTTGCATGTCATTCAAGATCAATAAGCGATTAAATTATACTGTAAAAATAAGGCCTCATTATATTAATATACAGATTTCAACTTACATTTTTGGTCATTATTTGTAATCAGAGTTTAGCTTGTTTAGTTGCAGTAAACATTTGTTACAAAAGTAACACACACATGATAAGTTACACTACATTGATGAGGTAATCTATATAGTTACATACTTGATTCATTTTTAATGAAGTAGCTAATAATCTGAAAACACATCAATAATATTGTTAATTTATATTTTTTTAAAAACAAACAGGACATTTTAAATTTCTAATTGCAAATAAGGGATTACTTCAGATTCAGAGAGAAAAAACCTAAATGAATGTAGACTAATTGATCATTTATTGAAAGGCTTCTTTCACTTGAATTTAGAGTCATTTTTATTCTGGTGACAGCAGCAGCAGCTCAATGTGCGTATCTCCACTGTGTTATTATTTATTTATGACAATTTGGCACTGCTTCAAAATACTAAATATATTCAGTGCAGCAATGTTCAGAGTTAGCCTACGATGTCACACAGTCAGGTCTCATTCAGCATTATGTACAGCACAATACACAGACCGACCCTGTTTTACCTTGCTCTTAATATCTATTACTATATCGTAGCAAACAGGACAGGATGCTGAACAACTGCTCGTATTTCCGAATTGTCCCAAATTTTTCAGGCCGAGCATGGTCTCACAGAGCCACTAGCATTGCCTTAAGGAGTAAATTTTTGTAATACCTTGAATTAATCATCAAATAAGTATCCACAGACAAACCAATCTATTTCTACATCCTTATTTCAGCAAGTATAGCACACAGAGAAGATTAGCTGAGCAATATGCCTAAATGCCTGTTTAAAAGCTTGTGCTGAAACGATTCATCATGCTTCATACATCACGAGCCAAAGCAAGTCCTCCAGGCCATTACACCTCATTTCCAAATTTCCTCTCTAACCAATCTATTTACAGTACATGAATTTAAACAAGCGTTGCTAATCTCCTTTCAACAACAAAAAAGTAAAGCGCTTTCAACTACGCAGTCCTTTGACGCAAGCTGAGCTGATTAAGAATTAAGGTTAATTAGGCCTTTTTGAAGGCATATTGGATATCAGCAGACTGACAGAACAGTCAGGGCGATGTACAGTGCATCAATTACAGTTCTAATTTATCCCTGCGGCTAAAAGTACATGATCGCTATTTAATCGGTCATTAGCAGGCACTAATTGCTGAGGAGGATCCATGCCATTACATGAGTGAAGTGCAAAATTTGACTCATTTAGAGAAAGAGAGACGAGAGATAAACAAGCAGAAATGAGAGTGATGAAAGAGAAGCATGATTGAGTAAATGGAGTGAGGACTGTATGGATGGAGTAAGAGGATAGCAAAATAATGGAGAATTCAAATTTTTTGGACATAATTGCAGTCTGTAAGGAGCAGATAAGATAATAGTGTTTGTTTGCTTGTGTGTCCGTCCATTCTTCTACCCCGACTAGTCTGTCCGTCCCGTTCAAATCGCTCTCTTGTTTATGTCTGAACATCCTGCCCAGCTAGTGCTGACCACACCCAGCATCCAGAGACAGAGCGAGAGAGAGCTTTCACGGTTTATTAAGATGGAGCTATGTACCCTACAGAGGAGGGAAGTGCCAGAGTGCAGACAGATATATATGAATTTATTCTAATAATGTTTGCAAGTCTATAGAGGTTTCATTCCAAAACATTGCATCCAAAAGTATCATAATCATGGGATAGGAGTAATACTTTGAATGATCAAAGACCTTTGAATACTTTTATGCTGAGTCAGAAGAAAAAGACAAAAAAAAATCTAATTCCAGATCACATAAAACATTAAAACAATCAATCTCAATCTTCAGTCAGTCTCCGTTTCTGCTCTATATTTCCTTAATTAAAGTTAATAAAGGTTGTGAAACATGAACATGAAGGAGATTAATTACACTCTTCACTTATAATTAAAAAGGAAAATTAGGGCCTTTGTGTGAAACTTGTTGACACTTTGCTGCCTGATTGCTTGAATTCAAAACCTATTACTCATACTACTTGTACTTTAAACTACTTTCACATCAGCACACACTTCTGGAGAAGACATGCTTGTGTGTATTTTTGTCAATGTAAAATCCAGATGTTTGTACATTATGAACAGATATAGCATCAGGACTTACTGGAATGGTCGTAACAAGCTATCTTCCATTGTTATGGCTGAGCATGTGTCGACTTTGGATCTCTAGGGACTCACTATTGGCACACATCCACACACACATACACATTCTCCATTAATGTTACCGGGGTTGGCAATGGTCCATAATATCTGTCAATATGTCCAATATATCACAATAAAGTGAACTTGCTGAACCTTTAATGCACTTGATTCAACCTGTCAACATAACTTGGTACATTCGGCCCTGGTCCACTGCCCGTCTAAAGCCAACGAGGGCAAATACTTTCATCTACTGTGAAATAATCAAACCAAACCCACTCAAGTGTGATTAGGTTTGCTTGGCTTGGCAGGCATCCCAAGATTGTATAGAAGCCTCCCAAAGAGGCACAAGAAATATCAAGTAGTGTTTGACCTGCCCATATAATATTTCACCCAGTGTCAAAGAGTGTAGGCAGGTTTAAAACATATCAACCTTTATTATGCTTTATAGTGTCTTCAGTCTTACAATGCCAGATATAGTATATCTATACATGCGCTGTCAGGGCTGGCAGAAGTCAGTTTAATTCAGCTGTAGATGAAAGAAAATGTGCGTAACTGTTACTATGCCAATGCACAGTGGCTGATTAATCATCTGAAATAGTTTTTCATATTTTAAACAGTGGGTCATTGATTTGACACAAAGTTTCTTATTCACATACTGTATAAAAAAAGTAGTTATATGGTCTGGGTCTGAACAGTGGAGTCATGGCAGATGTGACTAAAACCTGTCTTCTATCCTATGGCCAGTGGAGGGTGACAGAATCCAATTGTATAGAAGTCTATGAGAAAATGACCCCACATCTTACATGATTTATTCCCTCAGTACACATTTTGCTAATAGTTTTATATTCCCAATCCATGGTTTCAAGTCTTCTTCAATACAGCCTGATGTTTGCATTATAAGTGATGCTCCTATTTAAAATAGACGATGAAAGTGGATATGCTTCAGGGTGAGACTATCCTGTAACAAGCCGTTACCAAAGACCAAGGTGGCTATGGCCAAAATGCTAAACTCCAAGTTGACAACTGTCAAACTGTAGTTAGCTAGCTAACTAATTCAGCTAACATTAGCTCCGCAAGCTGGTTGAAACTATTGAAATTTGAAACAATTTCCCCAGCTATCTTATTTTAAAACCAAAACCCTGTTAAAGGTTTTAATCATGCACTTGATGGCAACATATATTATATCATGCTAAAAGATGTACCTTAAAGCTAACAGGCGCATGGTAAAAAGTCATCTTCCTCCACAGTAGAGCAGACATGGTAATACAGCGGTGCATTTGCCTTCTTGTTTTGCAGTGTGGATCACAACCTTAAACCACACTTCACTAAAATCTCTCAACCTTTCGAGATCAACAAACAGACAAATGTAATTATTCCACTTAGTTACCGTTGCCATGCGTTTTCAAAAACCTGAGCATTTTCAGGCCAGCCTGGGTGTGTTTCACACTGCAGAGAGGCATGCTTGGTATATTGAACTCTTGTCATAACTGCTCAGCAAACATTCTCTGGTATTCTAAATATTTTTCTTTGAATATCTTAAAAACAACCCACAGAAGTAACAAACCATGCCTGCCTTATCGCACAATCCAAATCTTTGTCAGTGTTTTTGTGTCGTCTAGTTGCTTAAGGGGTTCTTGATGCAGTCGCTCATAAATAAATGCAGATTCATAAAGAGCAAAGGGAAAGCAAACGGAACAAAGCTGTTTTTATTTAAAAGTATATTAATATCCATGAGAAGACAGTACATCGTGAGCTCTGGATACCACAGGGATACAACACCAATCACTGTTTAAGCGGTGTTTCCTTAACAGTACGCACTTTAGTCATCCAAGAGGATGTTAAATTGTCTTGGACCTTAGGAGAGGGGAGGAAACACTGCAGGAGAAAATCAAGCAGTTGGCACGACTCTCTGAATCAGGAAATTGGTTTCATTACATTATTTCCTAGACGGTGTGTGTTTGTGCCTTTCCTCTCTTCATTACGGCTCAGAAACAAAGGGACCACCGGAGGAAACCCGATTCTCTGTTGCACCGGTTTTAGAGGAAACACTTAGGACAGGACCAAACTCACAAAGAGCTCAGTGGGTTACAAAGAGCCTCTTCTCTCCTTTGTGAGAGGTTTCACAAGCCCAGGTTAGTTTTCTTTTTTATTAACAAGGCCTGTCTTTCATGCAGGGCTGGACTGAGTGCTGGGAATAGCAGGTTCAGGTAACAGTGTGTTCGCAGAGGAGGAGGACACACATTTTAGGGAGAGTGGAAGTGTTGACTGGTGTAACGGGAGGGAACCCCTGAGATGGACAACTGTGTGTAACATACCGTGCTGGACATTAACTCTAAGCAGGTTTCTTATCATTCCACTCGGTCATGGCCATGCAGATGTGCCAAGACAAGCAAACAATGTATGGCCAAAGGTATTTTATCACATACTTTTCGATACTTTTGCTCTGGGGTTGTTTTCATGGTTTGGGCCCCTTAGTTCCAGTTAAAATAAATATTTAAGCTACAGCATAACATTATATTTGTACAATAGTGGGCTTATATCAACAGTTTCGGGAAGGGATTTTCCTGTTTCAACACGACGGTTCATTTATGTACAAAGCCAGGTTCATGAAAAAATGGTTTCCCAAGAAGAACTTGAGTGGCCTGCACAGAGCCTGAACATCAACCACATCCAACACCTTTAAAATGAACTGAGACCAAGTGAGCAGGTCTAAAAGTGAAGCCATTGAGGAAGTGCCTGAAACATGCATTCTTTCTAATGGCCAGTAGGGCAGTTTGACTGTGTAGCAGTCAATGAGAAAATAACCATACTTCTCACTTGATTTATTACTCATTATCTACAAATGTTCCTAACGAGTTTATGGTCTTAATTGTTAGTTTAAGTCTTTTTCAATCAGGCTGCTCTCATAACAGTTCATAGTTACAGTATTCCTATCAAAAGCAGTGTCCTGTTGGAAACCCCTTCACTCGTGCTCTACGTCACCATCTTAGTTCTGTATGTTAGTAGCCATATAAACTCCTCTTCTTTGCAGTCAAGTAATTTTGGTCCTGACATGTAATCATGTAACTCCATATCACATTATTACAAAAGTGTTTAAAACATAAAAACGTTATTCTGTAGGTTGTTATATGAGCCAGGTTGTATCCTTTTTTAGAAGAAATCAAAAAAACTGTTTCATGAGAATAGTTGCATCAATACAGCTGAATGTTTATTTCTTAAATTACGACTTTCTGCATGTTTTCTTTCACCCGTGGTGATCTCATCTCATTCATATTATGCATAAACTGAAGACTGACATGTATAACCACCAGAGAAGTACCAGACACCGGAACAACAAATCTAAAAGCTTTAATAAACTTGATTTATGGGGAATCACTCTTTGTTCCTAAGACAAAAAACTAAGATTTATCTCCATGAAAATATAAGAAAAATGCACTTTTACTATTAAATTTTCTATTCTTGTTTCACTTTCAATATAGATTTTCAAAACTTTGGAAACCTACAAAAATGTGTTTGAATGCACTGGAAAGGTCAGTCCAAACAGACCAGGCATCAATCTCTCTTTCTAACTCTTTCTTCCTCTCCCTCTTCCCCCCCTCCTGCTTCCTCCAGGCCAATTGTAATTCATCAGGCGGCCAGAGGAAACGTGTAGTGGGTGAGTGAGGATAAGAGTTTAATCCATCAAACCTCTTCCACTCCCACCTAGCAGCTGACTCAACAACTTCTCTCTGGGATTACAAACTCCTGAGGGGGGGTCCAACGTTCGATTCAACACACCCACAGGCTTCTGTTGGAAGGACAGTCCAATCCTCAAAAGACATCCTTGTTTTCACATATTTACTACAAAGCTAGTCTAGCCGTATGTTTAGTGTCCTGCAGTGGTATGAGTCAGTCTGAAACCAGTCCACTGTGACTTCCATCTCTGCTAAACAGATGATTAAGTAAACAAATGACAATATGGGCTTTTAAGATCAGAAAGCAAACCGTAGAGGAGGTTCAGACTTTTGCTCTTTGCTTTTCACCTTAAAGGCAACAATTTCACAAAAGATCAGAAGAAGAAAGAACACACCGTACACATGAAAAGATTAATTAATAGGTAATAAACACAACCTTATTTACTTTTAAACACTAACTGTGTGTCTATACAAAACGTGTATCATGATGCGTCATTAGCTAACACTAGTACTAACTAGCTAGTTTGGTTAGCAATGGGCCGTCATTATTCAAAATAAACAACCGACTGAACAAGACATTTCTACTTTAACTGAAAACACACTGTGTTTTGGTAACAAGCTATCAATCACAAGGTAGCCATAAAAAGCATCTTTATGATATTTCATCATGCTGTATTGAAGAAGATTGGAAATACGCTATTGAGACCATAAACCAAATAGTAAATTATGGCTAAGGTAATAAAGTTGGATCATCTTTCAGGTAACCTAAATACAGAATTATTTTTGCAACCAGTGGAGTCGCCCCCTGCTGGCCATTAGATATAATGCTGGTTTAAGGCACTTAAGTCCCAGAGGTCGCCCCTTGCTAGAGAGTGAAAAAACAGGATATCTTGGCCTATGGTGCATTAATGTAGACATTCTTTTAAAAATGTGCTAAACGAACTTTAAGTCACAGTCAGGCCAACATTAGACAAAAACTGGCTGAACATCAAATGTATCTTTGCAATGGGCTGGAACGAGCCTGAACGCACACTGAACCCATGCATAATCTCACCTGTCATAATGTAACATAATGCACAATTCACCTGCCCAACCCACTTGCCCCACCCCTTCTTTCCTCTACTTACAGTGTCATCCATTCAAACTGCTGAATACAATGTCAGATAATTGTGAGTAAAACCGGTAGTAGCTGCTACAGTGTTTTAAATAACAATGGCTGGAAACACCAGAGTGCATACGAAAGTCAGTTACTGAATAAGGAAAAGGAAAAAAAGACAGAGTAACTTCCCATTCAGGGAAATTCTATTATTATGATTGCTCTGCATTTAATTACAAATGATTTAACTGGTGGCTGATTAGGAAATTCCCCGTGGCTTTCTGGATGTGATGACTCAGAAAGAGCTGCTGATATTGTTTGGAAACTGCTCATTTACTCCATATGCCATAAAACTTAGTGGAGGTGTTGCTTTATCGGAAAGATCTTTTTGTTTAGCGTAACTCTAAACAGTCTTAAAGACCAGCCAATAGAGTAAGAATGTCACTGCACAAACAGAAACCCATGCTCACAAATATGCAGCATTTGCATAGATTCATGTGTGTGTGCACATACACTCAAACCTCACATGAACCTGCAAACACAATTCAGTGAGAAATGTATCTGAAAATCCCTGTTTACACTTGGAGCCAAGCACAGTCTTGTGGTTTAAACATTACACAGGGAGAGCCGTGCCTTCACACTCAAACACTTCACAGATGCGCCCTAAGCCCGCTGTGTCAGGGATTGCCGTTTTTTTTTTTTTTTTGCATATGAACATGTCATTGTCAACTCCACACACCCCAAGGCAATCCCTGCAACCCAACACAAAGGCCAGACGTCCTCCTAGGTGTGTCAACACAGGACAGCGCGTCAAAACCGCAGCCCTGCTTTGTTGTACTGACCTATTATTGTGGCGAGATTAGAGACGGCGAGGCAGAGAGATAACTGTTTTATCCCCGTAAACGGATACAAGAGGCTGCTCGTCTGCTGTAAACCCTGTAGAGTTAAACTGAAGCCTAAACAACCAATGTAAGCACCTGGTGTGTGTTTGTGTGTGTGTGTGCGTGTGCTAAAACCTGTCAGTCAGGACAGGTTGGCACACGTCAGCCTGTGAGCATTCAGACTTTAGGTTGAAGAAAATGTTACAGGAAGACAAAAGGAATTACAGTGAAGCACAAACACAAAAACGACGGATTTAAAACCAACAGAAGGGGATCAAAAAATGTTAAGAAAATATTTTTGCCTGCTGTCTGTGTTGGAGGAGAAATGGGACTAATCTGGTCTAAACTGTTAAAACTAATCTGGTGTTTATGTCAGTGTGTTTTATTTTCTAATTGTCCATCACAGTGGGTGGCATAGGAGCTATTTTACATCCAAGTAGCTCGAAGTGGTCACACACATGAAACAACAAGTTAAAATATGAGCTGGAACCAAATAACATCACATCAAATGTATGAAAAACACCAGTGGAGAACAATGAAAACACATGAAGCTCTTTTGAATGTGTCTTTTCCTTTTACTTCAAAATCGAGAATTTTAAAAGGGAAGTCTGGCTTTTGAAGGCTTCTGCTTAGAGTTCAAACATCACTTTTTCCCTTTTAAATATTTCAACAGCTCAAAACAAAAGAACACGGGGCTGTTAAGAAGACGGACACAACTGTCAGTGGACTCCAGCAACACCTGTTTTTAAGTTAATTCATTAAATAACCGATAAACCTTTTAGAAAAGTCAATGTGGAATGTGTTTCTCTTCAGTTAAGATGCTCCCGCAGGACCCCGAACAACCAGGAACCCCGGAGGCCCCACATATACTGCATGTCTATTGTTTTGGGTCAAAAGATTAATTGCACTTTACACTCTCGGTACAATATCAACTAAAGTGGGCCCTGCTTTATTTTGGCCCTGTGTTGCAAAGGGGTCCTGTCTTAAAATCCTAGTTTTAACACCCTTGTTTACTTCTGTACTTGTTATCAACTTGGACGAGAAATACACAAAGCAAAAAGGAATGTTTGCCTGTGGCCGCATAACAGTTATAACATCTATGGTTTCAGTATTTTTTCACTCACATTGTATAATTTTCTGCTGTTAGGCATCTCAATCAAATTAAAAAAACAGAGTTTGAGATCATGGGACCTGTTCGGTTTTTTTTACAGACGTTTTGTGTTACCAAGATAAAAGGCATCCTGAAACTGTGATGTAAACCCATCCACGTCACAATTATACATTTTCTGTTATTATTATTATTATTTTTTTTTTAACAAAACTTTAACCAAGTGGTTTTGTCTAAAATTAACGTCTTGTGAACATGTACGTTTATTTTGAAAAGCCACTATGAATATAAGTTCCATTTGCATCAGTATCACATGCAAAAGGTGTAATTTAGACATTGTAATGCGGAAAACTTACATATTTTACCTTCAGTAAGCACATAAAACATTCTAAGGAGACATGAAGCAAACAAAAGACTGCTCCTTAAAAACACGCAGAAATCATGTCGCAATATGTGTTAAGTGTGACCGGCTGTTCAGCTTTTGTTCTGGCTGACTGTGCTGTACCTTCATGCTCATGACATTTATGAGACACAGGAGATTTTAAATGATCCTGCTTTGCATCTCACACACCTCACAACCATAAAAATCTGGTAATGATAACATCTGTTATAAAAAGAAATTCCATTGTGGGGTTGTGAAAAGCAAAAACATTGCTCCCAAATGTATCTTGACACAAATTATGATATATGATATCTTTTTAAAGTTCCTGCTGAACACTTTACCAGTCACACAGAGGAGTAGTGAGTTTATCTTTGAGAGCGATGAAAGAGTTTAACCACTGCAACTCTTGCTGCGATTATATTTGAAGCAGCAGGAGGAGGGAGAGATTATTCTGTTTGGCCTATATCATGAAATGAACACTAACTGTCTTTGATCAGTGCAATGCATGTTAAAGCAGTGTCAGGGTGGATTGGTAAATATGTTGTGTTGTGTATGAGTTAACCTGAAGGGAGGAGGGGCGGGGAGGAAATGAATCTGTTATTTTGCACACATAATCGCAATTTTACACCAGACACTTCTCATGAAAACACGATGAGTCTGCTGGCTTGTTTCATCATGCTGTGCCGTTTTTTGCCAGCACAATACAGCCAAAGGCAACTGAAGTGATTGCACCATGACAGATATGATGCTGCTCAGCTGTAATCAGTTCCAAAATGCTCTTTTTCCAACATGCTGTTATTTGATTATCCATCTCTTTATAGGATATCCAGTCATCCCCTGCCCTGCCTCTCATGGCTGATCTGCAGGCACATGCTCCTTGTAAACATAAACAGCTTGCTACTATAGTGAATCCCTGCATGGTGCTTTGGCAGTGGATGGACATGTTCAATCAATATAATCCACTTAACTGGGATGGACACAGATTACTTCAAGGTTAAACAACCTGGCGTCTGCTGAATGAATTGCCGCTGATACGCCAATTGAATCATATTAAAAACAGGTTCCATTAGCAGTGCCATTAGAGCATTTAGATGCAAGCAGCTACAATTGTAAATCTATTAGTGTTTCTTGCGTTTATCTGACCAAGTGTTTTAATTGAACTGACATATCCTGGACTGCCTTTGTACGGGAAGCAGGTGGACCTATCTGCGTCCAGCGGGCCACTTCACAGTCTGTGAACATAATCGCGGATGCAGATTAATAGGCAGGAAGGTCGCATACAAGCAAACATACTGCAGCCAAGGTTTTAATACTGTAAAGTCATTAGGGCAAAAGAAATGATCCCCTCGCGTTCTGTTTTTATAGCTTTAACAGGAAATCTTCAGCGACCTACACGGTGCCAAGTTCTCCACTTCCCAATGACGCACGTCGGGCGCGCAGAGATAGAGGTTAGGGGTCCCTGCGGAGCTTTCACTAATGGACAAACTATCAAGCTTCTCTTTTTTTACTTTGAAACTCGATTGTCTGGAGCGTCCCTAAAGAGCCATGTTGTTACGTCTTAAAATCACTCCAGGGATGTGAGGAAACAGTGGCAATAAAACTTTTGGAATGCCAAGATGCTCCAATACACGCCAAGCACAGAAGGGTCCGTTTACACTGTATACTTATAAGGCAAAGTCGTTGTTTAAAAAAAAAAAAAAGTTTATAGCACACCGTGTCCCAAGAGGAACAATCATGCCTTATTCGCTGAAATAAAAAACGTTTTGAAAAAAATCAAAACATACACTTGGATAAATCAAACACTGTTTGATGGCCAACACAGACAAACAGCTGAAACATCAACTGCCCTCTAACGCTAAAGCGGGGTCTCACCTGAAGCTGCCAGTCCAGACAGGACGGTGAGGAAATAGAGCCCTTTTACGCACATTGGATGGACGACAGGCTGTCCGATTGATGACCAAGAGACCAAGAGGGAGTCAACTACTCCTCCGCCGACTCACAGTGGCTGGAAACCCCGCCGATGTCTATGTGGATCCCTTTTAGAGAGGGAGACAATAAAATATGAAGTTACGCCGAGTCCTCTTCACCACCTTGTCTCTCCAAAGACGCGTCCCAACTCGCCGCTGCCCTCATACATTTCACTTCAGCACCCTCCCACCACATTTTCGGGCGGAGTAACAAAGTCATCCACTCTCTCCCTGCCGCCTTCTTATCTCCTCTCTCACACACATGTTCAACCCAACGCTCGGCGCATTCTTGATGCTCACCTAACCTGTTCTGCTGCTGCGTAAAGCACATTAACATGCGCGATTCCAGTTGTTGCGTAAACTCGTGTCCGCGTTGAAACTCCCATGCATAATCAAATGAAGTGTCTGGTGTTTTGGAATCTGATGCGTTACAACACAGGATAACAGCCTGGAATCTTTACAGTGGCACAATTAAAGCACCTAATGTCTTTCTATGACTTACATTATGACTTCCATATTAAAGGATTTGACTTGGTACCTCCTGGATCAAATTGTATAGTTTTGACTTTAAGCATCAAATTGAATCACAATAATTAATACAATCAGTTCTTTTTTAGGGATATTACGTTTAAAGGTAAATTCCCAAATTAAACACTTTAATAGCCCTGTGAGTTTGTGATCATTAGCAGCTTCCTCTAAGTCAAAAACAAATCAACCAGATACTATATGTGCAAACAAACAGTGACATATTAGTCTGAATGGTCCTTGTCTCTCCTCAGAGACCAGCAGAGAGCTGTTCATGTTCATGTGAAACTGGCAGGTTACCAGTTTGAACCACTTGGGGGCAGAGCTGCACTTTGATGCACACTACCTCTGCGATGCTGGACTGAAACCTGTCAGAAAGATCAAACAGGCTGATGCAGGTCTCTACCATGTTAGACTGGGATGATAAAAGTGCATTAAAATGCATTTACTGTTATGTTCACCCCAAAATCCAAAACACATGTTTTGTCGCTTAACCATAGTGCTTTTTTTTTTATCAATATCTTGATAGTTTTTGAGTTGCACAGTGTTGGATATATCGGCCTGAGACATGTCTGCCTTTTCTATAATATAATAGAACTACATCACACTTCGCTTCTGGTGCTCAAAGCACACAACAAACATTTTAAAAGTTCAACAGCAATGTATTATGACCCAATTTCTCAAGATATTCCACAGACTTTGTTGTGAACAGTTTCATGTTGCAACTATACTAAAAACAAAAATAGAAGGCAGATATAGCTGTTATCTCTAACACAGCAGATCAATCTAGATGATAAATATCACCATAGCAACGAGGAAATCTCTCTTTCCATGTTAGATTATAATATTATGTGTATATCCTTTGCATATATATATATATACATATATTTTTATACACTTTTTATTTCCTGCTCATATTAAAACATTCAACAATCTATTTAACATGTATCAATTTATTCTCACTATTGTGCATTATCTGTGCAATACATAACACTCTCAGGAAAAACCCAATGTGCAATATTGATAATAACATTCAATAGCAGCCACGTAAGTATTTTATGTATGTACTGTCTATATATAATGTATGTATATGTATGTATATAATGTCTAGTTTTCTTTTTTTATATGCAAATGTATCTTAAGCTGCTGAGACCACGCAGTTTCCCGCTGTGGAATAATTAAAGTCTTATCTTAGATGATTGACATTTTCACATATGAATGGCTACATATTAGCTATATCATTTGCAAATACACAAGTTCATGAGTTGTGCCATGAAATGATGAACTAAACAGAAAAGTAGCTTTAAGTACCACTTTCAATAAGGCTGCCTTTACAGCCTGCACACTTATATGCACATATTAATAATGCAAGAGGGAAAGTATTAAAATCAGTGTTTTACCGTACTTAGCTAAACATCTATTACATCAGTGTCTGTTTATTATTTAACACTCAGTTATTGATCCATATATCACCTACTGTATACTGCAATGTAGAGATATACGAAAATGCATACAAAACCCATACAAATGCAGTTTTACTCTCACACGGCAAAAAGGAGTCCTAAGAGTCATTGGCTGATTAGTTAATAAAGCCACACAGTTATGCTTGATTACACCGATATGAAGCACATTTAGCATCAAATATTCATAATGTGATTTCAAAAAGAGAAGGCAAGCATATTTCTAAAAGAGAAAGCAGGAATACATTTATATGTATGATAATATCTGACGGTGAGTTTTAGTACAATGAATCAACATGAACATTCATATTTATCACTGTATGATGTGTTCAGTGGTACTATCTCATTTAAACTGTTTTGTTGAACCTATTCTAGTTTATTTATAAAACAGTTCGATACATTTGGACATAAAAAAAAAAGCTTCTTTCCAGAATATATTAAATACATAAAATCAATTAAAACAAATAAGTAAAAAATAATGGAGCTTCTCTCACCATACTCATTTAGTTAGTTCGAGGTTTAACTGTGAATTCATCTTGAAAAAAACACTTCCTGTGGGGTGCAATGTGTGTGTGTGTGTGCGTGTGTGTATGTGTGTGTGTGCGTGCATGCGTGCGTGTGTGTGTGTGCATGTGTGTGTTCGACAGAGAGAGAGAGAAAGACAGAGAGAGTCAGAGAGAGAACCACCAAGTCTACTTGTTTGAATCTGTTTGTCTTATTGCAGAGCCAGCTTGATGATTTTCTAATATCTTGTTGTAGATACTTTCTCACACCTGATCTATCGAGTAGAAAGCTCTAGACACGCGGTGAAAAACCAGAGGTCATCTTAAGAAAATGAAAAGCATGGGTGTTCAGGCCACGCTCGCTGTCCTCCTCCTGTTCGTAGCTACCGTGAAGGCTGATGAAGGTAAATATCAGTTGTTTAATGCATTTTATTTCACTTAATATATAAAAGACATTTATATATTTGGATATACTGGTGTGGATTTAGAACAACACACATTCTGACAAAGGACATGTAAGAACCACTTCTCCAGTTTCCTGTATTACCGCTAACTGCTGCTTTCTGCATGTTTACCTCACCATATTATCTTTTTTACTCTGATGCTTAAATTCTTTTTTTCTTGTAGTTTGTAGTGTAGTTTGTTACTTACCTGCCTGGAAAGTATGTATGAATTGTATTTCAATCACTAGTTTTTTTTTTTTCATTATTGTGGGATCTTATTGAAAATATTTCAATCTTTGTGCATAGAGATATTAGCATGATGTAATGCGCAGTAACAAAAGGAAAAAGTTGAGTTTGAAACCTGCTTTAGCTCTCTGATGATAGTCTTACTGAAATGCAATGTGAAAAAACAGTCCTTATAAGATGAAAAACTGAAGCAAGTACGCTGGTGTTAACTCAATATTTGTTCATGTGTTTTCAGGAGGAGTAGAATTCTGGGGATTAAATTTCAAAATGACTTGTCCAGGAAACGGGACTTGGTTTGATAAACAAGGAAAAATTACTGATGAGGATCAAACAACGAAAGAACTACCTTACAATGGCAAAAACAAAGGCTCATACTACTGTCAATACACGAAGAAAACAGAAGGCGCGGACAAAACTAAATATTATTTCTATGTGAAAGGAAAAGGTGAGTAAACAAGCAATCAAGATTTCCCATGATGTGTCATTTCTGTTAGTGGTCCTTACTGAGCTTTCACTTTGTCCTCTTTAGTGTGTGAAAGGTGTTTTGAGCTGGACTCACGGTTTTTAGTCGGAGTCATTGTTGTGGACGTGGTGGGGACAGCAGTTCTGATGTTGGTTGTCTGCTGGTGCACCAAGAAGAAAAGCTCAGCTGGACTTTCTCACACTTCCAAAGGTAGGAATGCACTCAAGCTGATGCCAAAAAACCATAGCGACAAACTATTTTACATATCTGTTGTGACTGAGTGAAAGGTTTTCTATTCCATGGACTGAAGGACTTATCGTGCATTTTTAGTGTTGATATGTGCTGATTTTTCTATGAGACCATCTGCAGTTTAGAAAAAATACTTGACCCCTACTCATGCAGCTGATGGTGTGTCATCTGTTTGCATGCATGAAAAAGCATTTCTTTGAGTCTGATAGCAAGTGAATGGAAATGTAACATATTTCTGTCTTTATCTTCTAGCACCCGCTCGCTCAGGAGGCCGGGGTCCTCCTGTCCCATCTCCGGACTATGAGGTAGATAGAAGATGCAATTTTGTAATTTTCAATCATTTTCAATCAAAAACAGTAAATAGCGAAACATAAGACTTAAAGGAATAGTTAGACATTTTGAGAAGTGTACTGATTTTCACACCTGAACACAATTTCACAGCTGTATTAATGTTCACATTGCCTTACAACGCCACTATCCTGAATGACAATCACACACAAGGTTGAGTCTTTTTTTAACCAGTCATGATGATACCCAGACAGGAATTGGGAGCTTGGAGTACATGGTTACCACTGGTTACCAACTTGGTGTTCAGGCACCATTAACATAGCAACATTAATTTACCAGCTAACACTTGCACAAGCTAGCTGGCTTGATTTGCAATGTTTAATTACCTGTTAACTGTGGTATTCATTAAGATGTTAATTTGTGCTGAAAAGAATTTGACATAAAACAAAATGTACCTACCACAAAAAATGAACAGCCAACTGAAAACATTTTTAGGTGCCTAAAATGTTCTAAATAAGTTCACAGCAATACATCTTAGTAAGCCTCTATCCTGACAAGGTGGCCCCACCTTTAAGCACACTCCTACTTTATTGGCTCATTTATTTTTAAATGGCATCATACTGTATTGAAGACTTGACACTTATGACTGAGACCAAAAATTCGGAAAATGTATCCTGAAGTAATAAATCAAGTAACAAGTACCGTAATCTTCTCATAGACCTCTACACAATCAGACTTTTTTTCCCAGTGTAGTCGCTCTCAGTTGGCTATTAGAAAAGATGCAGGTTTAAGGAACTTCCACATGGTCTCAATTTTCAGGCCGGGACTAAATAACTTTAAAGTTTTATTGTGCATTGCAAATTAACCATCTTTCAAAAAAAAAACAAAAAAACACTCATTTAAGGATTTATCTGACTCAACCTTTGTTGTTTATGTTGTGTCTTGGCAGCAACTGAACCTTCACACTCGCTCCCAGGATCCTTACTCCGTCGTGAACAGGATGGGATAGAGACAAGTCACCTGACTGCACCGGGTCATTGGCTTAACCTCTGCACAGATAATGATCAACAAAAGACATGCGTGGACATCAACCATGCTCCCAGCAGCATACAAAAACGAGTTTTTACTCTCTTAGATTTAAAGGGTTGCTAAACACAAATATATGTAAAAGATTAAAAAAAAAAAGTCTCATTTGCCCCTGGTATTGAGTATAAATTTAATTTGTCCAATTTAGCTGCCTACAATAGAGCTGAATGGTTTTTAGTTGTTGGTGCTCAAAGTATTTAACATTTACATTGTAAAACTACTTAGAGACTAAAGCCTTCCAAAGAAATAGTCTCCATGGAACATACGCAAAAAATGTCAATTTGATAATACAGTATAAAGTAAATAAACACAGAGAGGATTACAAATCGGTGTGATGCTAATCTTTAGTGTATTTACTGTCACAGTTACCTATCAACTCAACTGTCATAATACTTTCTTTTTTTTTTAAATTTCTCTTAAAATGAAGTTCCTATTTGAATTCTTGATCATGTTTCAAAGAAAATATAGTTTCTCCTTGATTAAAGTCACAGTTTAAACATGTGACATTATACATTCAAACAAAAGCAGTTGGTTAGGTTTAGGATTCATCACAGTTTGGCTTAAAATAAGTTTGTTTCGGAACTGAAGTTACGTACGGAACTACCTTATAATTACTGTTATCTTTCAATACTGAGCACAACAAAGAGGTTTCTACACTGTGTATTGTATTGTTGTGGAGGCAGAAACCTTACACACAAATAACACCAAAACGTCTTCATGGCGAAATACTTTTAGAGGTAAGTAGGAAAATAAATGTTGTTTTTAAAATATACATAATGTACATATAATGTTTAGCTTAGTTTTTTTTTTTGGATGATATGATTTAGCATTGAGGTCATGCCTTGCACAACAGTGGTTGTCTTTGCCCTCGACTGTATAAATATTCAGAGGTGTTTTATAAAAAATCACATCTGTAAATGATGTGAGACATCATTATATTGAGACTTCACCTGTAATTATAGAACATATATTTTAGTTTACATATTTTTAACCCCTTACTGCCTAAATGTATTTACAGTTTTATAAATTTAGGTAAAGGATCTTTGGTGTGTGTCAAATATGCATCAACAGGCATTAGTGGGATACATAAGCCACCTCGGCTGTATGAAAATCAGAAGCGGTTTGAGACAAATTGGGGAAAATCTTCAAGGGGTTAAAAATTTCTTAAAAAACAAGCTAGGAAACTAGCATATGCCTGAAGTTAGAGTCTTGATATGCAGCCCTAAAACTGCAGCCTGCTGTATTGCAGTAATATGCTTCTTGATTGCATTAGATTGTACAGGTGGTACATTGAGTGTATATATGTTTTTGTTTCTTGAATATTAACATTGGGTCTAATTTACAATGGTTTCATGGATAAAAATCATATTGTCATCACATAGAGAGATACCTGTTTTCTGTACATATATGTTTCTGTCATTATACGTTCGGACTACGTGAAATAAAAACAGCAGCTAGTGTTTGTCACACATGTAAAACTTTAATGCATAAACTCAGTTTTGTTTCTGCTGCGTTAACATCGTTGTTACTGTAATGGTCGCATGTGTCACTAATAAATAAACCACAGCTAGCACTTT
This sequence comes from Serranus cabrilla, assembly GCA_903364295.1. Taxonomy (NCBI): domain Eukaryota; kingdom Metazoa; phylum Chordata; class Actinopteri; order Perciformes; family Serranidae; genus Serranus; species Serranus cabrilla. The sequence goes on from CAFUXE010000245.1 coordinate 76,554, forward strand.
TCGTTCTTTTTTTTTCTTATGGTTGAAAACAATACTGAGACGCTCCTACAGATATATAAGTATATGATTCACGAAAGGGGCCTCAAAGCCGCAGCTCATATCCGTAGCTCCCCACATGCACAGCATCACCATTAATCTTTCTTTATCGCTCTCTCGTGTGTGAGACACGCCGTGCTGTCTCTGGAAACCTCTGACGGATCTTTAAAGACATGTCTCAGTGCATAAACATGTATTTCATTCCCGTAGTGCGCACAATGGAAACCTTGTGTCATGTTATGGCCTCGTGTTTGTGTAACTGTTTTTTCCCAGCAGTGACTGAGCACACCTGTGCTGATGGAAATGAAAGTGGGAAACATGACACCACACAATAATTCTTGGTATCGCAGACTACTAATGATTGATAAATCAATTCTACTGCGTGCAGCTCGGAGGCGTAGAGTTTAGTGGAAACACTCCCACACCTGCTGTTAGTTATCTTCATCTTACATCAGCTGTTGTGTGAGAGAGAAACAAAGAGAAAGGGGTGGGGGTGGGGTGGGGTGCTCCTCTATCTGACTGTCTTATGTTAAGTCAAACCGCTCCCACACACAGGCCTACATCTGCTCGACAGCCACGCACGAACCTATACGTGTGTGTGTGCGCGCACAGTCAGAAGTTGGTTGTGTGTGTGGGGGTCGATCAGTGTTTCTAAGCCGAGCTGTCTAAGCTCCGTTGTTTGATCTCGTTTCTCTTCCTCAGGTAGAAAAACTGCAGATTGTCACAGCAGTTTCAAGAAGAAGGCGAAAGACTCGGAGCAGTGATCAAAGAATTAAAGCTTTAAGATTATCTGACACAGGGAGGGGGGAGTTCCTCTTCCTCTCAGATAGTCTCTCCTCCTCCTCTTCTTTGTTGCTATTTTAACATTTCTTTCCTCGCTGCTCTTTTCTTTACCCTTGTTGTGTAATTCTTTCTGTCTCTCAACGTCTCTCTATATATATTTGAACCTATCCTGGTGCAACAGACTGAAATAGAGCTCTGAAACTCTCCCAGTCTTATGAGATGGTAATGAAATGCAGCTCAGTGGAGGAAATATTCAGATCCTTAAGTAAAACTAGAATGTAAAAATACTCTGTTATTAGTAAAAGCCCTGGTTTAAAGCCTCTGCTTAAATAAAATCACAGTATTAATCAAAATGTGCTTAAAGTGGCAACAATTGTGTTGCTTTAACATATCATTATAAGGTAAATGCTGATTGCACAATGTGATGGCTAATGCCACTATCGGCTCCATTTATGACACAAAACCAGGAAGCGTGAACCTATAAAGGTAATGAAATAATAACAGGGGGCTCTGTAGTCTGAAACAAGACAACATTTTGTCAACAACACTGTATTACAGCTTCACTTCTTTCATTATTTTTTTTTCACAATGAAAGCCTAGCAGAGCATTTCAGCACCGATATCGAGGTTCAAAGGGATTCTTACAGTTGTTTCTTGCTTTGGACAGCAGTCAGGCTGTTCAGGATGTCACTGTCCTAAATCTAACTGACTAAAGTTACAGGGACAAGAATCACGCTGCTCACTCTGGAGTAACACATTTCATAAATGTGAAAAAATACAGTTGAGTTCGCGATCGCTCTTCTTGGCAAGGACACTAAAACTCAGTCATCAGTTCTGAAGACTAATAACATTACTGGCTCTTATACGTTCTAATAATTACCACATTCTCTTACATCATAAACAAACATGAGCAACAATACATCTTGTTTAAATGTCATTGACAAGTCTTATAATAATGCATAAACACATTACAAACTGCACAAATCTGATATCTCTACAGATTTCTCTCACTGGATCTCCCAAGTAAATACTAATTTACACTTCACAGTTACACTTTTACAGGAGTTACAGGCAGATAAATAAGTGGTAAGTATTCAACACTATTAGTGTATGAATTTCTTATGTCTTTTCATCCTTTTTAACCTTGATGTAATAGTTCATTCTCTAGTGTAACCGTTTTATACTCTGAGGACTATCAAGCATGGGCTGAAATCTGGCTGAAGCGCTAACAAGATGCCTGCTAGATTTAAGCATTTCATATGATTATTATAGGTAGTACAGGTTGGTTTTTAGCAAGCTAATGCTAGCTATGTGTTAGCAAGCTACTGCAAATAATACGGCATAGCTTCATTCAACAGGACTTCACACTGGAGGTCTTCATGCTTAATTCAGATTTTTTGTTCAGATCCTTTTTTCTTTTTCTTTTTTTCTTTTGTCACATTATTTTTTAAATGTAACCTACATCAGACACCACTGAAGGTTTCATTGTTGTGCAGTGGAAGCCGGTGAAGTAATGAGCAGATGATAACGAGAAAGAGAGCAATGAAACAATGGCTGCTACACCAGTACAGAGGTGTGTGTGGATTAGGAGTAGGAGACAGTAGTGGTGGGATCATAATGTTGTGTAATGAACAACCACCAGCACAGAATTGTGACAATTGATGCTCTAGAATGACGTAAAAGTCGCATGAATTGCGACATGACTGTTCAGACTGAGGCCGCATTGGAAAATATTGGACCTGTATCCAATTTAGGACTACATATGAAAGATCCAGGTCTGATGTGAAAAAAATCTGATTCCATTAGATTTGTGCTGTTCAGGATATTCCAGATCTGAACTGTTGATGTCTCACACCTGTATATGTCTGTATTCATCTGTATTGTACTCTTTTCTTTTCTCCTTTAATCTCTTTTCTCATTTTTCTACTGTTTGCTAACAGACAGAATTTTTTTTTTTGTCTGCATTTATTCTCATCGTTTGACACCACAAAAGAGGTGTCAACTTTTCATGAGAATGATGCATATTTTTAGTCTTGCAGCCAAATAATTAATATTCAGTGCTTGTGCGTGACCATCACCGGCCCTCCCTGCTAACAGACAGAATTGACAAAGAGTCTCCTTCATTCTGTACAAAGTAAATAGGGAGCAGACACAATGACGGATTTTGTCACTGCAGAAAATAAGCTCTGTGAAACACCGAATAATCTTCACCAATTAACACCACTTTTATGAAGTTGTAATGCAGTCACCAGAAGTAAATAGTTAATGTTACGCTATAGCGAACTACTCCACGGTTGCATGACATGAACATCACCACCATTATGCTTTGGTATCACTAATGAAAATAAAGGTTGTTACATAAAATATGCTGCCTTTTTACAGCTTTTAATTAAACATATTTTAGAAAGAATTAGTTAATTATTGCATTGTTTTATTTCTGTTTCAGATGTTTCTTGAAATCAGGCTGGTACTTTCCAACATTGGATATAGCTGCATACATATATGCATACATGTAAAGCTACATTTTTATTCCTTATTTCTTAATTTTGCATCATGGTAACATTTTGTTCAAATAAACACTTAATTTATAAGTCATAAAAATCAGGTGGCTGTAGCCCTATTTGCAGCATTTAATAAAAACAGAACATAGATACAAAATGAAAATAATCAGAAAAATAAAATGCTACCAAAATGAGAATGACTGGTAAACAATGAACTATTATTGTACATACAGTAACAGTTTAACAGGTCACTTATTGTGTGAGAGGAATTTCTGTTCCCCACCAACGAAAACATATGTTTTTTTTAAAAGATCAGCAAAAATACACCATTTATTGTAGAAAGAAACGGTAAAAAAAAAACAGCATTATTAGAACATACTGACAATCCTGAAAAGATCATAGATAAAACAAAGCTTAAACTTATATTTCTGCCCAAATCATGTCTCGTCTAAAACGTTGCCCAAAATAGACTGTTTGGAATAACTAGTTTAATGTAAAAACATTAAATTCTGAGCCGCTCAGCGACACTGTGAAGCCATGGTTGATTCTGCTGAGACGACAAATATTCACTGAAAATCATACAGAACTGCAGGCTGTTTACACAGAGCAGAGAGGAGAGGACAGGAGAGGCTGCAAGTGAAGTTGTAAAATATTATAGCTTAAAATGTTTAGTATGTGGAGACCCAATTTCTTTCCCCAATATTCATGACACTTGTGTGCACTTGGAAAAGTTTATTCTATAAAAATGTTTTGATTAATATCATCATAACTGTAATTCTGCAGAGAAGACATTTTTGAGTTGTTCACACCAGTCATGATTGTGTTGGACTTGCAGTGAAATACAAAAAAAACCGTCTGAAACAGCTTAGGGGTTCATTGGGTTTAGAGCAATATCTTACAAGCGTAGTTAAAATAAATGATAAGAGAAAAGCTACAAGACTCTCATACAGAGCATGTTACATAAGCAATGAGTGACACCCATCACAGACTTTCTCTCCTGCAGATGTTTGAGCTGTACGGACATATGAAGCGCATGTTTTCGGCTGGGGGTGGGTGTCCCATACAGCGAGCCACTCGCCCTTTCTACTTCCTGTTGGTGAGCACATCATAGGTATCTCTCTGACGAGCTTTCAGAGGCTGAGGGAGAAACGGGGAGGTAAAGAAAAAGTGTCATTTCTCATCTCATTTTTACATGTGATAATCACGTCACCAACTGAAGTGATCTTACCTGGTAATGATCATTTAAACTTCTGCTGCCACCTTC
>CAFUXE010000245.1:86814-102746 GCA_903364295.1 Serranus cabrilla
GGATGGAGGACACAGCAGAATGCAAAAGAGATGTATGGATGAGTTTGGGATAGTTTGGGGAAAATGTTCTTAGATTAATAAATATGAAGCTAGAGTTTTACGGCATTAGCTTGGCCTATTATTGAGAAGGGAAACAGTAAGCTTGGATCCTTCAAAGTAACCAAAATACTCAATAATTAATTAATCCATTCAAACGGTGAAAAATGAGGATGTTAGACCTGCTATTATTGGGCTTTAAGCAGAAACTTGCAGTCAGTATTAGAGTCTGGCCTTTTTCTGCTGTAGGATTTTACTATTTATCACAGGACAGGAAATAAAAAATCAAGTGGAGCAGGTGGGTCAGGAATCCAATTAACAAAAGGTCAGTTTTTGTAATTTTTAAAAAACTATCACTGATGGACTTTAGCCAACCCAGAGTGTTAAAAACAGGGATCAACAAACTGACCCTCATTGGGAAAAGTATAGGGACCCCTGACAAAAGCGTTTTTTTATGTTTTGTGCACAATAGTGAGGGCATTTTGGGTCTTAACACAGGGACAGGATCAAAGATATGTTTTTCTTCTGGGATTGGATCAGGACAAGACTTTTTGTGGCAGTAAAATATCTGGTATTATTCAACTGCTTAATTGTCTGAATGTTAAATTACAGTGAATTCTATGTAAAAAATATATATATATATATATATATATCACACATCATATTGCTGAATGTTAAACTTGTTAATACAAAACTTTAATATCAGAAAATGTAAAAAGAAATTGTAAAAAAAAAAGTGGTAAATCTTTTTTAATACAGATATGTACTTTATATTATCTGTTTTTTTTAATTAAATTAATTTGTTTTTACAGTTTAGCATTAAGTTAGCAGTTACTTCCGCTTATCCATTGGTAAATCACTGTTTTTTTTAGTAATTATCTAACCTACAACATTAACGATTAGACATTTAATGTTTTATTCTTTTACACTCTGAATAAAATTCTACTTCTCTTATAAAGCTTGTACAATACTACATGCAAAGCTGGATTAACCCACTAGGGGGCTTCGGGAGCAGAAACATTTCTACAAACTACTGAAGCAGAATGAGCCACTGAAAGTGTGGGACCTGCTGGAGGTTGCTATGAAAACTAAACTAAACTAAAAATGGTTTGAATATCTCTTTTTGTCATAAAAACTCAGGCTGCAATTAGGCTAAAACTGAGGTTGGTCAAAAATGTTTTTGTGTCTCTTTTTCCAACTTTTAGAACTGAGCAATGATTCTGAAAACATTCAAAAATATGTGTACTGAGTAGTGTCTACTGACTTAACCTTCCATTTCCAGAGACCTGAGGACTTATATATTGCAGTGAATACAAGGCCAGTATGTACTGTACTGCAGTCAATGTCTGCTGAAGCCCCCACAGTGCTTCCCATCTGTTTATGAGGTGAGAGTTGATTTGTCTTCTTAAACATGATACTTTTGTACCTTTTCTCAAAGTGTTGAGGTCGTGGAGCTGCATGTTGGAAGGCAGAGACATGTTCTCTCTGGGGATGTACGCCTTTTCAGCTTTCTCTGTCTTCAGATTGGCTGAGTCGCTGTGCAGGAAATATGGAGGGGAGATTTCCAACTTGGATTAGACGTGTTATTGTTTGCAGGATGGACATCAAATATTCATAAGAGCACCAAAAACGCTTTCATCAGTGTTTTCCTTCCAGTCCAATAATGGTGCTGAGATGGAGAGAGGTGTGTGATACAGTGTCAGTGTCAGATTGGGGATGTCCACTTGTTAAAAACCCTTACCTGACATAAAACGTCTGAACCTCTCTATAAGTTACATTTGGATGTGAATATGTGTAATGTAGTGTTTTAATGCTTTGCCCTGGTCAGCATATAATTAACACTGTATGCCTGTAGTCATGTGTGAAGTGTTGAATCCCCATCAAGCAGCAACCTCTGGGCCTGAAAAGTGAAGCTAATTCAGAAGTGCCTTAACCCTGAATTATTTTTTGTGGCCAGCAGGGGGCTACCCCACTGGTTGTAAAAAGAAGTTTGATTGTATGGAAGTCTATGAGAAAATTACCTTACTTCTGACTTGATTTATTACCTCAGTAAATATTTTCCAAATAATTTTTTTCTCAATCACTAGCCTCAAGTCTTCAATACAGCATAATGTTCATTTTTGTGAATTACAGTTATAGGTTTTACAGGGTTTTCTACTGGATTTCCATCCATCTTGTTGGCCTGCTTTACTTGCTCTACATTCTGAGTCGTTCACACAAACATTCACTGACCGAAGTCTGATTGCTTTATTTACCTTTTCTTGGTCATCAGGATCTCCACTGGCTCGTCTGTAACATAATACAGCAGATTTATTATCCTGCTGAATAAGCGTTAAATACCACAATGCACATTACTGCAGTCACACACTTTCCAGCTGACTTGCTCACCACACACACAAACACACGCTAGTCTTACCAAACGACTTGCTTTTGTTTTTTTGCATGAGGCAGAGAACAATCAGACTGAGGATGAGGAGGGCCATGAAGGCCATGGCTCCCCCAGTCACTATTCCCAGCATGGGCACCTCAACACGAGACTGCAGGAACTCTGGAGAGAGGAGAGAGGAACTGTAATATTCACTTTGTTACAGAGCTTCAGATTCAAAGTGTGATACCACTCTCATGTCTGAATGATACATATGAAGCTAGCCAGGACACAGTTAGCTTAGCATAAGAGAGATGTTCTTGGTTTCCCTTGTTTTTTCACATCACTGACCTGCCAGTGTGAGGTTGCTTTGCACCGTTCCCACACTGTTGCTGACGTTCAGTGAGATATTCCCTGATAGGCTTCCGAGCGAGACCTTTAGCGTGTGATTGGTCAGCCATGGGTAGCTTCGCGAGTCCACGATGAGGAAGTCGGAGGTGTTGGCCACCAGCTGACCAGACTGGTCCACAAAAGTGATGGTGGCAGGTGGGTTGGACCGAACCAAGGCGAAGAGGACCAGGGAGAGGCCGGGGTCTGAGGTTTCACTGTAGTGGGCGTTAAGCTTGAGAATCTCTGGCTGAACTATAAGATTGGGAAAAGGAACAACTTTATTCACCACAGAAAACAGTGGGTCCACTTACAATCCTTAAACATTTCACACAGACTCACACTGGACATTGAGTGTGACTGTGGCATTGTGGCTCTCTCCTGTCCTGGGGTTCGATGCGACACACACCAGCTCCCTGTCCCACTTCCTGGCCCGAAGAGAGAAGGTGCTGTTGTGGTCTGTCCCCGGTCTAAAGACCTCAGAATCTTTCTGCATCGTCATCACCCGGTGCCGATGTTTGGGTGGTGGCTCTCTCTGCTGCTCCCCATTCAGGTACCATGTTAATAAGGGAGGGGCACGGGGATCCCAGCCGTCCGATTGGCAGTTGAACCAGTGTGTCATGTTCTCCTGCAGTGTCAGAGCCGCCATCTGCCGTCCATCGATTTTGGGGGCGGGCTCAATTGCGCCTGTGGGTAATTTTTGTTTAGGATGATATTGTGAAAACATAAAAAATAGGACCTGTGTGCAAAACATGACACTAAAGCATTTTTACTTTTTACCCAGCCGGACCACAGACTGTATAAAATATTAGATGCAAAGAAAAAGCCCAACTGTCTTTTTGAAATGACCCTACCTCTCACTTCATTTATAATTAAATAATACCTTTTTGGTCTCAATTTAGCTTAAAATAGATGATTGATACCTAAAACTGCTAGCCAAAATTAGCATCCCACTTATATCTCCCATGAATTAGGGATGCACCTTGCTAACTGAACTCGCTAGCTATAGCCCTAGTGTTAACTAAAAACTTAGCTCAACCCTCTCATCCAACTTTCAGCTCCAAAAATCCAAGAATATAAGATGCATTGTTGTTATGACTGTGGTCATTAGTTGTGTAAAACTGCTGTGTATGTGTGCCCTGCGCTTTTGGTTAACTTTTTTGTATGCAGATTAGGGTGTGCCATAGCCGCTGTTTGATTGGTGGAGAGGTTCCACGCCCTGCTGTGATTGGCTGCAGCCAGAACCTGCTATAAAAGCAGCCAAGATGGCAGCTGCTGGTGGCAGCCTAATAATTTACTTGTATTAACTTGAATTATTTTTGTAATATATATTTTCATTGACCTTTGAGCCAACGGTTGTATGTGAATACTTGGGAGATGGGGAAGACGAGGCTTGTTCATGTTGTGTCCTAGGCCCCCTAGACTGGGGCATAACATCGTATATATGACTTTATATGTAAAGTGTCACTCTACACAAATATTGCAGGTTAAAAGAATTTGGTTAAAATATTATTTTCTTGAAGACAGTTACATGAAAAGATCTATACCACTGTCATGTATACGTCAGTTAACTATGAAGCTACAGCCAGTAGTCAGTTAGCTTAGCATAGCTGAGAGAATGGAAACGGTGGGACAAGCTGTGAACATGCCTCTGTCTTAATTATCTAAATTATCATATCAGCACCTCTAAAGCTAATTAGTTAATGTTTGCATCATATTTGTTTAATATCTTAAAAAACCAAAGGGTAAAAGCAACAATTTGACAGTTTGACATGGGGGTTATGTGCTGGGTTTAGTAACTATAAGAGACTCCAGGATGCAGCCAATCCCCCATTAACACCACCGCCTATAAAATAAGTGCAGTGCAATAAAAATAGTTATTTTTAGTGTGAATGGTTTTTGCGAAAGGAACATGTCATTTAGGTTACAGTTGCAGTGTGCCTTACCTGTCCAGGATAAGGCCAGTGTGTGAAGGAACACCACAGCAGAGCCCGATGCCCACTTTCTCAGACACACAAACTCCATACTGGCCCGACAGAGCGCCACACACGCATACACATCTACCTGCTTGGAAGAGAAATTGCATGTTGACATCTCAATCCCACTAGGGGTACAAGAGGATACGCATTGTAATTTCTGATGATTTCTTTCTTTGAACCCCATATACGTATGTTTTATTTGAAACATTGCTAAAAAAAATTAAAAAAAGAAAACACTGCTTATTGTAGAAAGAAAAACAGGAATTTTGACGGGTTTTGAACTTTCTGACAGTCATTAAACGGATCATAGGCTACAAAAGTTTCCTTTGGAAAAGTAACCAAAACAAAGCTTAAACCAATAAAACAGTATGGAGTAACTAGATTCTGTTAAAAACATTAAATTCTGCACTCCTCAGCAACACTGTGAAGCCATGATTGACAAATATTAAAAAATCAGACAGAACTACAGGCTGTTTACACAGAGCAGAGAGGAGAGGACAGGGTAGGCTGTAAGTAGAGGTTGCAGAAATTCAAGTAGTTCAATATTTATAGCATGTGGAGGCCCATTTTCAACACTTATGAACACTTGGGAAAGCGTGTAATTATAATAAGCGTGTAATTCCATTTTACTTAAATTTAAACAGTTCTGCACAAAACAGTTTTTCACACGTCTAGCCATGATTGTGATGATTCTACAGAGCTGCAGTGAAATCCAAGGCCACAGCGAGTAAAATATAAAAAGAGCTAAAAAGGCTCTGAAACGGGGGGTTCAGAGGATTTAAGACTCAGATTTTTGTAGGGTGACATTGAGATGCAAGTCTATAGAAGCAGAAACTGATATTAAACTTTAAATACAATGCAGTAAAGATTCAAAAGCACACATGATAAAACAGTGACTTTACAACAATACTCTGCCAGCCCAGCTTTGATTTGCAGAATTACTCCATCACTACAATACAAAACATTCCCAGGCCTGCTTGGATCAATGGTGCTTGTGCACATGAAGAGAGTGCAGGGAATGAGTAATGTCTGGTGTTAGCTTGCAATCCGGGTCATGTGATACGTGTGAGCACCTCGGACGAAAGCAGGAACTGAGCCATCAAGGAAACACTCATAACCCTGCACATATGGAGACGAATAAGAACAATCTGGCAAACATGATAGAAGGTGTTACAGCCCTCGGGTTGAGGATGCTGGGATTGCACTGACAATACAAACAAGGGGTTACACATTACACTGTAGGTCTCCACACACTGTAAGGCTGCATGCAGGCATCTCAATGCAGATGTGTGCACTTCAGAACAGAAAGAATGCCCTCTACAACACAAACACAGCATTACCTCAGCCCTTTCTGCAGACGCTGTAGTGATTCAGCCTGCTGGAGCTCCATGGCAGCGGAGGTGGAGAGGAGGGAGAGTGAAGGATGGTGATAACAGCGGAGAGATGAGAGGCAGCCCTCCCTGACTCAGTTGCTTTCCCATCTGCGTACACTCATACACTTACACACACACACACACACACACACACAAGGCTCTCTGCAGGGTACAGCGGCTCCAGTAGCAGCGTTCACTAGCTGGCAGAGGCTGGCTGACGCAGGCAGTCAGGAGGAGAGAGTGAGTAGGAAGGGAGGAGGGGAGAAGAGAGAGAGGGAGAGAGAGAGAGGAAAAGAGCGGGCAGCTGAGGAGATGGAGAGAAACAGGGAGAGAGGAGAGGATGAGGGCAGAGAGAAAGGGAAACAAACAGAGGATGCAGAGAGAGCGGAGGAGAGTGGGCACTGAGTCGTGAGCGGAAGAAAGAAAGAGCTGATGTGGGAGAGGAGAGAATATACAGGCTAGAAGACAAGAGAAGGAGCTCTGTGTGAAATGTCAATCTTTAACGATCCACTACATGGAATTGAGGTAGATAGAGGGGAGTTAACTGTCAGCTCAAGGGGATAAAGACATCTCTTTCTGTCATTTATCATCTCGATCCCTCATCAGGCATGTTAAAGTAACCCCCTGATATCCAAACACACTCTACATGGCTCACAATGTCTGAGCTCAATTACTTCAGACTGAAAAGCCTCTGCAGTGCAGCTGTACAGACCTGAGCAGCAGCATGTAGAGCACTGCAGCCAAAAGAAAGACAAAAGAAACTCATAGAATGGGTATATGTCCTGTGCTAATGCCAACCTTCAAGCTTAGTTTACACTTAAGGACACACTTTTTTTTCATGCTGTTTCCCCTGTGATAAAAAATATTGTTTTGGTTTTGTGTCTTGAAAGAAAAAGACTACTATCCCCCTGAGGAAACTTTGTCCTTAAGTGCCTGGTTTCAGTGAGAAGGCCGAAAAAAGCATCTAACAAACACTGGATTCTTTTCCTGTGAAGATGCATATTTTGGATATTTTAAACCCAGTATTGAATTACTAAAAGTCAACAGATAACATAATGCTGACAGGACTGGTTGGTGCGAGACACAAACAGGAACCCGCTCACCTTTCAGTGGAACAATGGATGAAACTTCAACTATTTGCTACCAAGAATGCGCAAACACACTGCGGAGCAAAGAGTCACTGCAAACGCAACCACACACGCATGTAACACATTTTTAACTACATTCATGTTTAACCCTCTGATCCACAAGCCATTTCAGGGCATTTGGCTCTTTTTTTCATTTGTGGCCTTGTATCTCACTGCAACATGAGTAAGTCCTGCAGCTCTATGGAATCAGCACAATCATGGAAAAAAATGTCTTTTGTACAATATAACGCAGCTATGACATAAATAAAAAAAAGAAAGAATGCAATTTAAATCCCTGATACATTTTTTAAAAAATGGAATAAAATGGAATTTATACAGTGGTTCAGAGAGTTGAACTACAACATTTCTCAGCCACTGGTGTCCATGTATCTATGTTGTATGCTATAACAAAACAAGCTGCCAGGATGGGAAATCATCTCCACAGATTAGGAACTACATTTTGTCATATTTTATTAAAATAACTTAGTTGTTTACTGTTGTTGGTGACTTTTCCTATGTGTTACTGTGACATACACTGCACTAAAGTGTTATCATGACTTTACAGAGGCTTGCAGCAGGTAACACAAAAACACACAAGCCATGACCTTTTTAAATTATTTCTTTATTTATATATATTTATTTATTCATCTCAGTTTGGTTGATATTTTTAATCATTGTTGTTGCACTTTAGTATTTTTGTACTCAACAGAAATGAACATAGAAACAAAAACAACAAAAATAAAGGACAAAATGAACCAATAGAAAACAAAATGAACCTAAGAAACAGGAGTAGAGCAGAGCTGGCTTGCTGAGCAGGGAGGCCTGCGACGGAGAGAAAAGACGGGCAGGGAGGGATGGAAGAGGTAAGACAGAAAAAAATAAAAGAAAATGGGGAGAAGGGTCAGTCTGATCAGGCTGAATATGTGTGAAGCAGCTCTCTCCTGCACATTTACCTCAGTCATATGCTGTGCTTTCCATTCGCTCCAGCCGCCCCTTCCTGTGTGCCGCTGCTCTTTCCCCTCCCCGAACACCTCTGCTCACAGTATTAGACAATGTGGAGCCTCTGGTCTTAATTTTAGAGTTTCTGTCCTGCCGTGGGACAAGAGACATGCAAAGTCTTCCATTCCAGTTGTTTCCTCTCCAACACCTGCCATTCTTTCTCTTCCAGATCTCACTTTTGGCTTGATGTAAACAATGAAAGAAAACAGGGAGGACCGATCTGAAAGAGGAACAAATGAGAGCTGGAGGGAATACAAGATGGAAAGGAAACAATGAGGCGGACTGTTTGGAAGAAACACAAAAGATAAATTCATGAATCCATCCTACTTCACCGTTAACCTCGTCTCATTTCGGAGATTTCCGATTTACCGTTAAAGCTATTCCCATCTGCTCTGAAGGGGAGCGACTGTTGTAAACAGGAAGTGACACGGTGCAAATGGAGAGCACAGGCGCTGCATTACACCATCACAGATGTAGTTTATAGCATATGAAAAGTCAACTGTGCAGCCAGGTATTGTGAAATCTGGCCAGTATGAATACATACAAGTGGAGCTTAATTCTTTGCACCAGTCTCTTGCAGGCCCAAGGGGGAATTCTGTTTGGGAGGATAGAGGTCAAACAAAAGGAAAAAAAAGGGAGGTTCAATCTTCTGCTGTGGTCCCCGGTGTGCTGTAGCCTCCGTGTGCCTTAGTAGATATATTTAAGGTGGGCACACCCTCCCCCGATCTGGCCACAACCTTGTATTCCTTGCTATTCCTTATGGTCACCTCCTGAAATGTTTCCCTTTTACGGTTTGAGGTGGGTCCAGGTGTATCCAACAACAACAACAAGATCAGGTTGTGAAACGCAGCCATCACCTCCTCCGATTTCTGTTCCAGGCTCAGGGAAGAGCAAAGCAAGGCCGAAACGAGTAAAAGAAAATAAAAATCGGGAGAAAGAAGGTGGAGTAATAGTAGTTTCCTCCTTGGACGCCATAGTAACAAGGTTAGCCTGGGAGGAGGTGCCGTGTCCGTAAGGCGTCGTCCGATCAGAAGCCGATAGTAAAAGATGGTGCGGAGATCACAGCAGATAGGTAGGGCGGCGAGAAAGAGAAGTGTTCATCTCCACACTTGTTTGGATGTTAAGGATGATATGTCAGCTATATTACAAGTTATTCCCTCTTTTTTTGTCTCTTTTTTTGAAGTGTCGAGTCTCTGTAGCACCCAAACCAACCCAGACAAAAAAAAATCCAAAGCCTGACCCTGTATAGCCTGCCACAACTACCCCATTGAACAGAAAAGAGGCCCAACATCAACAAGAATGACAGTCACAACAACATCGATTGAAATGATACTTTAAAAAGCAACACAAAATAATTACTCTCCTCTTATTCAAGTGTCTCGTTATAATAATATTAAAACAAATAAGAACAATCTTTTTTTTTACGACACAGAAAGAGCACTGTCTCTCTTCTCTCTGTCCATCTTTTGGCTAGAAATCTCAAGATTCATAAAACAAAAAGAAAACATTTTGAAGACATCCAAAAATACAAATGATAAACAATACCAATATAAAAAAAAATCCTCCCCAACAACATCTAAAAACAAAGAGTAACAAAAAAAAGAAAGGATCTGATACAGAAATTGCAATAGCGTTCTATACATGGCGTCACTGTACAAGGAAAGGAGCAAATGTCTGGTAAAACTACCCACAATGCAATACACTGTCACTGACATGGGAAAGGAGGAAAGAGGGTGGAGAAAAAGGGGGTAACCCAAGGTGGGGTAAGTTGGGGCTGGAGGAAGGGGAAGCAGGGGAACAGCATGACAGAGCGAGGAGCTGCGAAGAGGGTGGAAACAGACAGAGAGAGGATAGCTTCAACCGAAAGTGCAGAATTACTTAAGTAATCAAAGAACAATGTTGTCTTCCTTGCAACACAGAACTGTTTTTCCTTTAATAATAATAATAATAATAATATTCATTATAATAAAACCTCTTTTACAGAAAACAGTAATAACAATAAGAGTAACAATATTGACCATAATGCCTACAAGGACATTAGCCGTAAAAATGAATTTCAAAATAAAATCAAAAAAGAAAATGAATGCCAGAACAAGAAAAAAACAAAAATTAAAAAAAAAACAAAAAAAACAATGAGAGAGCTGGTTTGTCCTGTGCGATGTCACTGAGCTCCATCTTTGGAGAGAGCGGTTCTGTTGCCCAGTTGGAGCCTGACCCAAAACACCCGCCACCCGGCCGAAAAGGAGGCCGCCGCTGCCGTCGTTGAGATTTCAGCCCGCTCCGGAATGATCTGCTGCAGGACAGCAGGAGGAGGGGGAAGGAGTTGAGATGGAGGAGCAGACTGAACCTCGTGGACACCTTTCCTCTCCGCTCACCTCATCTTCTCAGTCATGCACTCACACACAAGCACGCGCACACGCTCACACACACGCCTATTGTGAATACTTTGGGTTTGTGGCAGCAGTGTGTTTCTTTGTGTTATTGGACTCTAAGTTCTTGCAACTAAGACTGTATCAATGCGTTGGCCGATGAGGCACATAATGAAGTATGCCAACAGTTAATAGAAGACGAAGGGTGAAAGGGGAGGATTAGGTCAGGGCAGCGGGTGGGCGTGTCGAAAGAGGGAGGAGTGGAACCCCAATCTACCCATGATGGGCGGTGAAACGAGGAGACAACCTGCGGCGGTGAATGCTGGATGTCTGTGCAGAAAATGCTGGCACTTTGACCGTTTGAATCCCGAGGCCCCACCTGTGACCCCACCCCCACCCCTCTAATAATGTCTACACCCACCCACACTCCCCCTCTCTTGCGCAGACTGCCCTCCCAAGGACAGATGGAGACAGACAGATGGACGTAGAGCGCCCCCCGTTTGGGCAGAGAACGGCGGTTTGGCGTGATGCTGCTCAACTCAAGTCAACACAACTCAGGATGGCTGATATGGACCGCTGTACACAGGATACACCCCTTCCTAAAACAAGACAGAGAGAAACAGGCAACTGATCATGGTTGATACCATCTTGTCTCTTTTATCACTTATAGTCGCCATCATCAAGAAATAATCATGGTCATCCAGAGAGATGCTGTCACTGTTGAGTCGTCTCCTTTCAGAAGCTTTTGTTTTTAAATCAGTCCTTTTAAAGTCCATTAACCTTTGTAAGTGTAACACAAAATCAGCAAACAATAGAACAACAAACAGGACCGAGGACACCTTTATGTAATGAACTGGATCAACAAGATCCAATGCTGTTTAATCAACTTCCCACTGAAAATTCCCTCATAGTAAAGTCAATCACAGAAAAATAAGACTCTATGCCAAAGGCATATACTAACTACAGGCTTTGCTTCAAAATGTATCTGCATTCATATGCAGAGAAACAACCCAGGTGTAGATGTCTCCTCTCAACTCCATTCTCCCTCTATATTTTTGCTTGATCAATGTCAAAAGGCCCAATGGCACCTAATGGGACACCAGAACATGAAAGGTTCTTAGGGGGGAATCCAACTCTCATTTTGCACAGATAAAAACATGCACAGGAGAGAAAATAAATAGATTAAATGGACACATTTGAAGAAAAGGAATAAATGTTAAGACCACAATGCCAAGGTCAAAAGCACTTACCAGGTGGTTATTATATTACTAAACTAACATTTGTCTCAAAAAGCAATTTCTACTGTGACTTGGAGCCAGAATGAACATGTTGCATGTCCTGTTAATTTAAAAAATAAAATATGAAAGATATCTTGAGTTTGCAGTTGTACATGTGGCTGTTGGAAGTGTTTGTTGCTCATTTATAAGTTATGACAAAAAGTGAAGATAATCTTACTGTTTGTGTGTGTGTGTACCTGTGCTAAACCCCAGCCTGCTCCATGCTGTACGGCAGGTCAGGGGGCTTGTAGCTGAGGAGCATGTCACTGGTGCAGGAGGAGGGGTAACAGGCTGCCGCATGGAGCTCCCCTTCGACATCACACACTGCGCGAGAAACACACACATCTTTTACCGATATGGACAATATGCACAAAGTCGTATTCTCTGGTAGATGGCTGATTGCCCTCTACTTACCAGACTCTTCCCGCTGGTGCAGCTGCTGGCTTCCCGTCAGTGATGTCTGGCTGAGAATGTCGGACATGCGAGCGGAGCTTAGTGCCTTCCCAGCCAGCAGGCTCATCCCAGACATGGGCTCTGCCTGGTCCTGGACGGGAAGTGAGAAAAGTTTTAGACACAGAAAGGAAAAACCACTGATACTTAATGAGCAGCTCCTAGCAGCCACGATGAGTCAGAACTTTGAATTGTTAAAATAAAACCAATTCATTCATTTTTATTTACCTTCATGACTGATTATACAAGAACATTCATCTTTTTCAGAATATATTTCATAGACATAATTATTTATTTATCTATGCATTACTTTATTCAACATTGACCTAAATGGTATTCCATGTATCCGTCCCATCCCTTTATATATCCCACTTATAGTACATGGAAAAGCACAGTTTAACTATAGATTGTCATAACCGAGTGTGACCAATGAGGTCTGTGGAAAAAAGCATCAATGTTTCACTCACGTAGGCATCGTCACAAGTCTGGATGGTGTGGTGGCGCTGTAGCTGTCCACGGGACCTATAGGCGTCACCCTGGGCACCTCGAGAATAGCCCACACCATTATGATCAGGCACCTCCATGGCCTGCCCTTGGGGCCTGCACTCTGCATGCTCAGATTCTGACAGAAAAGATTAGGTATGTGTGAGCAAGGGTTATACTGTGTAAAGACTTTTCAGATAAAAGTATAAATCTAACTGGACTGTACGTAGCTTTAGCGAGTTTTATAACAGTTGTGTAAACTGGTCTTACCTCTAGTTGCTGAAGCATTCCTTATGTAGGCACCATGCCTGTGTGTAGGGGAGTTGTAGGGCGGGGTTCCTCCTCGGGGAGGCCCCAGGAGCTCATGACCTTCTCCTGCTTTAGCCAGCAGGCCTTCATGTGGGTGGTGGTAGCCAGCCGGCACCTCATCCTCCTCCATGCTCTCCGAGTGAGGTAAGCTGGGACAAGGTGTCTGGGCTGGGTGCTGCTGTGGCTGGACCTCCGGGGGTCGAATCTGGAGGAGGTGGTGGTAGTGTTGGCCTCCGGCGGCACCCTGCGGCGCCGGCGGCTCCAAGCTTTCACCCTGGCTCAGCTGGCGGAGAAGCAGCATCTCTCCATACTCTTGGGGTGTGCCGCTGGGTGGTGTTGGGGTTGCAGAGCACGGACGTGGGCTCTGCCTCTTCAGCAGGGCTGCCAGGTCTGGGGGTGGCAGCCTGGGGTCGGCGTGGCCTGTTAGAGAGTGGCGGGGGGACAGGAGGCCCTGCAGGGTCTGAGTGACGTGCTGTTGTGGGGGGCGGTAGTCCAAAGGAGTTGGGGAGAGCAGGGCCTGCTGTAGTGCCGAGGGGGTACCGTAGCTGCTGGTCCCAACCGCCCCGCTCTGGTAATCCTCCAGGCCGGGGACTTTGAGGGAGGCCCCCTGCAGGTAGTGGCTGTAGGAGCCGACCACTCCAGAGGGGCCCCGGGGGGCAGCGTCGCCAGAGAAGAGGTGGGGATTGAACTGAGCCTGGTCGTAGCCTGATGTGAAGCGCCCGAGGCTGCGACTACAGAGGAGGGAAAGCAGAGTGTAATTAGCTACCTGTTGTCTAACAACATGCTCCCAGTCCTCTTCACACAGCGCAAATACAGTCATGTATTTACTTTTCACCAATCTACAGGAGGCCTTCATTAAACCACCACACACAGACAGCCTAGCAAACACTAAAGCTCATGTCCAGGTTCAAGAATTCACTGAGAGGTGTACAAACATTTTGATTAAGTGTGTATTTCAGGATTGGTACACATTCCCTCAGTGAACGACGTCCTGGTTGCGGGATGATGATGTCAGAGGTCACAGGTTGACTGATCTACTTTAACTGTTGGGACATCTATATTAAACACTTATCTCCAATCACTCACCCAGCTACACTTTGGTGCAGCTTTTGTTGAGGATGTCATCTCAGCAAAGTTGATAAGGGATATTAATACTCAATACTAGTAACAAATAATGTCCTCAAAGTCTGTCACATTAAATCTCTGGCCTGAGCAACTGAATATCTGTCTGAGGTTTTAAAATACATGGAAAAAATGTTAAACACAAACAGTGAGAAACATACAATGATAAACAGAAAAATACAACAAAAAGTATGAAGGTGTCACTTCAGAGTGGCAATGTCATGGAGAGTAATAAAATGAAAATAAAATATGGAAGAATGCACAGAAACAGTCCATTGGTATTGTTGGGAGGGACGTGGTGACAGGATGGGTGGGGTCACCTGTGCGTTTCTGCGTTGTCTGCACTCAGCTGCTTCCCGAGGACTCTGTGTCCTGGCGTGGACAAAAAGGCGGCCTGTCTCTGAGCTACGCCTCCCAACTCTACTTCCTGAACCTGAATGGTCACCTGTAAAGACATTCAATGTTAATAATCATATTAATTAGTATCAACTTCTTTATTTAAACAATACAGGTTACCATAAGCAGAGAGAAAATGTGCAGTCACCTGCTGTTGTTGAGGTACACCCTGTGTCAATGGGACGGTGGGGCGAGCAGATGCTGCTTGTTGATTGGTTGGCATAGCGACTCGAGGCATGCCTGTGGGAGGCGGGCTTCCACTCTGGCCCTGGTACAGCGCTGGAGCACCGTGTTGGTACTGCACTGGTGACGGACCTCCTGAAAAAAGGAGAAATGACAAAAATCCCTCTGGCGATGAGATCCAACTCTCATAAAAGAGAGAACAATAAGTATTCCCAACCTGAACAACTTCAAAGTCTTGCACGGATTGATTCATGAACCCTTGCTTATTTTTCTTTTTGAAGGTGAGCTGGTCTTTGTTCCATTTAGGTTTGCTTACATGGGTGCCAACTAGGGCTGCAGAGTACTGGAAAAAACTGACATTGTGATATATACGTTTCTGTCCACAGACTCCTGACGTACTGAGGACAGTCCGCCCAGCAGGCAATATTATGAGCAGCAGGGAGAGAGGTCACAGCCTCACAGAAGCAGTGAGGTCTGTTCAAGGGGTGCTGTAAAGCTTACAGCCAGACACCTTCACCCTGGATCTCTCCAAATTGACTTAGAGCCAGTTGTACACCCACGACCCTCAAACCTAGTGACTCCCCTGGGCAGCATGGTATCCATTTCAAAACATAAATAAAAATGCAATAAATCAACAAATAAACTTTAATAACAATTTTTACATTTCTTTTAAAGTAACCAATCACATACTTATAATATCTGCCTGAAGATTATCATTAGGGGAATATGGATTTGTCCATTTCTTGCCACCACATCTACATCAGTTACAAGCTAAAAAGTATTGAAAAGACTGCTACAGTAGCATTACTAACCATGCCCTTGCATTATGCCTGCAGAGCCAGGCGGAGGGCTCTGGTTGGGCTGTCTGAAGAGGTGGTTGCTGGGATGTGTTGGCGGAGGGCTGGAGGGCTGGATACGCAACCTGAGGGAGGACAGGACAGAGGAGGAGAGGAGAAGAGAGAGATACGACAGTGATGTAACACTTCAGTCGATAGCACTGCACCACAGTATCAAGTTCATTGTTCACCGTTCAATAGCTGATGACTAATGCGTGTGTGTGTGTTTGTGTGTGTGTGT
>CAFUXE010000245.1:102880-127611 GCA_903364295.1 Serranus cabrilla
GAGGAGACATGAGTCCACAGTGCAGGACAGCCACGCCTGAGATGAACCAGATCAATAGCACTTTATAGATAGCTGCTCAGTGCATGCCTAATATGAACACAGCCATAAACTTTCAGAATGCAATATCAGCAAGATCACAGAGCTATCCAAGGTCAGACAACACAGCTCAACCAATCGGGCATGAAAGGTTATGAACTGCTGTAAACATCATGATGCTTTCTGTAAACACCATGCGTAGCGCGTGTCATTTGGGCTGGTAATGACGTCTTTATAACTGCTGTTTGTCCGCTTCAAATACCTGGATTTGCTGGTGGAGGATTTGTTGCTCTTGCTGGTAGAGGATATGCTGTTGCTGGGTTTGCTCCAGGAATCGCTCATCCTGCTGGGCAGCATACATTTTCTGGAGCTGCTCACACTCCTTTTGGAAACACAGACACGGTCCCAAATGATTACATTTACATGCAAACAAGGGAAATAATTTCAACTCAGGGTAATGTGTTGGATCTAGAAAAGTAGCCAAAGTAACCCAACAGTGGCTGCAATTTAGTTTTCTATGCTAACCAGGCATATCTGCTTCGCAAAATGTAGTGCATGTCATTCTTTTTGTTTCTCTTCAAGATATTTATTCTGCATTTTTATTCTTTTTGGTGATTGTGACAGCTGTATAGGATGAGGCGGTATGTAGAGTAGCAAAGGGCCGTGGATAGGAATTGAACCCACTGAGTTCTCCCTACTTCTAGCCACAACTGTGCTGTTTCCATAGAGGTGCAAAACTAAATAGGTTCAGATGGGTAACCGTTGTGCACAATAGCTTATAATATCTGTATGAAATCACCATCTTTTCTGCAGCAAATCTCAGCTCTAACCATCATAACGAAAACAGCCAGTTTGCAATTTCTCAATAAGTTCATGGTGTTTAATGTTCAGACGCGAGACTTGTGTCTACCTCACAACTCACAGTGGAAGTTTAACACCAGGTGTCATCGTCTGGCTGACTGTTATCCTAAAGCTAGTCAAGTGGTGTCAACAACACAGGTGCACTCATAATGACACTAATCACATTTAGTTAATTAATTGTGCTGCAGAAAGCAAAGTATTTTCGCAGAAGTCCAAACTTGTTCCCTGCTATATGCAAGTCAGATGTTAAAACCTTGTGCCTCTAAGCGCTTTGTGAAGTCCAAAAACCAGGTAAACACGTAGGATAAAGGTTGTGTGTGTGTTAACCTCTCCTCCACCCATATTAACCCTCTTAACACTCGAGAGCAATGATAATCCGAGCACGTCAGTGCATGCCTCAGATGAAGCACCCACTGCGAACATGATGATTATCCTCCCTACCTACGCCTCCTACTGGGTGAGGTAATCCCATTGCAGTGTCAGTGAGAATGATGTGATGTCTGAAGAAGCAGCTTGAGGTTTTCTTAGGTGAAAGTGTTTGTTTAAACTCACCTTAAGACCTCCCTGTCAAAACGGGCTCTCTGAAGTCAGGGGAAAGCAGGGAAATAGTCTAAACATAGCACAAACTTAAACTGACATGGATTGGTTTTTTTTTAGATTGCTTTAATACATTTCCCTGCTATCACCGTCCACAGCAGTACATTACTTAGCTTCTGTGCTGGTACTCCTGCGTGCTTCTCCAAACTGGGGGCAAGCTGACAACCATCTGCAGGTAATACACTGGCTCTGTCTATCTGGGGCAGCTGTGGCTCAGTTAGTAGCGCAGTCCCCTAATGATTGGAAGGTCGATGGTTCAATCCCTGACCATGGAAGCCTACATGTCGAAATATCCTTGGGCAAGAAATTTTAGCCAATTTGCTCCTCATGTTTTCACACTGCTGTCTGAATGAATTCCTGATGGTGGCAGGTGGCACCACAGCACCATGCAGGGTAGCCTCTGCCACCAGTGGTCGCTTTGAGTGCTTTGAAGTGCAGTCAATTTAAAAGATCAGAACCATCCCGTTAAGTCCAATTTGGTGTCTCTAGTCGCACTGCTGGACAATGAGTAAGCTTTCCAACCTCTGACCTTGTTTCTCCTCTAACTTTGTTAGCCCCCCCTCTAATCTCATGTCATTATCCCTGATGATAGGACATCAGAAGCTCCTGAAAGCCTGATCTGAGCTGGCACTAAGCCTTCCTAGACCAGTGGTTCCCCTTAGTTGACTGCTTTGACGTGGCAGATGGGCTGCATGAACCACTTTCTTCACATTGGCATAAGTTAGATCTGCCACACAGCCCTGATTTTTAAAAGAAAATGCCTCACTTTTAGAGCTGGTTTACTTGTTAAAACCGTTATTTTTCTTCCAAAACACCAGGAGCTGAGTTTTCATTCCTGTTTCATGTTTTCAAGTTCAGAAAATGTATTTATTTAATTTAAAAAAAAATCTTTTTATGATTAAGTGTAAGGAAATATGTCCAAAGTCTGAAATGGGCTTAATGGGTAGAGTGTACTCTTTAAGCCCATGTATGTTCCAAATAAGCCCCTTCATGATTAAATGATAAAATAATGTAGATTTTAAATGAAACAATACAAGCTTGATCTATTCAAATCTGCAATCTCTAACCACTCAACTGCCTTTTTTATATTGTCTCAGCTCCCATCAAATGGCCTGTAATGGTATTTGGAGTAGGAGTGGTCAGTCTATTTGCCAACAAAGAAAAAGCCAAATCAAAGCATGTAGCCATAAAACTATTTACATACAAACTTCCCCTGATACTCACCAGACAGAGCTTGACTTGAACATTGCTTTTCAAAGTCTTTAAAACCAACTGTTAGAATAAACAAGTATGTATAATATTGATGGAGATATTTGTTTGAAATTATATAATATAATCATGAATTTCATGACGTTTGTAACATTAGTCTGCTTGGCAAGGTATGATAGCAGGTGCAAAGGATATCAAATGGAGCAGTTTGCTGGCTAACCAAAGGACCAAAATGAGCTTTGAAGCAAGAAACTTCATACATTTGTTAACAATGTTTAGCTCAGGCTAATTCAAAAGCTTGGCAGACTAACGTTAAGTAGTCAACCGGTTTGTTTTGCACTGAAAGGGTAGCTAAGACCACAGAAGGAAGAATTAGGTAGCAGAACAGTCAGCGGCTTATCATAGCAGTCCACATCTAGTGAGCAACTGCTCTTCCACTGACTGCTGCATCACTGAATTTACCTCAGCTCATAAAGCAGATCTGCAGAAACAGGGAACATTGGCAGAAAATCCCAAGAGAGTAAAAAAATTACATCAGACTCGTTGTGATGTATCACTATTTCTGCACTTTCTGCCTTCAGAGCAAAATGTGTTGCGTCACTACAGAACCTGCTACAGCTCTGCTATGAGCAGGGCGGTAATGGCAGAGCCGACTACAGACCAGAAGGACATTTCTGAAGACTCAGCACCTGATGATGTAATTGTTGATTCCCGGTATTGATCAATAATCCTATTGAACCTCAACAAAATGTTGCCTTATTTTCTCCCACTGACAAAAACCTATCTTTTTTTTTATTAAGCTTAGCAAGCAAAATGATGATACCCCTTGATATGAAGTAAAATGATGTACCTGTTTGAGTTGCTTAATGAGGCTGCTCTGCTCTAAATGAGCCTTGAAGGCCTGGATGGTGGCTGCGCCGTCAGAAAACCGTCTGACAGGTGAGAAGCGCTCCATGGGGAGATGAAGGGTGTTACAGTCCTTATAGCTGGATCTGAGGAGGGGGCCAAAGGGGGCAGACACAAACACATGTTCACAAACACGCGCACACACGCACACCATACACAGCATGACAGATGACACAGACACATTGACACACACACATTCAGTCATACAGACACAGAAACAGACACAAAAGAAGCTTGAGATCTTCAATCCTGAATAAAATGTCAACAAGTGTCTGACTGTAATATTTGGACTTTGAAGAGGAACTGTGCAAAACTAGAACTCAAATGTTTGGAAGCTAGTCTTAATATTTTGAGACTTGCACAGTGACTACATTTTATATTTGAACCATAGACTGTATTTGAATTCTTGTCACATTGTCTCAGAAGTCAAGTAGACAAAATCTTTTAGGATAATAAATGCCACAGTTGATCATCAGTGAAAGGTAAGTTTCTTTATGTACACATACCAATGAATATTCATTTATGGGCAACACTTCCAATATAGGACATTAATGAAATGATTCTTCTTTTTTTTAACCAATAAGCTCTTTCCAAAGCACTGGACAGAGTTACACATCTGCCATCAATGTTGAGTTGAGGAGATTAGCTGCATTTCAGTGCATAGTAGGACTGGGCAATATGGCCAAAATATTCCACCCTGATATAGATCGTTTCATATCTCGATGTTTCTATATATGATATAGCAAGCTTTCAGGGAATTCAAAAAAAAATAGTATAACTAGGGCCTTCTATGTGGAGTTAGCATGTTCTCCCCATGTCAGCGTGGGTGTTCTCCGGGTCCTCCGGCTTCCTCCCACAGTCCACAGTCCAAACACAGAGTTTCCTCTAGGCTTTTTTTCAGCAGCGGGGGGTGACAGCGGGTTAATGACACTTGACTGCAAAACAAACTTTTGACCAACAGTCTCTGACAATGGATCTTTTGCTTCTAATTGTAACATTTTGGATTAAATACAAGCACCATGAAAAAAAGTGGAGGCTAGCTTGACCTCACTGTGCTTTAGCTTGCCATTCGCTTTAACTCGGCACTCTAACCTCACTCAGAACTCAATTAATGCTAACAGAGTGCTTGCGCTGTGGTTGTCATGAAATCTCGAGTGTTCGATGTCTTAGCAGTGATGCATTCGCTCATCTCCGCGGCAAGAGTGCGGACAACTACTCATTCTGTGGAAGCTACCGCTGTGCTCACTGCTACAACAATCCCCTATTCTGATGTAGCAGCCGGCGTAATCTAGCAGCGGCGGGGCGCAGCTACTGAATGAATGTGGCGGAAACCCTGAAACACATGCAGGTGGTAATTGGTGACTCTTAAAAGTGCTTGGGGATAGGTATGAATGAGAGCCTGAATGGTTGTCTGTCTCTATGCGTCTGCCCTTTGATAGCTTGGTGACCTGCCCAGGCTGTACCCAGCATTTTGGCCAGAATCAGCTGGGATTTGCTCCAGCCCCTCTGCAATACTAGTTAGGAAAAGCAGGTATGGAGAAGTAATACATTTAATTACAATGTATACTCCATTGTAGCAGAACAGCACCTCTGTGGTTTGCGACAGTCATCCAATGTGCAAAAATCAGAATGTAAAGTCCAAAATAACGAAAAAGATGCCATAATGCAGTTCTGACACTGGGAAAAAATGTAATATAATTATATATGAAAGACATTTTTCTTTTGTTATATATATATAAATAAAATATCGCCCAGCCCTATTACACAGTATAGAGCACATTGACAACTACTCAGATCACAGCGTCCCAAAAACAAAAGAACACCTGGTATCTCAAAAGACTTTCTGAACTGAGTTGGAGGAAGATGATACTTATGGTGGACAACAGCTAAAACTGGACAACACTTAAAACACAAAAATATGATCGCTATTGGAGGGAAAATACAAAAAGGAGATTTTTAAAATTTGCTACAATTTTTAGCTTTTGCAGCTGTTCAAACGAGAACAAACTGCTGAATCTGCACCGGTCACATACCTGCTCTTTCCAGGTTTGTGATGAAGAAAAATTTTGAATTATGCTTTATTAGTGATGTGGAGAAATGTCATTCATGAGCCACATCCTTCACCTCAAACAACACTACTGACAAAAAAAAGTCATCCTTCCACTTTGGAAGATGAAGCAACTTAAGCTGGTGAGAGTGTCTCACCAATGTGTGTGTGAGAGATCAACTGTGTGTGCAAGTAAGTGTGTGTGTGTGAGAGAGGAAAAGACAGAGTTAGGCTTAATATGCCCCTCATTTAACGTGAGTGTTTGTGTGTGTGTGTTAGTGCATATACAGCCTCGGAGCGGGCGTGTCCCCTCACCGGGTGTGTATGTCGAGGGCCCAGCCCCCCCTCTGGCGGGGGCCCTGGGGCCGCTGTGACTCTGCCGAGGGCTCGCCATGCGATGTGCTCGTGAGCGCGTGCGTCGTGTGCCGCTTGGAGCGGTTCGCCAGGTACCTGGGCCGCAGGGAGGGGGGAGGACGGGGGTGAGGGTGGGAGACAGGAAGCAGCGCTGGTCAGCTCACTGTCCTCATTGGCTAACGGAGACGGGGGGGAAAGGCCCGCCCCTTCCCACTTCTGCCAATGGGTGCCATCATTCATATCATATTAGCCAATCAGAAAAACATAAAATAATTACACCATAGATGGATGTTATAGCTTATGGGTATCCCACAACCCCCCAGCTTCCAATTTAAGGATTGGACTGGTTGCAATGTTTTTTTTAAATCATTTGTTTTGCAAGCTTCAGAGTTAGCAAAGCTGTGTGAGAAAGAGTGAGAAAGTCCAGAGAATAATTTGGCACTTGCTGAAATGAAAGAGATAAAGAAGCTTTTGGCCAAAGAGTTTGAAAGATAGAAGGGCTGGATTTGGTGGCAGAGTCAGTTTGGAACTGTGGCAGAAGGCACTTGCGCGATGGAGAAAGGAGGAGAGATGGGGTAAGCACCACAGCAGAGTGGCCACCTCCCGTGGGAAAAAAAGCAGAGCAGCCTAGAGGCACTCACTCCCAGCAACCCAGGACACCTGCGAAGTCTACAGAAGGTGCTGTCTGAAACGGAGCAGCTGGGGAACCCCAACATGAACTTCTGAATCCACATACATGTTCTTACTCTGGCCTGTTTGTTCTCCTTCTATTGTCAATTTTAATTGATCATCTTTTGGATTTCTGACTTCTTGCATTAACATGTCCATATCTAGTATTTGTTGGGTAAGCCCAGATTTTTTGCTATTTGTTTTTTTCAAAAACTTATTTAAGTTTGCTGACTATAGTAGCCTGATGTATTTCAGACAAGGTTTGTTTATATAAAAGTCAGTGATGAGGAATGGTTTAAAATTGTGATAAATGTTAATCTAATTAAATCTAATTCTTTATAAACTTGATACCTTGAGAAAACAACCAAAATTTCTATCAAGCTAACCGAATTCCTACAGAACCCACTGACCAGTTGTCACATGTTAAGGGCCCTCCAGAGTATCCAGTTTAGACAGCACCTCTGTACAGTACACCCCTTCACCAAAAACCGTCTTCATGGGTTACCTCTGTACTGCCTCTTGATCTGGCTCTCCATCGGAACCCTCCTCATCCACCGGAGCTACCGCAGGGATAGGGTGCTAAGAGAGGCAAAGAGTTCACAAGTCAACACAGTTTATATGAGGGAAAAAGCAACAAATTGCACACACACAGAAATCCAGATCCTCACCGGGCTGGCGACAAGTGGTGAGGGCCCCCGGGGCCTCTTGAGGAGCTGAGCGTGTAGTTGAATGTTGGCCCCACCGTCGGAAGCTCTTCGACCAAGAGGCCCCATGCCGTTGAGCAGCTGCAGGGTAGGCGGCTGCAGCAACGACTGCTCCTGGAGGATCAGCAGACACAGAGAGTGAGATTGGTGACATTCAGGTTTCTGCAAATTAACAGATTACTTCCAAAGGACTCCTAATGAAAACAGAAAGAACCACATCCAATCTAACCAAACTGTCTGTACCTTGTACTCCAGCTGCTGTGTGGGCTGCAAGCTCTGTGTGGGCATGAGAGTGTGCATTTGCCCCATAGTGGGTGCCAGTGGGGGGAAGGGGGGCTGGGGCACTGCACCCCGAGGGAAACCTGGTGGCAGTTTCTGGAGGTCTTCCTGCATCTCTGTCCTGTGGTTGGAGAAAGGACAACAACAGGAAGGAGTCAATGGCAAAGCTTATGTACTAGAAACCAGCTCATACCATATACTTCAAGTCTTATTATCTTCGCCAAGGAGGTTATGTTTTCCCCGTAGTTTGTTCGTTTGTCTGTTAGTTAGCAACATAACTCGAGAATTTATGGAACTTTTCAGGAAATGTCCGCAGTGATAGCAGGAACAAGTGATCCATAGACG
The DNA here is from genome assembly GCA_903364295.1 of Serranus cabrilla. Taxonomy (NCBI): domain Eukaryota; kingdom Metazoa; phylum Chordata; class Actinopteri; order Perciformes; family Serranidae; genus Serranus; species Serranus cabrilla. Next base: position 110,888 of record CAFUXE010000245.1, read on the forward strand.
CCATCACTGGTTACAACACTCGTTGTCTGGCGCTGAGCTGCCTTGGCGGAGGTCTGCGCTCTGCGAGTGCTTTTCTAGTTTGTGACATGTTATTCAAATCAAAGCTAAAAAAGAGCTAGAAACTACTTTTGATTGCTTTGAAAAAATGAAACACAGTGTGTCTACTCAGATGACTAAATGTGACTGGGAATTACTAATTTACTAGCTAGCTGACTTTAGCGAGAGAGTCTATACTAATAACTTGAAATGTCAGATCAGTCAGCCTTGTATTGGTACTGTAGCAAAAAGGAAACACCACAGAGTTGAGTCCTACCTTTGGTCTGGTACTCCCACGGTGTGCCGCCTCATCGACAGGTAGCGAGCCATGGCCTCTGGAGATGGTTCCTCCCCTTCATCACTGTCCAGTGCCATGCTGCCATCCGGCTAAACAAGAAATACAGACACACATTTGGTTATTAGTAATGCCTGTTTGTGGTGTGTTGCACGCTTGTGTGGCAATATATAGAAAGATTCTACACATTTTAAACGTATTTCAAATCTAATGTACATGCTTCAAAGTTCAGGCCTTCTATTAAAATCCCTGCTGCAATGCAGTAATCTGACGCATTCTTGTGTTTCACAGCATTTGTGAGTCAGCTCTGAGGCTGTGTGTGTTCTGTTTGAGTGTGTGTGCATATATGTGTGACTATGTGTGTCTGATCTTACTGTGTGCAATGGATTCCAGGCTACACTACCAGTAGTAAACTGTAGTAGTGAACTGTGAACATTGGACAGCCAGTTATTACAAAAAAACTTATCACAAACATGGAAACTGGGTGCTGTTGTGTTGACTGTTGTATGTTACCAAGAAGTGGTGCCAAAGTATTACCAATCTAACTCTTTAACTTGGAAGCAGTGAGGGCTGTTTGAGATTTCAACTGCAAGAGCAAAAGTTGTGTCCTTGCTTGCCTCTTAAGCACGGTGACCCACTGACGGCTATGTGCTTCTAGGCCGATGTAACCATTTGGACGGCACTGTCAACTTACCTCAACAATCTGGTTCTCTGGGTTGATGAGCTGGACATGGGGTACGGTCATGCTAACGGGATTACCCTGCGGATCCGTCTGCTGGGCACGTACACACACAAGCAAACACGTAGACAGGTCGTGTGAGGATTATACTAATTTTCTAGCAATCTCGTTAGTGTAATGGCATTGGCAGATGTGGGTTAAAGCAATCAGCTCCACTCAGTGGACAAACGCAAAGACTACTCTAAGTCAGACTGATAATAAGCCTTAAACATAACCACTCTTCTTCAGGCTCTCAAGGCCAATCCCCACTGGACGTGTTTTGAGAAGCGTTTTTATCATCTCGTAGATCAAAGAGGATTTGATTCTATTACACGTGTCAATACACACTGAGGGCGTGAGACATATGTCTCACAGAGACCTCATGCATTTTGTTGCGCATTTAGTAAAGGGTTTTCTGAAAAGACTGCTTTTTAAATCACACAAATATCCAGTTGTATATGTGTTTTTTAAATGTTTTAAACACATCCACTTTGGTAGATTAACGCTCCCAGTCTGATTGTGTTGCTGTTTTACTAGATGCAGATTCCCCTTACTCACGATAGTGGGCGGGGATATAAAATCAATCAATAAATATATACAAACATGGTTGATTTCTTAACATGAAGCCGACATGTAAACTATTTAGTAAATCAGTCAATTTCAGTTCATTTCTGCAGTCAGTCTGTCTGGAGAAGGCAGGTCAGCTCCTGCTGACAGACAGCGACCGGCCGCCACCGTAGCGATCGAGGAGAAGCTAACAAACAGGCCGGGAGCCTTGATTTATCAATCAACGTGCAGTTCATAAGTTCAAAACACATATTCGGCAGGATATTTGTGTGATCCAACAGCTGTCTATGCAGATAACGTTTCACATATCAACACAGACTTCAATTCACAGACAGATACACATAGGATTCATTGCATAACCATACTTTGAGACAACGGACAATGACTGACCTGTGCAGCGTTAAGGGGATAGCTAATGGAGCGCGGTGTGGGCGGGGCAACACGCAGGGTCTTGTGTTTCTTGAGGCGGTCAGCCAGCAAACTGTAGATAGCGCTGTAGTGATCGTATGCATCCGTTTGTAGGGACTAGAGAGGAAAAAGCAGGATAAAAAAAGTTGCTGAGATGAGGTAACAAAAGGCAGTGGTGATAATTTAAACATCACAAAGTTTTCCCTGCCTATCTAACTCAAAGGCAGGCCACCTTTGTATTATAGGTGGATGCCTTGGTTGAACATTACAACAATAAGCAAGGCATTTTTCTGTTCCATGCCAAAACTTTATATCAGGGACTGCTTTAATATGCTTATGCCAACCACTTGCATGTTCTGTGCGGCACTCGAGTGTGATGTCAACTGGGAATGACATTCACAATTTCTACCATATCGAGGTAGCCAAAGAAATGAACTGACGTTACTCGTGAGGCACAGAAATCGTGTCATCTGTTTAATCAAAATGAAATGTAAATGGCATGTAATATGCATGTTTAGAAATGTATTTGTATGGCTGGTTTCTCCCAGATGTAAACAATAATAACAGTGTAAATCACAGTAAACAATGCTGCTGTGTGTGCAGGGGAGTGAAATGTGCAAATAGAAAGTGAAAAACTAGAACTGATTTAAAAAAAAAATCTTATGTAACAAACTTTGTTTTTTATCTTTTAGTTCCATCTCGGTATGACCTTCAAATCCCAATACACACTTTCATTCGTCAAACTGTGATTTTCACTGAAGCGAGCAGCACTCTAAAGTTGTGCACACAAACGGTCATGAATGCCCGGCACATTCTCCAGCCTTTGACACCTTTGTCTTACAAAAAAAAGAGGGAAACCTCTGCATCAGTGCAAGTAAGCTACATATTTTTGTCCAACCTGAAGTGTGCGCTCTCGGTCCAGGCCCATCTCACACATGGCTATCAGCACCTGCTCATTGATGAGCTCCGTCTCTCTTTCCGTCTTCACCTGCTCACACTCTGCTATCAACTGGAAGAGAGAAGAGATGATGTTCCTTTAGACAGTTTGAAGCACCTCCTACATTTTAAGGAAATATCTATATTTGCATTCGGGTGGACTGTTTGTTGCCACAATCTGGCTTACAACTGCTTACAGTTAAGAGTGTGGCACATAATGCAACAAAATGTTTTTTATATTTGCATTAAATGGTAATTCATGAGCTTTAAATGTGCCTGTAAGTTAGATAGTAGATACAGTCTAATCATGTCCCTGCTTCACACTGAACAGACAGGTATGAGTATTATCTTCTCATCTAACTTCCTGCCAGAAAGCGAGTTAGATATTGAAAATCAAATTATTTGCAATGAAAAATAAATATCAAATACATTTTTCACTGTAATCACTGCAACAATGGCACACACTAAGGCTCTCAAAGAGATACACTCAAGTTAAAATCCTGCTAAGAACTGTAAATAGCTGTAGTACAAACAGCACAGGAGGAACACAATTTCCTGACACCAAGGTAGAAAATTAGGCATTATTAGTTTGTTTGAGGTAAATGATAACCAGAGCAGCCCAACCTCAGCAACGGCTGCTAAATACTTCCAGAGGGGTCTTACCCTGTCAAAGTCTGGGTCCGGATCTCCTAGTCTCATCCACTTGTTCTTACAGATCTGCTCCATGGTCAACCGTCTGCTGGGCTCCAGCACTAACATGTGTCTGATCAAGTACTCACAGTCTGCAATAACACACAAACATACATGTGTTGACACCACGCAAGATGTGAAAAAAATTAAAGCAGTTTGACTGTTTGAAAGATATGCAAAGGAACAGCAAGATTTTATTGGTTTTACTAACCAAAATAAAAAATATATATATATATTTTTCATAGAGAAACAATTTATTTTTATTTTGTGCTCAAAATGATGCTTCTCTTGTTTTATGTTCAGGGAGTGCATATATGTTGAAAACCCTCAACAGGAAATTTCAAAAGGTGAATTAAAAGTGACAATTTTAGATTAGAATTTTTCATGCAGACTTCCACAGAAGATTGAAATCAACTCCACGGTATAGCAGTCTACTCAATATGCTGTGCCAAATGTGGTTTAAATGAACATTTCTTTCAGATGTGAAGTCTCACAATTTAAATCAAACATAATCAACATAAACTCAAGCTGACCAAAGCCACTTTTACAGACACCATGTGGAATTTTCTAACCGCTAGGGGCGCTATTCAGGAATGTTTTTGTAGTTGGGTCCTTGCTTTGTTTGTATCATGCAGAAGGTCACACATCAGGTACTAATCACAACCTTTTCTTAAGTACAACAAAAGAGTCAGGTAGGGCCATGTCGTACCATGCAATGTAAACACTGCATTAGTACAGTAATGCACCAAGAAAGGCAATGAGGAAGAAGACTGCTAACAAGCACAAAAAGACATTGCTATATATTTCACACACAAATTAAATCAGGTGTGACAATGTATGAAGAGGAAATATACACACATATTTTGTGGAAGTCAATGGCACACAGTGTGGTTTTGGGAGAAACTCTGAAAACATAACTTTTGTTTGTTTACCAGGAAACTCTGCAGGGCTTCTTTAATAGCCACATTTCAAGCCAGCAGTGGTAGATGAAATAGATTTTTGGTGAAGTATCGCTTCAGAATTTGCCTGGCCCTAAAGCTTATGGCATCTCGCACTGATTAAGGTGTGTTCTGGAGGAGGAAGTAATGAGACAAAGGAAAGGGTAAGAGCTGACTGGAGTCCTACCTGTGGACATGAAGAAGGGGATGCGGAACTTGCCACTGAGGACACGTGCCCGCAAATTTTGTAGAGTGCTGCCATCAAAAGGCAGAGCGCCACACACCAACACATATAACACCACACCTAAGCTCTATGGAGAGAAAGGACAGAAGGAAACAAACCATGAGTACATCATTTTAATCACTCTTTGTTTTTGTCTTCAAGCCAATAAGTTACACCCTGCTACAGCTCAAAGGGGCCTGATGCATACCTAAAAGTCTACTCACCCATATATCTACTTTAGGTCCATCATACTCCTTGCCCTCGAAGAGTTCTGGTGCGGCATAGGGAGGGCTGCCACACCATGTCTTCAACAGCTGGCCTCGAGAAAACAGGTTACTGAAGCCAAAATCTGACAGGGGGAGAGGAGAGTGTTATTAAATCTTATCAGTTTACTCAGCAGCATGAATTCAATCATCCCAAGAAAATTCTCCAAAAAGACGTGTTGACACTCGCCTACACCCACTCACCAAGACAGCCCAAAACCACTAAATGAAGTTTCCCACCCATACATTCTTATGTGCAAACACACACCTGCGATTTTGATGTTGAGGTTGTGGTCCAGCAGCAGATTCTCAGCCTTCAGGTCTCTGTGGACGATGTTGCGGCAGTGGCAGAAGTGGACCGCTGCCACAATCTGTTTGAATTTCTTCCTGGCGTCCTTTTCCGCCATACGCCCGTGAGCCACCAGGTGGTCTGCACAAACATCAAGTGGACAGCTTTGAGATTAACAGGTATTCAGTTGTATTTTTAATATGCAAGCAAAGACTATGATTACGTTTTGATTTGGCCTAATAAACAACATTATACCACCAACGAGACATTTAGAAGTATTTTTAATCGTTTTAAAGCAGAGAAATGGGGCATAGGATAGTGAATATTATTAAAAGTTTAAGAGAAACACTACAACACTAAGTGGCACAACAGAAAAAGAGGAAGTTATTGGCAAAACAAGAAATGAGGCGTGTTTGATTAATTCATTGATCGATTAGTCAACCATTATCTATCTTTATTAATCTGGTGCCAGGTTGGTGGAGAGATGCACTGTCAAAATGCTCGAGACCATCATGAATTACCCGGATCATAAAAATAAAATAAAAAATAAGTAAATCAAGTGATTTTGATTGGTTTGATTTTGACTATTTTTGATAACTGATTGAACAGTCATATAGAATTTCTTGAAGAAAAACAATAAAAAGTAAAAATGCCAGCTTCTTAATTGTGAATATTTCTTTAGTCCTCTACAACAATAAACTGAATATTTGTGAGTTGTGGGCAAATCAAGATATTTGAGGAAATCATCTTGGGCTTTTGTAAAACAGATCAACATTTTTCACAATTTACTGACATTTATAGGTAACCAAACTACTAATTTACTAATCAAGGAAATGACTGAAAATAACCATTATTGATGATGATAACAATGAGAATCATGATTATGTGGCAGACATTTTAATGACTACAATTGTGTAAAATATAAAAACATTTTCTTAAAAAGTAAAGATAACCCACACCCTAAAGCCAAGGAATAGGTGATACGTCAATCTCCATCAGTGTAACAGTGCAGATCTCCCTTACCGAATATCTCGCCACCACTGGCGTACTCTGTGACCAGATAGATCATCCTCTCCGTCTCCATCACCTGAAGACATAAACAAATCATAAGAACCAGGACCCCAGACCCTGTGACAGGCCAACATCTAGTGATGGGTGGGTCATCTATTACACAACAGAATGAGTAAGCAGTGTTTGGCATACACACAGGAAGATTTAAATAGAACAAAAACCACAATTTGCCCAGTGTAGTGTTCGATATATGCATGTGTGAGGATTTCAACATTACGTGTTTTGGAAAAGAGATTACATTGTGTTTTTAACTACCGGGGGTTTAAGCAAAGATGTTGTAAAAGTTCCCTGGTGAGCAGTTGGTTTGGTGTTAAATTCCCAATTCAGTAGGAAAACTTCTGGGAAAACCACTGAGTCCCTCCATAGCCAATTTCTTAGACAGAAGACTGTCGTAGTGGGTAGCCCTCCCAGATGTATAACCATAACAGTAAAAAAAGAACTAGGGATGCTCCGATCAGTGTGTATATATTTATATGCGATCGGCTTTTCTGCTCTGCACTTTGAGAGCCCACCGATCAACCTGTTGAGGGAGCACCCCTAAAAAGAACTGTCAACTTTCCCTAGATAAGAATTAAAAACTGCAATTTTCAACATCTTGGTACAGTTAACCCAAAAAATAATGGCAGGTAACATCACATCTCACTAAGCAAACGCATCATACTTGTCCTCTTCCCATTGGGCCGTGGGTCTCAGGTGTAAGATGTGAGCAGAGCAGGCTCTGTGAGTGAGTGCGAATGTGTACCTGGTAGAGGCGGATGATGTGGGGGTGCTTCAGTAACTTCATGATTTGCACCTCTCTGAAGATCTTTTTCAGGTTCTCATCGTCCAGCTGGGTCTTATCCACTATTTTTATAGCCACCTGGAGATAGAGAAACAAGAAAGGGATGGAGGGAGAGCGAAGGATGAATGATGAGAGAGGGTGAAGTGGTGAAAACAGAGGGTGAGATTAAAGATGGAAAAGTGAGGGAAGGAGTAAATATGGAAGACAGAAACAAAGAAGAGTGGAATAGAAAGAGGAGACAAAACAAAGAATATATGTTAACAATGCAATTTGTTTACCAGCTCTTCAGTGTTCAAAATACAGACAATACAGTCACAATAAGTGGTCTTTATCAGACAGGTATATAACAGGCAACAATTTCAGGGCACAATCCTAGTGCCCTTGCTATATTGCTATAATGACACAGTAACCATAGAAGAGAACATTATCAGCAAAAGAGCTGAGGGGAGGATGTGAGTCAGACAGACTATTTAACATGACCTGGCTAGTCATTAACAAACACACAAAAACAAGAAATAATCACAAATAATGATATGCCACTGACTGAATTAAAAACAAGAGTGTATGAGGAGATACAGACACTTGTTAAGATGATGAAACTGTGTGTTGTCACAGTACTTTCTCTGGAGTCCAGCTTGTTTGGGTAACCTGACCTGAGCCGTGACCTTCGACTGCGAGCATGAATCTTGCATAACGACTGTGCTCCCTACAATGGCTCCAGCAGTGTGGACAGTGATGGTGTGTGACAGGAGCTTTGCGCTGCCACTTAGAAATGGATAGACAACCTTAATGACTTCATCAAGCGAAGATAATGGGGCTGCCCCAAAACGCATCCACGTCCAAAAATAGACGAGTACAGTTTGAGGGTGTGTGAAAAAATGAAAAGCATGTGTCCTGTAATCTCACACACACACACACACCACTTCATCCGTTAAATTCTGTTGAGTGCCATCCTGAGCTCTCCCTTTCCTGATAGCAGACCATCTGAAGCCTGACATGGGTGACTTCCTGTTGCAGACAGGAAAAGGAAGTGAGGGGAAGAGCGAAGAGGGGGCTCCTAGGAGAGCACAGAACCACATCTGACAGTGGCATTAATCCAGATCAGTGCGTGTAGCTTTCCGTCAAGGGCACTGCACAGTTCTGGAAAATATTTACTGGGAGTCTGTCCTCCATGTTTATATTTACAAAGAATTGTATGATACTCGGTGGAAGGGTGCAGCATGGGCCAAGGAACAGATAATGTTTCACTCTTCTTACATTGCGAGATAGAGCATCTGTACAGAATTCCTGGCTGTGAAAATTCACCTCTAATTATTCACATTTCATGACTAATCTGATCCACTTCCTTTGAATAACAAATGCAACACATCTTCTGTGTAGCATCCACATTGTTCCTACATTATGACTTAATCCTCATGATCCCTCCTAAGTAGGAAGGAACACTTCCATCCATCCGAGGCACTTGATTGATGCTTGGCTGCGTTAGCAAAGTTGTCGACTAGTTTTTGATTTTAATGTAATTCTAAGATTATAGAAATATGGTGCCCGTTAATGTAAATAACGACGTGTAACAGCTGCCCCAGTGATGTTGTACTCTACATCAGCAGTTGTGGAATGCCTCTTGTCGTACAAATGTACCGTCTGTATTGGCAAAGTGCTGCTTAAATCTTGAAATCCACAAGCCATATTAAGAGACTGAATATCAGCAAAAAAGAGATAAATCAAGTGTCATTTAAACAACTCTTGCCATGTATGTGTATATGTATGCGTCAGTGTGGAATGTGTGTTTATGTGGTATTTTAAGCTCCGGGAATCTATTCTTGGTATTGGCAGACATCCAGTTTTGTTGATGTAATCGCTCCCCTCTGCATCTTCTGGAGGGTAACAACAGGACATCTGGATCATAAACACATTTCAACACTAAGAAGTATTTCGACATCTACACATACACATACACATTATGCTCATTTTGAAGACAATGAATCCTTCTAAATATGGGGAAACTGGGATACAACTACAATTAAACAGAGTCTTGGGTGTGTCTGAATATAAAACCTTGTCGCAAGAGCCTGTTCAATGGCAAGATAACATAATGGGGACGTTAGCCATCTCTGTGGAGTTGCTAACATTTCAGTTTTTACAATTTGGCCCCTCCTGTTTTTCCTACCAGAGAGATTTAGATAATCACCTTCTTAAGACTGGCAACTTTTTCATGCTAACAAACATGGACCTAACTTGACAAGTGGTGATGCTAAGTGGTAATCTGTACTCTGCCAACAACCATGTGACCAGTGTACATCTCAACGGTTTGGTTTCAGCTTTAGCCCCAGCCATGATAGTAAATATGTTGCACTCAGAGCTTAAACATCAGCAGCCTCAGGGTGTTCAGTTTGCTTTTCTCAAGCTTCCATGACTCTGGAATTTTCCATTAAAAAGATCTGGGTGTACACACACACACACACTGCTGAGAGGCTGCAATGAGATGAAGTGTCACATAGCCCCTCGATCACAAGACAGTGACCTCAACACAGCACCATCCCAGAGCAGCTGGTGCCCAGTGGAGGAGTCTGAACCATTTACTGTACATTACACAACTAGCAGACTGATACTAGCTTCACAGCTGAGAATATCCATCTTAAACTTTACATTCATTCAGGAATGTATGGGAAATCAAGTGGCAAACAATAACCCACTTATCTTGGCCTTTTAGGTCTGCATATTTGCTGCTGTGGTGGCTACAGACCACAGCTGAGGAAAACTTGGTTCATTCTCTTCCCCTAAAAATGTAGAGATTGGTAGTGTGGATACCTGTTTCTTTAATGATATCAGAGCCCAGTTGTTCGGATCAATTTGCTTTCTAGGAAGTTGGTGCTGCCATCTGAATGTTCTTATTTATTTGTTGTTGTTTTTTATTGTTTGACTTTGAAGTTTTCCTACTTTTGATTTAACCTTTTACCTTTAGGTAATCATTGACTAAAGATGATTTGCATTTATCATCACAAATTCACAACTGATTTGGACAGAACAATTTGCCTCCACTTCACGCAACTTGACACTGCAACATTGGGCTGCACACTTACTCAAATTTTAATCCTGATCATGATTTTGGCAAACAAGAACAGCAATAATTTCTGATGAGACCATTTTTTTAATGCACATATTTTTACATTTGCAAGAATATAGCACAATATGGATGTGAAAACAGTTATAACAGTTTTCATATATTATTTTTGTTAGATACACAAATAATCATGATTAATTGTGATTTCAATATTGATAAAAATAATCGTGATGATCATTTTGGTCATCATGCTGCCCTACTGCAACATTGTGTCATTCAGTCCTGCCATCAATCAATAATTGTCATTTGCTGAGCTGAATCAAGCAGATCCTGTTGCCTCATCCTAGTGCCAACATATTTACTAGATGGCACTTTGTTTGCCGCATTATGAAACACCTCAGCAAATTTTTTCACTATATTTCTGAAAACATCTAATGGGCCTATAATCACTTTTGACATTAGATGCAGCACTCTTTATACAGGCATTACACTTCCAACTATACAATACACTGCAAAAACATGCATATAGTGAAGAGGACATAAAACCCATGGCTGCTGAAGTACTTGGTCCATAGTTCTAGATGCCACCAAAGTCTAATGTGATAGGAGACTGTCACAATGACATTTTAAATTGGATGAATAATTGTGGTTTCAGATGATTGCCAGCTGTAATGCAAGTGCACTAGAACAATGCACCTCCCACATAAAAGCTAGTATTATACACAAGCTAATGTCACAGCAACATGTTAACAAGGGGAAAATGTCCTTTTGTATAAACATATACCTTGATGGACTAAACTCTATGGAAACATATACCTGCATTGTTGAAGAGATTAGATATACACAACAAAGCAATGCAGATACTGTATGTGACACACACTTAATTTTTTAAAATTTTCCTTAAATTAGTGGGCTGTTTTTTGTGTGTATATTTTATTCTTTAGGTCTCTACACACACTTTGAAAACATTCATGTATGACTAAACTGTAATGAGGCTAAACAGAGAATTGGGTCCATGGTGTAATGTCTACAGTGGGAAGCTGTGTGTTCAGTATGTCACACACACACACAGATTGTGTGGTGATATAATGTATGAGGTTAACCTTCATCAACAGGTGACACAGATTACAACACCTACAAGGGGTGTAATGCTCAGGCTTAACCCATATCGGCATCGAGTTGGTAGTTCAACCTACACATGCACATGTAAGTGTAAACAGACATACACACACCACTGTTCAGGTGGAAAACATGGCATTGTGGCTAGATGTCAATCTAGTCTTTACAATCACTGACTAGAAGCTGCTTGATATGAAGTGAAAAGTGTGGCTTGTATGTGTTTGTATAAAAGCAAAAGACATCACACAGCGTCATATAAACAAGACAAGGCCATGGCAGGTCAGCACTATGACTGTATTATGCGCGTGCACACACAAAGATGAAAGCGCACAGGCAGTATGAGTCAGCACAATGCCTTTCAGAGATGTTGTGTGTTGTGCACTTAAAAGAGTTTATGTGTGGAAATGACTCAGTTGAGTGTGTCAGGCTGGGGACACGCTACAGTGTGGAAAAGCCTGGACATCACACAATAATCTGCCATTTGTAGGGTTTTTTTCTTCTTGCATAGCAGAGCCCACACTTCATGGAGAGTAAAATCTGAAGAACATGAAGACCTGAGCGTAACCAGCATATGGCAACTACTTGCATTAGCACAATCAAGACTAATAAAATAGTTTTGATAAACAAATTGCAATTTTTTTTTAAAGTCTATGGTTGCAATTCACTGCGGCGTGTACATTTTACACCCTGCTTCTCCGTTTCAAAACAATGCAAGCATGAAAGGGAAACGTGCCTATCTGTCTGTATCTGTCCCGCCCCAAAATTATCTCTATATGTGCGCATGCGTGCCGAACTAAACACGCGCAACCTGTACAGGCCGGTAAGACGAAACTCTGCAGGTGAAGTGAACAGCTCCGCGTCATGGCGAGTGATGCATAATCGCGAGACACAACAAATCGATAATGACATTCGTTGCCAACGCTTTTAATATTTGATTTTATCGATTCGTTGTTGCAGCCCTAATAACCATAACCATTTACTTTACAAAGCAAACCCCAACAAATGTAATATGCCATTGTAGAGCAAGAACAATGTTTTTAAAATCTATTTCACTGGACAGAAGAAGGAATTGGAATTATAAAACCCCCAAACTGTAGCCACAGCATCACCCCAACCTGGTTCACTCTGCACGGCCCACATTCCTATTTTGACAGCATATTTTTAAAAAGATATTTCCTAGCCTTGACATTTGACACAATAATCAGATGATTATTCAAAGATCTTTAATAATCTCCGTGGTCCATATTAAGAGGTGGGTTTATAGCCACATTATAATTGCCTCTTTAATATCTTTGGATTTCTGTGTGATTTTTGCATGTAAATGACGAGTTACTTTGCTTTAATTAGCTGGATTAGCCAAGAACAAACAGGTCTGGTTATTTAATTCATTTGGAGTTTCAACTGATTTTTTTTTAGAAATTACAGGGATAGGGATTGTTATAGGGACACAACATTACATACACTTTAATAGAGTACTTGGTCTATGCTGTGTTAGTGCACAGACCAGTATAAACACTCTGAAGGCATGTATTGGAAGCAGCAGCATCAACCAAAGACCTTAATTCTTGACTATCACAGTTGTGGTTTCTGGCTGGAGGAGTTGGCAGGCGCAAAGTTACAACCCAGTTCACTTAGCAATCAATTCAATAGCAAACAGAACCAATGACCCAGCCAGTCTGCAACACTGGGGAGGGAAACCCAAGCACAGCTAATACATCCAGCTTCAGCTTTTGTGATCAAAAAACACTTAATGATACACACTGTCTTCATGACATGACAATGGACTCAGCCAATGGCTAGTCAGTTCCATTCAGAACTGGTGGTCTGTAGCTGGAACCGCTATAATCACTATGGAAACCAGTAAGACTTCAATGGAGCGACCTTTCTCCAACTAGGAGCCTTGGCAACGCACAGTTGCCTCTGACGGCAAGCAGCACTGGGGATGATGATGGTACGGAGTTGTGATTTATAAGTGCCACAGTGTGTGCTGTCATATACTGTTAGTACCATGGTTACTGCTGGAATTAGTCTGGGGCAGCAACATAGGTGCTGATATGGCTCACAAGGAGTAGGATCATACTGATGAAGCCAACACTGTCCTCCCTCATGTCATGTAACAGAGACACACACAGTCTGGGCTGTGTTCTTCCCTTTTGAAGCCGGCTGCCTGCGGATTCACACTACTAAGAATGCAGCAGAAGATGACTAGAGGGCAGGCAGATAAGTCGAGCAGAAACACAGCCTTTGTCATATTATTCACCCAAATGAAATCACATTGGAGTGTGCATATGTGTGTCTTTGAGAAACAGAGAGGGGATGCTGTATGTTAGAGCTGTGCGTGAGTGTGTGTGTGAGTGTGACTGAGAGAGTGAGTGAAATTGTTACACAGTACATTAGGCTTGTTACCTAACGCTTGCCTTCCTGCCTGCCCTCTTCCTCCTGCTCATCCTTCTCTTGCCTTAAAAACATTCGAGAGGAAAGGGGAGAAGATAGGAAAAATAGGAAAGAAGAGCGACTTCCCCACGAACAGGCAGGTCAGGACACGCCACGCAGTGCCATCTTTTACCAATTTCACTCGCCTTGCTGTAGGCACATCAACACAGAAGGCTTTTTAAAGTGTGTCTTTACTTGATCCTTTGTCAGGTCATACCAGGACACTGACCGTACTCCCTTTGTCAAGCTATTACACACAAGTATGCACGTAAACAAACATACAGTGGCAGTCCATGGGCTTAACAAACATGGCAAACACTCACAAGGATAAGACTGTAGCAAATATCCACTCAAATATAGTACATAGCAGACATAAAGGTACGTTAATGTGGCATTTTGGCCTTTTCGTCCACACAAAGTTGCGTTTTAAGTCACTGAAAATGGAGCTTTTGTAAAACCTTTTCAGGTGACGATTTTCAGAACCTCAGTTTTCAGTGTTGCTGTGTAGACAGGGAAAACAGAGGCTTTGGCTTGTACCAGAGTGTTCTCACCGTCTCCTTTGTGAGGCATCAAAAATAAGGTGACATTTTGTGCAATGGTGGATGTGGCCAAAACAGGTCTGGCTCTAACCTTGCTAACAAAAGTGTTTATACATAAATCTGCAGTGTTCCAATTTAATTCATTTTTAAAATTTTGAACAGTAGAAACTAAGGAGGAAAGCTACATTTTCAAAAATACCTGTGTGTACATGTGAACTATTCGTGACTGACACAATTAGTCCATTACATGATTGACAAAGCATTAACATTATCAAAGCTTTTTTTAATTAATGTGATCTATTATAACAAAAGCACGGCATTTTTCTGGTTACTGCTTAATGAAGACTAAGATTAGGGTGTTATTGTTGTTTTGTATTATTAAGAAATGAATAGATTCATCTTACGATAGAACTTATTTTCTTGTGATTTGTGATCAGCAATTATTATTTTTATAATTTTAACAAATCCATGTATAATTCTAAATCCGTAGTAAAGGATAGGGAAATCTGCAACACTGCAACCTGCCCTTGTGCTGTCAACATTTATATTTGAAGTGACCATTTACCCAGTGAGGACCAAATATGTTTGGGTAGACCTGATAAGCAGCAATTCCTAAACTTTTCAGCACTGGAATATTGATGAAACATTTCATTGACTAAAATCACTTAAAAGTGTATGGAAGAATCTTCCAAATCTTCATTTTTGATTAATTTTATTCAATGTCTGATGGTGGCCTAGAAAGGATGTGTAAATACACCATCTGTTATGGAATTTGACCAGGACGTGAAATATCATCTCAGGTACAGTGCACTGAACCACAAGGCAGAGACCTGATTAATAGCCTATCAAATTGCATAGTGGGGTGCTCAGTTCCATAGCCTTGGTTAACAGGACAATAATTCTACAATTCAACACCTTAGCTATCTTTTCGCAATACCAAAGAAGCAACATGAAAATACAAGGAACGTTTCTTTAACCGGACTCTATACGGCTCCTACATTACATTTCAACAAAGTTCAAAAACATTTACCAAGCATTCAAGGACATTTTAATATCAAGCTGTGCTGGAATCTCAGACATCAACGTGTGGTGGACATACAATGTTATCATGAACTATTCTGCTTCAGAGATTGGACACAGGATTGGAATTCAAATTGAAACATTATGTAATGTTTCATTCTGGAAACTATGAAAAGTTATTGTATTTTGAATAAGATGTTGTGTCTTGTTGGAGCTTTTATACTGTAAGGATTAACGGTTTGTATCAGTGTGATAATGCATTATTATTTCATGTTTTACCTGTCATTATTAAGTGCAGTTCCTTGAGTACCTAGAGTTCTTGAACAGCACCTAATGTAAAAACAATGTACGTAAAAGAATCTGGATGAGCTGATGTACAGCATGCTACAGGGGGGCGGGAACAAGGGTGCAATGTTTAAAATACAATGTTCATGTCCCCCAAAAAGGGTACATCTTCGATGAAAGCGAAATATCAGAAATATTATATGACTATATATAACTAATCACCATATAACTACATAATAACTATAATTTAATTATATTGCAGTGCATGTTTACACAATGTCAAACAATATATTCTTTAATGTGTCAATTAGTTTAAATTGTCATGTGCTGACATTTTTCACACTGCTTGACGACAACTAAAATGACAACTAGTTGTTTTGGGCTACTACCTCATTTTGGGAAAATCTGAAATTAATATAATACACACACACACACACACACACACATATATATATAGCAATGAGGATTGGTCATAGTCTTGTATTGCCAGAATTCATACTGTATTAGAGCTAACCCTCTAACAAGTGTTTATGAGTGTAACCCAGAGCTTATAGAGAACTTGTCCAGCAATAAAGTTTATAGTGAGAGCAAATACTGAAATCAACATTCATCAAGACTACAAAGTGTGGCCCAACTGCCTCTAGCATAGTGTTTGTGTGAGTGAATCAAAACTTCTGTTTTGACTTCCACTTGTCTAGCTGGCCTTTGTTGAGAGAAGATGAACTTTCACTATTACAACCTCCAGGTGCAGCACACTCTCTATCTGCCATTTCTGCTATGTGACTGCCTCTGTGTTAGCGAGCATATACAGCAGCAGCCACCATTCCACAAGGATTTTCAAACTACATGGTTTTAATGTAAACATGTATTGGGGAAATAAAAGTTTAAACCAATTGCCTGTTGAATGTTTTAGGTTTAAAAAAACAACAAAGAGCAAATGAGGCATCGAAAGGGGCTATCCCTTTCCCTTAGCTACCAAGTATAAATAACCAGGTCTGCTTGTGTGTGACTGCACTGCAGGGTATCATCCAGCTCCATCTAACTGAGAGAGT
>CAFUXE010000245.1:132332-166231 GCA_903364295.1 Serranus cabrilla
ATTAAATGGATTTGTGTTGAAGCAGGCCCATAACACACAGTCAAAAAGTTCTTGATGACACACAAAAAGATATCAACCTCCTGTGAGACAGTTTCACAGCCATCACATCTTTTTTGTCCTTCCTGCCCTTTGGAAATACATAACCTGATAGGTCTTGATGTCATTGGAATTTATATACATTTGCAATATACATCTTGCACATAAAAACCATATCCAAAAACAAGCCAGGGTATTCAAGGGAATATTTATAGTATTTCAGTCCATTATAATTGCCGATTTGCTTTTCAAATAAAATAATTTGAATGCTTACATTTTTATATTAGATCTCTTACTGATTTTGAGCAGGATGATTTAGATTGTGGATGTGAAATTTACACAATTTACCCAGAAATCCACAACTGATTTATATCGAAAAAACATAAGCTCCCACCCTAAAAACCCCATGGTACATCACAAAACATGCATCACTCTGCACCTTAATAATATTATTTCTTGCTTTTAACAACCCCTTTGCTGATCCTTATTTGTTTGTTTTTTTATAATAAAGCTTTATATTTAAACCTGTTTTCACCATGACAATATACATAAACACAACAATTTAGGCATCATAATGTATATATATATACAACATACACAAACATACATACAAGATCCTCCTTTTGATCCATGAATCTCTTCATAATCTTGCACCCCCCTACCTGACCGAGCTTAATACCTGAGAATGGTATTAAAGATGGGTGAATTTTGGAGAATTCAGCTTTACAGATATAAAATATACCTATTAAGTTGAACAAATTAAGCTTCAATAGTAGTTCATATCTTCAATGGGACTTATAGTCAGCAGATTATGGCTCACCCAAATTTTTTCTTGTCATTTTAAGGGACAAAATATTAAAATGCACTTTTGGACTCACCGGACAGTGATTGCAGTTCCTGCGTTATCCATGAAAGGTTTTGCATGCTCTCAAATTATTTTATTCCTTTCATGAGGGTTAAATTCGAACGATTACAGCCCACCTAGTCCCCCACCTAGTGTTTGTTCAAATACCTTTCAAGGGGTAATATAACTCATAAAATGCTCTTTTGGATTTTGGCTTTTGGATATGGATATTAATTGCAGCTCCTAGGTTGCAGTGGTGGAAGAAGTATCCAGATCCCTTACTTAAGTCAAATTATGAATACTATACTGCAGATTTACTCGATTACAAGTAGTCCTGCATTCAAAAGTTACTTAAGTAAAAGCATAAAAGTATCAGTATCAATATGTACTTAAAGTATCAAAAGTAAAAGTATTTGTTATTCAGAATGGTCCCACTCAGATTGTTATACACATTCCAAATATAGTAGCTGTTATTACTATTATAAATTTTGATGCATTTATGTAAGCAGCATTTTAATGTTGTCCATGTAGGGCTAATTTCAACTCCTTAATTTACTTTTATGTGGCTTAATCTGGGAACATGCGTAATCATTTTAAATTGATAAAATTTTTTAATTTTAAATAATGAATAAAAAAAGTGCCTCGTAAGAAAAGCTGTCAGCTAAATGTAGTGGAATAAAAAACGACAATATTTGCCCATAAAATATACTGAACATGAAGTATAAAGTTACATATGTGGAAATATTCGAGTACCTCAAAATTGTACTGAAGTACAGTAAAGTAGTAAACTAGTAAATGTACTTAGTTACCACCACTATTCCATTACTGCATAGTGGTCAATAAAAGGTTGGCTGTATTACAGAATAACTGGCATTAGTCTACAGTCTACGAATTCCCTTTTATACTGTAACGGACCAATATAACCCCTAAAATGCGCTTTTGCACTTGCCTCAAAGGAATTGCAGCTCATAGGTTGTCAAAAGATATTGGTTAAGATTTTGAAAAAAGATGAACAAATTGACGCTGTCTTGGAAATTTTTAATTTTCATAATTCGTAAAATATCTTTGGTTTCTAATTAAATTGGTTTGTGTACCACAGGACATAGACATGACGTCATGACGTCGCACTCTGTTTACTGTCTGAGCGTGGAGGGGCGCTCGTGTCACGGATTCGTCACACTGTAAACACGCTCAATATCTTTACCCTCCGCATGAGAAACACTTGCAACACTTGCTGTTGATCCGCGAATATATAGGCCGTGACAACACCTCACGTTGAACGGACTCGAAAAAACACTCCGTGCTGTTTTGTTTTCGACGCTGGAGCCCAACTCCGATATCAAAACATGGAGCTGCTCTTCTAACCAACAATGCTAATGTTAGCACAGCTAGCTAACAGCTCACAAGGCTTTCGGATGAAGAGCAAATGAGTATCGTTGTCATTTTGTTGTCTTAAAACTTGTGTTGCATAGCTTGCAGTTTCGTGTTTGTTATGAATGTCAGTAGGGCGTAGAGCAAATATTTAGCTAATGTAAACACCCCGCTGTCTCTTTAGCCTGCCAACTAGCAGCTGTTCTTATTGTTGCTGGAAGTGGCACAGTTAAGCTAGCCATCTTACTGTTGCTGAATGGGGTGGAGTTGTTATTAGTATTGCCGCACAGGCTAGAATTGGGTATCACTTCCAGTTTAGGAAGACGTTGTCAGACAAAATGGTGTTAAGGAGTTGCTGGAAGTCTCGACATAAAAACAGCTCTGGAACTGCTTCTTGCTGGATACGGCCACTCACGGCGGCCCTGCTCTGGCTCTATGTGACCCAGTTTGTTTGCGGCAGTGGGGCGGTGGGGGAGACCAAAAATGTGGTCCAGAAGGAAGCAGAGTTTGATGTCACGTATAATGACACAGTTACAAGTGAAAACCAAACCATCTATGCTTTCAATCACACCATCTCCAGGAATAAGGTAAGCTTACATTATATTACATTATAGTACATGATATTGTATTGTTATACCTATACTTATCATCATAATACATTTACATATTTACAGCATAAGCCTAACTTATATAAATATATTTATGTATGAATTTCCCCACTAAACAACGTCTAATGTTATGACTGGTGCATTTGTTTTTCACCTAATAATATCAAGTAACAATGACTGTAATATAATATTATTTCTGTCAGACGGAGGGAGTGCGTGTGTCGGTGGATGTGCTGTCACAAGGTTTGGAGAGTCCCATCCTGTTTGTGATACGACAGAAGCAAGCCGTGCTGTCTTTTCAAGTCCCTCTCATTTTAAGAGGCCTGTGAGTATCCCCACTTTGCATACATTAATAGTAATTGTTGTCTCATCTGGAAGCATCTTTATTGATTCGTGCAGGGTCTGAAACACTTCTGAATCCTACAGATCCAACAGTATTTGTAGTTTGTTTCCTGTGATAACTAGCAATATGCTTCATTGCCCTTTGATTGCCATAGCAACAGCCTATTCGCCTGAATCCTCTGAGGTCATGGTAAATAATATTCTGTAAATTCTAGAGCAGGCAGAGATTAGTGTGTATGGGTATTAACTATATTTCATGTAGTCCAAAGTGTCTCATGTTGCCCTTCTAATCAGCTGTGTATACTTCAAACACCATTAGCTGTGAGTAGTAGCTGTTCAGCAAAATACTCACAGTTGCATAGCGTACACGTATGCCAAACATTACTGATTAAAATGTTAATTATTTTTGGTTGTTAGGCCTGTCACAACAATAACAACATTGATTTATCAAGCTCAGCATGAGTTATTGAGGGTATGTCCATGTATACTATATGGCCTATAATCTTGTTTGTTTACAAAAGAATGTGACCAACAATTTTGCAGAATTTGCCAAAATAAACAGCCGAGGACTATATAACTTGGGCGTAGTGACTAAGCTTCTTTCCTGTTACAGCTCCTTAGCAATTATTTGGTAAGGCGCTGGGTAACATATTGTCCAGCAAAATGTAGTTATCATTACAAGCCTAGTGTTTATTGAATGGATCAATTACACATTAAAATGTTAGAACTCAGATGTAAGGCAAGTATCCATAGCACTGAATATGCTTGCATCTGTCAAACTCTGTTTTTATACCAAGACTTAATGTATGTCCCTGGGACTTACAGCACACATGCTGACTGTACAGAAAGTAATAAACCAAAGTTCATTGTAGGGAGTGTCTGGCTGTTATTTTCCCCTAGATAATAAAGTTATGACCTGATGTCATGGATAAACCTAATCTTGTTTGCTGTTGAGAGGTGCGTGCGTACTTAATTGCCTTGAAAGAAAGAGATCTGTCAATGCTTGCTGTGTCTGTTGTAGCAATGTTTTTGCCGATGTAGTGGAGAGATATGTTTTTTAGATCTGAAATCCAGGTTTGATTGATACAAGGAGGTGCTGCATTTCAGTGATGTCTCCTATTTAATAGTAGTATGTGGATATTTACTAGATATTTTTTCATCACTATTTCTTTGATGGAGTTAGCACAAAGGCCATCTTTTGATGTACTAATTGTGGAGGTAACAAGAAAATATATGGCCTTTAATTTTTAAACTCAGTGGTTATAGGACACGGAGCTTCTGTAACCTGTCCTAATCAGCTGGAATTTCATAACAGGTTAGAAGTTCGGCCTTTCATTAGCCATTGGCTAACAGCCCATCTGTGATTGGATCTGCCTTTCCCGCACTCCAAGGCACTCTCTGTGGTTGTGCAACACTAGAATTACCTCTGCACTGTCTTGCCTATGCAGTTTTGTGGCCAGGCATGTTTTAGCAGATCACTAATGAACCTTGGACTTTCACTTCCCCCTCTGAGATGAGCCAGTGCAGATGTGAGGAGCCCAGCTGACTGTAAATGAGCTAGTGAATTGACTTCTGTTCTGTGGAGCTTCTGTCACATGCTATGACACATGCATTAAGCAGCATTTTCTAGAGCTGGGCGTTTATTAATTTAAGAGATATTATTGAATATTTATTATCTTGGTAGGTACAATCCTGTTATTATTTTCAAGAAATAAGTGCAACCTGCCTTTGAGTTTGAGAGGCAGGTTTTCTGTAAATCAAAACATTGCCAAAGTTACACAATTTATCAGAGCTAAATAAACAGCTTCATGGTTTCCTGTATAAAGAAAAATGAAATTCTACGCTCCTCAGCACAACCGTGAAGCCATGATTGACTCGGCTGAGACGTACAGTCATCTGACAAATATTTTTAGTAAACTAAACCGCTGGCTGTTTACCCAAAGCAGAGAGAAGAGGAGAGGTTGGAAGTGGAGTTTGTAAAAATGTAAATAGTTCAATATGTATAGCATGTGGAGCAACCATTTTTATTTCTAATATTCGTGACACTTTTGCTTGAAATATGGTACATATATAGATTGTATGTAGATTATTATACAAGAAAATTATCAAAAAAAATAAAACTTTGGTAATGTATGATGTATTGCAATGAAGTGAAATGTGTAATAAGCAAAAAATGCCCCAAAACTGCTTTGCGTTCAGAGGGTTTACTAAATAAATACCATAAAATATTATTCATCAATAAAAACAAATCTCCATGTCCTTTTCTCTGTCCACCTCTCCTCAGCTACCAGAGGAAGTACCCTTACAGTCATGTTGGCCGAACATTGTGCCAGCCTCCGACCCGGGCCGCCTCTGAGACCCAGTACTTTTTTGTGGACGTGTCTACCCTGTCTAGCCAGGGTACAAACTACCAGCTCAGGGTCAGCCGTGTTGAGAGCTTCACCCTGCAGTAAGTGACATCTGACAGAATCACACAAACATACTGTGCAGTGATGCCTGAATTCCCAGCTGAATGCATTTGCCTTCAGGCAGAGTTTTGTAGAACCCAACAGCAAAGTTACTGGTATTTCTGACATGTTATCATTTACTTTACAGGACTGACAAGAAATTCACCTTCACCGCGTCACCATCCCAACCTCAGGTACTTGAGCTCGCTACCAAAGCTTTTACTCTACAACAAGCAAGTTAAGTAGCAGACAGAGTGAGAGAGGGGGTGGAGGGTACAGATTACGGGAAACATGAGAGAAGTTCAGGAAAGTACAAGTAAGAATGTAGGGGATTCCACACAGTTTTTCAGCATGCTGTGACATTCTTTTTTCCACTTCTGGCCTGATGAGTTCTGCTTAAACACACAAAAAAGGGAACAAGTCTTGTGTTTACTTTTAGTCCTTCTGTAGCACCTCTCAGATAAACCTTGTTATTCATCAAGTCAGTCATTGTTGCCATATAGTGAAGTGGAGAAAGTCAGAATGCAGAAAGGGGCTGATTTTATCCTAACCATTTTATTTTATCCTATACCCTCATATTACTCTTTTCCTGATTCTCCGTCTCTCTCAGTACTTCAAGTACGTCTTCCCAGACGGGGTGGACACTGTGATCGTCAAGGTCAACTCAGACATGACCTTTCCCTGTTCCGTTATGTCCATCCAGGACATCCAGGTACACTTACTGCCCCTCCCCTATCCCCTCAAATCAGACGGCTGCTGTCCTTAAGTGGCCCCTGGGGTTGCAGTCAGTATGCAGTAACACAATTCGGCCACATGAGTGCATGATTGAGTTCACTTTGTCAGTTGTCTCTCTGCATCTCTTTTTCTTTTTAGTGCCCTGTCTATGACCTTGACAACAATGTGGCCTTTATTGGGATGTACCAGACTATGACCAAAAAAGGCGCAATAACTGTTCAGGTAGTGTTTGACACATATTCACATTCATGTTGTAAATGTTTGTGTGTGAGTGTAGACCGGTCTATTTCCATGCAAACAGAGTCACATCTTATCTTCTAATGTCCTTTTCTTTTATGTAGAGAAAAGACTTTCCCAGCAACAGTTTCTATGTGGTGGTCGTGGTAAAAACAGAGGACGAGGCATGCGGCGGTCCACTGCGCTTCTACCCTCTCCGTCCTGATGAGCTGATTGACGCCGGCAATCGCAGCAAGGTCCTTGATGTGGTGGTCAGCCCCGCTATCAACTGTAAGTGACATGTTTACTAACTGTTCAGAATGAAGAATAATACACATGGATCTGTTGTGTACTTTTGATCTTATTTCAAATTGGTCTAAAGCCACTTAGTCAATATCTATATCAGGGTCAGTGTCAAACTGATCCAGGAAAGGGCTGAGTGGCTGCAGGTTTTTGTTCCAACCAAGAAGAAACACACCTGAATCAAATCATTCAAATCCCCTGAACGTCTTCACTCAGTTCATTAACTGTATCACTTGTGCTCCTGCTTGGTAGATAACTAAAAGCCAAATAGATTTGGCACATGTTGGAACTAGCAATGTCTCCTCTCCTGCAGTGCCAGACGAACCGAGCCGTGGATTTTGTGAACCGTTCCACCCCTGGTTGCTATGTCATTTTTGTTATGTAGTGTAGGGAAGGTCATGCTTTATTAATAGTGTGCAAATACTTACTGTATATTTGTCTTCACACTGCACAGCGGAGGTGTATGTGATGGGCATGCTGTTCTGTCTGGGTATCTTCCTCTCCTTCTATCTGCTCACCTTGCTCATGGCCTGTCTGGAGAACAAGCGGTAAGATTCAGCACTTTTCTCTGAAACTAAAAACAACAATTAGTTACCGTGTAAGCTTCACATACGCAGGCTTGTTTGACTGAGAGAGATACTTTGCATCTGTAAGATCAAGTCCTTTGTAGTGGTATACATTATATATGTTCCCCTATATCTCCCTGTGGCCACACACAATCCTCATTACAGTAGATGAGGCAACAGAGACTGTTTTATTAACCTTAATAGTTTGGTTAAATGTGGTTAAAGACCAGATAAATAATTCAGCCATTACAGCAATTACAAGTTCACAATGTTCAAACTTTTGTTTTGGTCCCAGGGGTTTAGATCAAAAAATGTAGATTTATGCAGCCGCACTACAAGAAGAAAACTAGACGGAATACAAATGATTGTAATTTGCATGTTTTTCCCCCTCTGTCTGTGCAGAATGAAGAAGAGAGAGGTGTTTCAGATTCCCGCTGACATGTCGCCTGCTGAGACAGGTAACCCAGCAACTAGCTATGATGGACCGGCCCATTAGGGGCTCGTTTGCGGGTGTGTTGATGGTACCATTTTCTTAATGTCCTGAACCCTGTACTGTAGAGAAGTTGCCACAGTATATATCCAGTATTAAACTACTCTTAACATGCAGCAAAATCAGCTTTTTTAAATAGAAATTAACATGTCTGTGATTACTAAATGTGTGTCTTTCACTCTGTCTTTCCCTCATGCTAATGTGTGGTTCAGCCTCTCTGCTTGGGAAGAACGGAGATGGTATACCAACCCTGTTACTCCTACCTTTCACTTACTGCCCTCTCTCATACTGTGTTGCTTGTCTGCAGATGCTCTGCATGCATTAGCCTGAATGACTTTCTCACCATGCAAACAGCATTCATACAAAGAGATGTGACCGACAGTGCTTCATGAACTGTGTAGTAATGTAAACGTGACACTGTTCCAAGACTGTTCATTAGGCTTTTATGGCTTGCATCATAAAGATGCAGATACACGTGACTAACCTAAGTGCTTGTTACATCCAGCTGCCCACAAAGTACTGCTACCTTCCTGTTGTTTTCCTGTATTTGTCACACTGGTATTCTTCTTCTTCTCACATCTATACCGTTTGTTGGTTGAGGAAATAAAGACGTACATTAAATTATACACAAACTAAAGCATTAGTAGGTGTTATAACAACACACATAGATGTACATTTTAACCCAACTCTGCTGCTCAGTGTGTACGTCTGTTCGCTGTAGTGCATGCTTACATTATTTGATTTTAAAACTGCACAGCACTTACAACTTTCTAACATAGCTCTCTCACTGCAGCAGACACCTGTTTTCACAACAAACCCTCCTCTGCAGCAGTCTGGACTAACACTTTCAACCGTATTTCAAATACAAAACTGAGAAAATCTGTATCCCTGCATGTGTTGTTCCCTCCCTTATAAGAGTTTGGTCAATGTCTGGTCTGGTGTACAAGCTGAAACCGGTTTAATATTATGAACCAGCATTTGTCAATATTACACATTCTTGCAAATCAGAAAGTAGTCTACAACTTGTACCAATGATTTCACGCCTCTAAATCCAACTTGTGTCGCATTACTTATAAGTGATCTGAAAATATGAATATTTTTTATCAAGGTTGTCACTATTACTTTAACTTGATACAATAGTGGCATAATAAAGGGTTCTCAGTACATCTTTCTGTTCCAGGGCAAAAAGAAAAAAAAGTTCAAGGCATGATAACAAAACAGGATACTTGTTTTCTTTTTTATTATCAACCTGCACACTGTGCTGGTTCAGAACGCACACCAAAACACAGTTGATTTTCTTCTCTATTGTTTCATCTGATTGCTACTATCAAATGTGTATTGTTGTAGTGGGGAGACATGCATACAACACACGCTGTGTTTACTAGATAGTTCATGTGTTTTTGGGTAGGCGAGCCTGGTAATACACTCAGCTCTTATTTATGGGCTCTCTCTGTCTTATTATGTTCCACCCTGGAGCAGCTATTAAGTCAGATGCGATACCTGGTGTCTGGTCCGGTGGCTTTTTATCAAACCAGTTTGAAAATGTTTACACCAGCCCAACCTTTCTCTGTCACCTCTCCATGTTCATTTACTAATAATTTGGCTGTAGTGGTGTTTAGTAGCATTAGATACTAACGGGTATTGGCTGTAGTGGTGCTTGAATGTGAACCTTTACTCTCTAGGGAGTTCTAAATGTGAATGTATGTCTCCACAGGCAAAACTCCAGCATCACCATATGAATATGGCTCTTTTGGTGAGTTTTGGATTATTTCTTGTGCGTTTGTATCTGTGGAGACTGATTTTAATAACCTTTCCCCTGCTTATTTTTCTGTAGCTGACAACGGCAGCACACTCAGTTCAGAGGCCATCACTGACAGCGCCACGTCAACTGACAACAACTATGGATACATGGGTATGGACATGCATGGTCACACACGTTTGTTTAGGCCCACCGATGTCTCTTCATAGTACGTCTCCACAGCCTGGTTTGGAGTTGGCTCTTGAGAGCAGCTCTGGTCGCTCACTGGTTTTCTGTCTTTTCTGTTCATCAGGACAGGAACCTTTCAAACGTCGCCCATTCCTCAATCAGCTTCACCACATAGCCATCCGCATTGGTGACACGCTGCCGCAAAATTGGTTGAATCAGTTCAGAATTACACCAAACCAATCAGCACCGTGTGAATCAAACACCAATGAGACATAGATGATGATGCAAGGAAGTTTCCAGCTTCCTTATCTGGAAACACTGAAATATACAGCAAAACAAAATTGATAGGGTGACGATCAAAGTACCAACAATCATTGTAATATTTCTGGTCAATATGTTTGGAGATTGTAAATACTTTTTTAAAAGGTGTGATGTGTTTGAACACCTTTGCATCATTATAAAAATTCTTTTAAATCCAGTTGTCCATCTAATTGTTATGGAAGCCCATTTCCATCAGTAAAAGAAAAAAAATAAGATAAAAAACTAGCTTTGTGATGAGAAAAGAAAGATCCTGTGAGTCATAATGAGAAATATAACATGGTACTTTTTTGCTAGATTTGATTTTGTCGGAAAACCAGAACAGAATTAAGGTCATACAGTAAAATCAAACGTACTCGGGATGTGTTTACCACCAACTTTCCAACCAATAAGAAATAAAACTGCGACTTTATTTCCAGCCCTCCGCCTTTGCACACACCCCTCCACAAATAAGTAAAGTATCAATTTCACTTTGATTCGGACTAACCAAACGGTCCTGGGTTGTTAAAGCGCTCTAACTCACTGTTTTGAGATACTGAGTCATTATTTTGAGAAAGTTATAATGACTTGCAGGATTTTATTATCAAATCACATTGCTGGATATGGGCTTCCATAATATTACCCGATTGTCCAACCAACTATTTGAAAGGCTCCTTTCTTTATTTTTTCTTTATGACCTCCTCCTCCCTCCTCTCCTCCCTCCCTTCATCAGAGCGATCGTTGGAGAGTGTTGGACGAAGCAGGCAGGAGTCTCTGAGCTCCGTGGAGGAGGATGACTACGACACGTTGGACGACATTGACTCAGACAAAAACATTGTCCGCACCAAGGTACGCCTGGTCTCTCCCTCTCAAGACACATCACTTGTTTCTTTGTCACGATGATGAAATGTCACCACTCCTTGCTGTTTTCCATCTTACTTGAGGACAAGTCATAATGTCCTCTCCATATTACAGAAATTTCTATGTGTGTCTGACCTGTCCCGCAAAGACAAGAGGATCCTCAGCAAGAAATACCAAATCTACTTCTGGTGAGGGCTGACAGAAAACAAATACCATTGAACCAAGACAATAGAATTAGAGAGACTCATTTGTATAATTATAAAAAATGTGAATTATTATCTTCTCTCCAGGAACATTGCTACTATTGCTGTGTTCTATGCACTGCCAGTGGTCCAGCTGGTCATCACCTATCAGACGGTAAACACAGAAAAATACACTGATTTATGTAAGATACGATCCAAAGCTGGATGTTTAACTAACTCTCTGTTCTTCAGGTGGTAAACGTCACAGGAAACCAGGACATCTGCTTCTACAACTTCCTGTGTGCTCACCCGCTGGGAGCTCTAAGGTGCGTTGTTGTCTGTTCAGGGGTCTGAATGTATTTTTTTTTCATCACAGTATGGGTGGCAGATTGCATACCAGTGTAAAAGTTCTGTCGTACGCTGTTTGTCATACACAGTGCGTTCAACAACATCCTCAGTAACCTAGGTTACGTGCTGCTGGGACTCCTCTTCCTCCTTATCGTCCTCAAAAGAGACATCGTCCACAATCGAGCCCTGGTCCGCAACGACCTCAATGCCCATGTAAGACACACACAAACAGACACATATAAGCTTACAATGCAATGATATAATGAGTAAATAATGATTTTTACTGATTAGAAATGTGAACATAAACAAAGTGTAATTTTCAATGACATGTTGCTGTTTTGATACTCTTCTCTGATTTACATTTTTTACACCAATGTTAGAACCTTACTTTGCCACAATCGATGATACTACTAACAATAAAATGCTAATAATGATAATAAAAAAAAGGATAACCGCAACAATAAAATAAAAATGATAGTAATATTAATAATCACAAATGAATAATAAAAATGTACATGCTAAAACGCATTATTTTCCACCCCTCAGGTAGTTTGTTGCATTAATAAATTACATTAATTAAAAGGAATCTATTAAGCTTCATTGCTCAGTTATTTCTTAAACCTTACTCCTGTTCCCCACCCTCCAGGAATGTGGTATACCAAAGCACTTTGGTCTGTATTATGCCATGGGAACTGCTCTGATGATGGAGGGCTTGCTCAGTGCCTGCTACCACGTCTGTCCCAACTACACCAACTTCCAGTTTGGTGAGGCTGCTTGTGTTTATACCCAGACTTCATGTGTCCTCTGTGTCTTGTCGAATAATCACTAGCTTGACTGAAAATGCTTTTTGTTGTTTCTTTGAGATGATGTACAAAAAAAGGAGTTTCTGAAGTAATGACTATATTCCTCTGCAGACACCTCCTTCATGTACATGATTGCCGGACTGTGTATGTTGAAGTTGTATCAGAAGAGACACCCAGACATCAACGCAAGTGCTTACACAGCCTACGCCTGCCTGGCCGGGGTCATATTCTTTTCTGTGCTGGGGGTGGTGCGTACACACACACATACACACACAGACCACAAGGTAGTTCTGGTTGATAAATACATTTCAGTCAATTAAAAGTAACACTTCTAGCAAATTATTAGCAATTATTGTGATGATTCCATAGAACTGCAGGACTTATACATTGCAGTGAAATATAAGGCCACAGTGAGTAAAATATAATGTTTTTGACATCTGTTTGCAGGTATTTGGGAAAGGAAACACAGTGTTCTGGATCATTTTCTCAGTGATCCACATTCTGGCTACTCTGCTCCTCAGCACACAGCTCTACTACATGGGCCGCTGGAGGCTGGGTGAGGAACCCTTTTAAATGTACCTGTAGAAGTAAAATGGAAATCAGAAATTGGATTTTTTACAAATAGAGTAACCAGGACAAATGGACTAGCTCGGTTAAGCTAAAATTTTGAGAGAATTGTGCGCTGTAATCCTGTGACTTCATACAAATTAATTTTATTGTGTAGCAGCACAGTTTACCTGCAAAGTGTACAGGCAGAATAATCCTCGCAGTGGAACCAGAATAATTAAGTGTGTGGGTGCTGTGGCACTCTGGACTAGTGCTTGACTTCAGCTAACGTTTGTCTTGCATGTGTGCGTCAGACTCCGGGATCCTGCGCAGGATAGTGTACATCGTCTACACAGACTCCATCAGACAGTGCAGTGGACCGATGTACATTGTGAGTAATTATCAGAAACAGCTGCATCAACTTGAGTTTACAGGGAATAATCATATTTAGGAGTTTATTAGGTTTATAAAGAGTAACTGGACTTGTGATTAGGTCTGCAGTTGACATTAACAGTTTTCATAAGATTTTATAATATGCTTCTATGTGTATCTACTGCCTAAATTATACATATTTAAGTCACGTTGAATAGAATCACTGTTTCTTGTATTGCCTGCTTGTAAATCCTTTTTCCTTCTCTGTGTGTCTGACAGGACCGTATGGTTCTGCTCGTAATGGGGAACATAGTCAACTGGTCTCTGTAAGTAAATACACTGGTTTAACCCTCTGGACCCCACCATGAAACGTATGTTTACTTTAAGTAAACGCCAAAAATCAGTGGTTATCATGGAAAGAAACTGTAAAAACAGGCTTTATTAGTGAAATTTGAACTTTCCTAAAGTTCTTGAACAGAGCATAGGTCATGATAGTGTCTGTTAAAAAATGTAACCACAACCTAAGCTTAAAATTGTGATATTTCAGCCAGCTGTTTACACAGAGCAGAGAGGACAGAACACGACAGGAGCTTGTAAAAAATGCAAATAATTCAATATGTATAGCATGTGGAGACCCAGTTTTTTGCTTTCTATGTTCATGAGACTTGTGGGCACTTGGAAAAGTGTTGTGTATACAAATTCCATTTCATATATTGCATCGTGGTTCAGAGTAGAAACTAAAAATGAAAATTTACAGCACAGAACTAAGTGAGGACATGTTGCGTCTCTTCCTCTGTAGCGCTGCCTACGGCCTCATAGAGAGACCCAATGACTTTGCCTCCTACCTGCTGGCCATCGCCATCTGCAACCTGCTGCTCTACTTTGCCTTTTACATCATCATGAAGGTCTGTGTTTGCACGTGTCCATGTTTTTAAGTAGTATTTAAAAAGAGCAGATATTTTTGAAGATCTTTTTTTTCTGTGTGTTTTAGCTGCGGAGTGGTGAGAGAATCCAGTGTCTGGCGTTGGTCTGTATTCTGTTCACAGCTGTAGTTTGGGGCTTGGCACTCTACTTCTTCTTCCAGGGTCTCAGCACCTGGCAGGTCAGCAACTCACACACACAAGGGGTGTTAGTCTTACACACCTAGTTCACTTCCACCCTTTATAATTTTAGACTGTTAAAGCTCACATTGACCTTTTAAATGATACATTCATACATTACATACGTTTTCTGTGCGTTTCTCTCTCCGGACACAGAAAACTCCAGCGGAGTCTCGTGAGCACAACAGGGACTGTATCCTGCTTTCATTCTTTGATGACCACGACATTTGGCACTTCCTCTCCTCCATCGCCATGTTTGGATCCTTCCTGGTAGGACCATGTTTTGTCTATATTGTGTGACATTTTAGTGCATTTATACATGCAGCATACACACAAAAAAATCTGTTTTTGTTCTCAGTGTTTACGGTGTGATTGAAGGTAAAATGTGTAACATTTAGACATTCAAGTAATCACCAAAAATACAATGTTTAACATAGAAAGAAACAGTAAACACGGGCATTATTGTTGAAATTTCTAAAAGTCCTTAAACAGATCATAGGCTACAAAAGTAACCCAAAAAAGCTTAAAACTGTGATATTTCTGTCAAAATTCTACATCTCATTTACAACATTGCCAAAAATAAACTGTGTGGAATGACTAGATCTGCACAGAAGCTAACCCCTCATTTCTCTTGTTTCCTCCCAGGTCCTGCTGACCATGGATGACGACCTCGACACCGTCCAGAGAGACAAGATCTTCGCCTTCTAGATATGTTGCATCTTCTGTGATGAGCTCAGCTCTTCCTCTCTGCCTTATCGCCCTCGTCGCTCTATCTGTTAGCATCTCCTTTGTGTTCTAAAAAAACACAGCCAGTAGCCTGTTTTTGTTCCCCGGCTGCACCGCGGGCATCTCTCTGCCTGCAGCAGCCCATCAGCCAGTGAGGGCAGGGCAGTAGCCCCTCCCTCCACCTGTATGGACACAAACGTGCCAATGAAGAGCTTGGATCGACGTTGAGTGATGCTGAAGTGTTTTGTCCTCTCGCTGCCATCATCAATATAACTGTTGTAATCAATGTTTACTTCCTGCTGACGATGAAGATAACAATGTACACACTCGCTAAAAGAAACGATCCAAATTAACTTATTTTATACTGTCTGCATTCGATTGACCTACAAGTTAGCAATGCATTTTGAAATGACTGTATGCTGTTTATATGCTGTGTGTGTGAGAGAGTGTGTGTGTTTGTACAGGTGTGTGTGTGTGTTTACATAAATGTGAGAACATGTTCAGTCTGTCAGTGGCCTTCAATGTCCTAATCATGTTAGTCACATACTGTGCTCTGATTGGTCAGATTCTTGAGCTAGCCGTCCTTCTCATCTGAGAGTATTAATATTAATAATAATGATAATGATGATGATTGTATTTACTTCTTGACTGCCCTCCAGTCTGAATGCAAAGATATTTTTTGCACTGTACTGTATAAATAAAAATGATTTTAATGTCACACATTTCAATGAGCAGTTACTGAATAAAAGTCTCATTTTCATGATTTGTGGCTTTTTTTGCACATTCTGGTCATCACTCGATTTAGACCTTGACAAAAGTTGTTCTGTCATAAAAGGATGAAAATATCCACGTCAAAAAACTGCGATAAAATTATACATTGTTTTCCTCTTTCACTGAGTTAAATATTTAACCAAATTCAGTCCTGATAATAGCGAACACATTTTCGATTTTGTTTACATAAGGCTACTGTTTTTTTCAGTCTGGGATATATTACAGTTTGTGCAGTGTCTGATTTAAAAAAAACTTCCCAAAACTGACATCAATTTGATATATTATTATTTTCTACTTAACTGAGCTTAATTTTTAATCAACTTCAGTCCTGATCATGACATTACTCATTTTCAGAATTTTAACCCTTTAAATGGCAGATGGTTTACATAATGCTGCTATTTTTCATTCTATATGCTAAATGCTAGGTATGGATTTTTTTATATTAGAGTCTGGTATGTCAATGATTAGCAACAATGCATCATTCTAAAATACATCAGCATAACATGAGAAAATAGCTCAATCTGGTGGAGAATGGTAAAACTACAATGTTGAAGGCAGGGCTCTGATTAAAAGCCTGATATGATAGAACTGATGATTTTATGCTGGAATGGTCAAAGGATCAAATATTGGCTTTTTAATGGGAGATTTTTGTCCTAAGGGTATGAGTGTATATTTTGAAAACAATGTATTTTAGACTTGAGGTTAGCTGAGGTTGAACTTGAAAAACGGGAAAAAAAACCCTAACCTACCTAACAGTACAATACATGACTATATATAAAAGTATATTTATTAAAATATTTGATAGAAAAATACATATTTTACACAAATATATATGCACAAAAGACATTTTTCCTCTCTGCCTGCACACGGTAACACTAATCAACGGCTCACTGCTACTGCTGTGCCTATGTCTGGAATATAACAAAAGTACTTATTGTAAAATACATTTGAACTACCTTACCTTTACAAACAGTACTTAAGAACAGTAATTTCTGCTTTGAAAATACTAAAACGAGCACCAAACTTTCACACACACCACTTATAAAACCAGTATCATAAATACAAATGTAACCTGTGATGAAATAAAACTTGACCTCTGTGTGTCTAAAAAATGAGTACTTTGTAGTGTGTTGTCCTGCCTGAGGAGAAAATGGGTTCACAACATGGCGATAAGTTTGACGACTTCTGGGCCATTTTCAGGAAAAGAGGTCTAGTGAGTACAGTATAAACTTTTCTGTGATTGTCTTGACATCAAAGTAAACCATTTTAAAAAGCAGTTTGGCCAAAGTCTGGGGTGGAGCTATTTCCTGTAAACATGACACTGAAGTGCTTTAAATAGTCCCCTGTTGCTCTAATGTTGGAGGATAAAAGTCCTCAGCCCTCTGTGACATGTTGCTCCCTGAGCTGCCATGTCCTCTGCACGTCATCTCTTCCTCCGATCGCAAAGCAGAGGAGCTCGGGCTTTCCCTGAAAAACATTGCACTGAAAACGTGTCAAAGGAATGAATCAAAGAGGGCACGGGACGCGCCCTGCGTGCAAACGTCACAGTGCTGACTCTGTCACAGTCATTACCGCTCCAAAGTCCTCAGTGACAGTCACAGTGCAACAGGACTGAACTGTGTGTCGTGTCCTCAGTAATGATAGACTCTGATCTGGTTGTTATCGTCCAGACCCAGCTGGACCAGGCCGCTCTTGGTTGAAGGAGCCCGATAGCGAGTGAACAGAGGTCTGGAAGGAAGAGTTAAAGGCAATAACAGAAGGAACAACATAAAACTGTCTCTGAAGTACGGATGTGCTCCAGACAACACAGGGCAATAATGAGAAGCAGTGAAATAAAATTAGTGATTTTTCTCAAAATTTGTTAACCCCCTTAACATTTTACTCACGTTGGCCTTGTATTTCAATGCAGTTTATAAGTCCTGCAGCTGTGTGGACTCAGCACAATCATGGCTAGAAGTGGGAACAATTTAAAAATGTATTTTGTGCAGAATAACACTATGACATACATCAGAAAACAAGAGAAAATGCAAGTTAAATTTCTTATATTTATACTTAAATAATGTAAAATAAAATGTATATACATTTTTCAAGTGCCCAATAGTAAACTAACTCACAAAAAAACTCTCCACCTCCTTTAAGGTTTTTCAACAGGATCTAGGTATTCCAAATATTATTTAAGGGGACGTTTTAAATGAGACATGTGGAATAAAGTGATTTTAAAGAAATATTATTTCTATTTTTTCAAACCAAAACTTTCGTAACCTATGATCCATTCAAGGACTGTCAGAAAATTCAAACTCCGATCTCTGTTTTTACAGTTTCTTTCAAAGATAAACACTGTATTTTGGCGATCGTTAAAAGAAAACATATATTTGACATACATGGGGTTTAGAGGGTTAAAACACATTTGGATGGAAGCCTGAGTCGGTGCTTTTGTGGGTGGATGAGTGTGTGTGATAAAAGGATACATGCTGGTGTCTTTCTTGCGCATCTCCAGCCACCTCTTGTTGCCGTCGATCAGCCCCTGCAGCCTCTGGCCGTCCACCTCCACTGACTTCTGCATGGACCGCAGGCTACGACCATGTTCACTGAGAACACACACACAAACACGCAATTTGTTGTAAGCCAAGTAAAGACATTGAGGATGTGTATGTAATCTATAGCATGATTCAAGGTGTATTACACAGCAGGAGTGTATGATGAATATACTGAGGTTGTCCCTATGGAGCTGGAGGCCACTGGGTCCACCGGTGCTCCTGGAGAACAGAACAACAGTTCAGGACCAACAACAACTGTAATAAAAGCTTTTTTTTAACAAGTCAAAGCCAAACGAGGTGCCTGTTGGCATACTGGGGAATATCTGGCTCCATCGGCTGTTGATGAGGTCCTCAGAGGCCCTCAGCCCACTGCTGATGGGGGTGCTGAAGAGAGGGGAGGCTGCAGAGGTGCTTTGGGGCGCCCAATTCCAGGTCGGCTCTGACAACCTCACTGAGGGAGGCGGGGCCGAGGAGCTGGGGCCCAGGGTGTGCATCTGGGGCACGACTGGGGCAGAGGTGGAGGGGGAGTGAGGTTGAGACAGAGGCAGAGTGAAGGCTGGAAAGGGCGTGGCGCTCTGCCTCTGGGCTAGTGAACCCAACGCACCCAGCACGGTGTTGAGCTGGCCTGAGATCTGCTGCAGAGACTCTGCTAATTGTTGGACTTTGTCTGGGACAGTGGGATGACCTCCTGACCAGACAGTGAGGGAGAAATGGAGAGAAAGAAAGGACCTAAGTATTGCTAGAGAAATAAAACAATCCAAAAGTATTTCAAATGGCAGCAATAATACTAATAGGAGTAAAATGAGGGTGAAACTATGAAAATATGTTACCTGTCCCATCCGGTGGGTCCACAGTGCTGCTGAGGTCCGATTCAGTCACATCAAAGGTCACCTTCCTCTCACCTGCCAGCCGAGACAGATCCTCAAACAGCGGCTAAACAAAGAGGCGACAAGACAAAGTTTATAACAGCTGTCATATGCCTGTATGTACAGTGATGCCTTCTAATTTGTTTTATCATTTAAAAAGCTGGGAAAGTAAACACAGGAGTGCACATTAAAATTTTAAGCACATATATTAAAATAAACACATATATACAATTAAAAGACCCTGACAACTGTTGTCCAATGTTGGGCTGCTGGTTAGCATCAGTGGCCCTAATTTTCTAGCTTCCAGCTTCATGTCTGATTGAGTGTGGTGAATCAGCGCAATCAACATTTTATATATTACATATATATATATACACCAACGTGTTTTTTGAATTGAGTGTACTGGTGCCTCCTGACCTCTTCAGCTAAAGAACTCTCCAGCTGATGGAGTTGCTCCTCTTTCCTCCGCAGCAGAGTGTTGCCTCTCTGAACCGTCCGCTGCAGCTCCGACACATTTCTGGCCTCCTGACAAAACAAAAGGAAGGAACTAAAACTTTAATACTTGTTTTTAAATCACCTCCATCCAACCAGTGACCACACCATTTATAATTCAGCAGGAGCTGGGACACGCTCCACTCTCCCTACCTGCTGGAGGTTTCTTATCATCTCCTCAGTCACCCCTCCCTCCTGGATGGGGTCCTGGGAGGAGCTGGTCTGGGCTGTCTGCAGCGCTGCCTGTCTCTCCATGAGCCGGCGGCTCTCCCTCTCCAGGAACACTTTGGTTTTTTGGATGGACGCACCGTGTGAGGAGATGTAGCGTCTGAACCTGGACAGAAAGATGTGTGGAGGTGAGGTTAAAAACACACATGTTCCCAGCTCTCATGGAGTGTCTTTTTAACCATTATACCAAGCATGTGAATTTCAATATGTGTATGTATGCATGCAGGCTTAAAGCAGCATTCTGTTAGAGTGGTAAGTGCAAACTTTAGGGTTGTTTTTTCATTCTGAATACAATTTCAGGAGAAGCACTACAAGTTATCATGGCACTAAGATCCCATACGTGTAGAAATATTGTCTTTTGTCCCATCAGCAACAACTTTATATTGCTGTAAGACCTCAAACAGACTTGTACCCTGTAACTCCAAATAGCCAAATGGTGCTTTCACAACCACAAATGTATTCTCCATTTCTTATGTCTCTCCTTACTCGTCCATGCTGCTGTGGCTGTCAGGCACAGGGGACAATGGTGGGTCATCCAGGTCTTCTACATGCAGTGATGAGTCTCTCCTGTCACCAGAGGGCGCCATCACCTCAGTCTTCTCTGCCTTCTTTTTGCCCCGTTTAGGTTCTGGTCTGGGGGAGGCGCTCGCTCCTTCGCCTTGTTCCGGCTCACTGATAAAATAAGACCTTTTAATATGCAAACACGTTTTGCACAGGCACTCTGAAAATCACTTTTTCCTCAGTTAATTTATACCTGATTCTGCGACTGAGACGGTCGCATCTCTCTTGCAGCAGTGACACTTTGCTCTCCAGTCGCTCCCTGTCCTCCTTGGCCCTCCTGCTCTCCTCCCTGGCTCGGTCTCTCTCCTCCCTGAGCCTCTCCTCCTCTTCCTTGGCCTCACTCCTCTCTTCCCTGGCTCTCTGGATGAGTTCTCTGGCTTGATGTTTATCCTCTCTCATCCTCTCCAGCTCCTCCCTCAGCAGGTCTCTCTCCTGGATCAGCCGGGGTAAGGCCTGGACACACACACACACACAGACACATGCACAAACAAACACATACACACAAACACAAACAAGTGGTGAAATAGGGGGCTGATAAATGGATGATCTCTCTTTTCATGAAGAAAAAAGTGGGATGCCTTACCGCTATCTGTTGGTCCGCTTCCTCCTCTTCCTCCCCAAGCTTCTTCCTCTTCCTCCTCAGATCTGCTGCCTGACAACGGACAGAAACCATTAGACCATTAGATTGTGGTTAAGATTACTGTATCAGTGATTGACAGTACATATGGTATGGGATAGACGACCTTGGTCTGCAGCATGGCCTCCTGGCTCTTCAGCTCTTTGGCTCGCAGCTCCATCTGATCTGCCAGATCCTGCAGTTCTGACTCCTAACAGAAGAAATAGGACAGGTTTAATATCTGGAATAAAATGTGCATCAGTTCAGAAAAGGCTACCCTTGACCTCACTTTGGCGAGCAAATACAATTTCAGTCCATATTCGAGAGATACAATTTAAATGAACCCTTTGAACCCCAAGCTGATTCAGGGCGTTTTTTGAAACGCATGCCAATTTCTGATATATTTTTTTTTAATCTAAATTTTTAATTAGAACAAAATGGAATATTGTATATATACACAACACTTTGCAAGTGCCCGCAAATGTTGTGAATATTAGAAAAAAAAAATGCGTCTCAACATATTATACATACTTACAACCTCTCCTGTCCTCTCCTCTCAACTCTGTCTGATTTTCAGTGAAAATTTGTCATGACCATTCATCTCAGCAGAATCAATCATGTCTTCACAGTGTTACTTTTTTAACACAAAGTTAAATAATTGATAATCCATTCAAGGACAGTCGCAAAGTTCAAATTTCGATGATAATGCCTGTTTAAAAATTTTGATTTTGTTAAACAGATATCTGAAACTGTGACAGCATTTGGTTTTCCAATGTATTTGGGATTTCCACAACAGGTGAAAATCTGAAAGAGTGGTTACTTTGTCCATGGCTAATAATAGAAAGAAATGATGGTTTACTTTGTGTCTTAAGTGAATTCAGCATTAGAATCATAAGTTCAGAACTGCACCGTTAGTATGTATGTGTGTGTGTGTCAGTTTGGTCTCACCTTGCGCGAGTGTGTCAACTGTGTCTTTTGTATTTGTGCATTGAGCTGCAAGCGGAGTTTCTCCAGCTGGACAGCATGCG
This sequence comes from Serranus cabrilla, assembly GCA_903364295.1. NCBI lineage: Eukaryota > Metazoa > Chordata > Actinopteri > Perciformes > Serranidae > Serranus > Serranus cabrilla. The sequence goes on from CAFUXE010000245.1 coordinate 154,552, forward strand.
AGGCCTGGAGATGCTCTCTGTCCTCCTGCAGAGTGGAAAGCAAGCGCGTCCTCTGAGCTGTCTCCTGGAACATAAACACAACTTTCTGTCATAAAAATGACAAGTTGTGGTGTTTATTCATTATGATTCAGAGCCAGAAGATGTTCGTTGATGCCAGCTGGAAACAAAAATAGATGTTTCCACTAATGCAAGTACAGGATGAGGACATGCTAAAAGTATCACATTATCTCAAATCCAGGAACCCTTTTGGTCTTTTCTCTGAGACCTGATGAGTTCTCCCCTCTTACATAAGATAATCAAGCATATTGCCCCTTAACAATCTGTCTGCCTTGAGATAAACTTACTGTGATTTATTTATTTATTTATTTTTGCTGTTTTTCTACCTGCACTGTTATACTTTATTCATTTACTTTTAACATCCCGCTTTCTTTGGAACTTCCCCATTCAGATTTTTATTTATCTATTTATTCCACTTTTATCATCATTTTTATTATTTAAATTCTCTATTGGTTGTTTTTAGATTTTTGTCAATGTCCTTTTAGTTTAGCCACAGGTAGAGGAAGGGGCTTGGGGGGTGGCTGGCTTGTGGAAAGTATTAAAAAAAAAAAAACGGATCACATGATTTAACCTCATCCAGGTGTTTTTCTCTGATGCTGTTTATCTCTCTCCTGTGTTCCTCCTTCAGCTGCTCCAGCTTCCTCTCGTGATCACGCTGCACTTCCTCTCGCACTTCCTGAAGAACATCAGCCAGCTAGACAAGTGACAGCGAAGGCCAATTTAGAGCACAACAAGTCATATTCCAGCAATTAAAGACAAGAAATCCACATGATGATGATGTAATTCTGTCCAGTATCTGTATGTGTGGGTTTGCATGCATGTGTGTAATTGTGTGTCCTCTAACCTCCCGGTGGTATCCTGCCAGTTGCTGTTCAGGACGTGGGCTCAAGAGCTCCCTCCTCCTCTCTGTGATTTTGACCTTTACACAGACAAAGTAGTGCAAACACAGAGACAAACACATTTCGAAAGATCATCAATCTGTGTTCCTCGAATCCAGTGCTAGCACAAACTGCTAGCTCTCATATTGTTTCTAAGTGGATATTAAAGACATATTTAATGTAGTTTAAGTTGGTAAAACATGTGATACTACCGTCATAACAGAGAACTGTTCCTGCTTTTTGCTAACAACTGATGAGTAATAAACTGAAGCAGGTGACTCAATAGCACTTATGTAACAGAACATGTTGTGACCTGCTTTTTATATATATATATATAAAATGGTATCCAGGTTATAATGTCAACCGGCAAACATCACTAGGGTCATGAGCTCAAGAGCTGTTTTTTTACACCAGGGTGCTTTAGTGCCCACAAGTGTCATGAATACTGCTATTCATAATGAACTATTTACATTTTCACAATAGCAACAATGGCTAGTTGGCCGCCCCTGACTTGCCTTGTTAGTTATACACCTTTGCTGTGTCCCATTACATCACTGACAGTTTGTGAAAATCAGCCCCGTTTGTCATGATGTGTGATTTTAGTATCATCATCACATTAGCGGGTGATGAAATCTGTCAAGCTAGACAACAAACATACGCGATCAAACAGTAATCTGCTAGCAACAACATTAGCAAGAGAGCAAGCCAAGAAAAAAAGGGGTTGAAAAAGGAAAAAAAGATAAGCTACGATGATATTCCAATAGAAAGAAAGCCAACATTTTGTTGGCTTTGTTCCCCAACACCAAACGGTCCGTCCACGAATGTCCCGCCAGTGTTGATCTTAGTTTCACCTGATGTCTGCCACATCCAGTTTTGGCAAGACAGACTTAATGAGATCAAACGTTTTTGTGTGGGAGCTTACATGAACTTTGTTTTGGACACTGTTGGCTCTGTAAAGGAGCTGAAGAGAGAAAGTGTGCATAAAGGTCACATCTCTTGGATTTTCCCGGCAAAATCGCCCCCCAAGTCCTTTACATCAGTCCACAGGTTGCTTAGGGCAGCCGAGAAAGTCGGGAAAAGGTTTCAGTTTTTTGATTTTCAAACAAATGTTTGTCAAGCAATTTGTTTTTCTTTGTTGTTCCTACTATTTGTGTTTAGTCTGTTGAGAATAAGACATCCCTCATTAGTCGCACAGTGCTGAGGCTGTCATGCCAATGGCAAGACAAAATGTAAACCCCGACACTGCTGATGCAGGCACCATGTTACCTCTTGTTTCAGAGAGTTCAGTTTCTCCTCCCTCTCTCCCTGGAGCCTCCTCCTCTCTGCCTGCAGCTCCTCTTCCGACTCGGCCTTCAGACGTTGGACTTCCTGCCTCTTCTGGGCCTCCAGTCTGTCGCGCTCGGCTGCTCGCTCTTCCTCCAGAGTGATGCGTAGCTCCTTCAGCATGACTTCGCTCTCCTCCCTGATCACAGGACACACGGTATCGTTACTTGAGGGGGTTATAGGTGATTAAATGCAAATAGATTTAAGTTCATTCGACCCAGTAAGACACTTGGGCTGAGCTGCCTTGGTGGAGGTCTGCACTCTCCGAGTGCTTTCCTAGTTAATGTATGTTTCTGACCTCAGTTTGTTTTGTTGCCTCTCCCTTTCCTGCTGGGCCTTCTCTCTGAGCTCCTCCAGCATCCTATCAGACTCCTCATTCAGTCTGGCCTCCTCCTCTCTCCTCTTGGAGAGGAGACGATGCCGCAGAGCCCTGGGGAGATGCACATACACATGCATTTATGAGTTAATACATTGAATCTGTGTTTAGTATAATAAAAGTTTGGTGTCATGCTCTCCATGTTTACCTCAGTCTTTCCTCACTCTCGTCCTTCAGCTTCCTCTCCTCCTCCTCCTCTTCCCTCCTCAGCTCCTCCCGGAGGAGTCGCATCCTCCTCTCCTTCTCCTTCATCATATTCTCCCTCTCCTCCTCCACCTCTCGATCAGCCTTCCTCCTCTCCCTCTCCTCCTTCCTCTCTCTCAGATTCTCCTCCTCTCTCTCCTCCTCCTCCTCCTTCTCTTTCTCCCTCTTCCGTCTATCTTTCCGGGCTCTCCAGCTTGACTCCTCTTCCAGTGGACTCTCTCGGTTTTCTAAGTGAGGTTCAGCATCTTCGAGTTGGGTGTTGGAAGTGCGGACCAGCCGACCTCTGGAGGTCTCGGGCCTCTGCAGTCCCAAAGACGTGCCGAGGCTTTCAGTTTTTAGATGGAGCCTGTCATCTTGCTCTGAGGGGGAGGGGCTTGAGAGAGAGGCCGAAGGGCTGGACTGGTGGAGGACGAGTCTGTCAACTTTCGGAGCTGGAATCTTGTCTTTGCCGGCAGCCTGTGAGTGTCTGAAGAGGGAGAATGCTGTTATACTTTATACCAAGATTTCAAAAAGTTGCCTGTGGATATTTTCAACCAAGTTGTGTACATTTTCATAATGTCCAAGCCCTTCTTTTGACACTTTAGCTGCATGTTTTAATGATATATATTCAGCATTTGGGAGTTCATGCTTTGTTAGGTCCGTCCACAACACAAACTAAAAAGTTTTAAAATGCTTGTGTTCTGAATGGAGTTTGGAACAATCAGGGTTATGCTTTGCAGGAGAATCCCAATGCTGTTGGTAGGCTGATAGGCTTTTCAAGAAAAGGGCTTTATAAGCTCCGGCTGAAAAGATATCAACTTTGATCTGACAAGATGGCTCATCGGCTCGGCTCTCTCCCTGGAATCCAGTTTTTTAAGATGCTATCACTGTTGTTTGGCTTTCCCTGCGTGTGTTTATTTCTTATATACTGTTTTTTTCCAATTTCATATTTTCTATATTTTCATACATGTGTTTTATATATATACTGTATATTCTCTTCTAAAGCCATGTAGTGAAGCCATCCACAATTTCATTGTACTTGAATATAATGATCTTTCTGATTCTGATCTTAAACGAAAACATGAACAACACATATACTGCATATTTTCGTAATTTACGTCTTTGCATTAATTTTGTATTGCAATACATTTGCATCACATTTGGTGTGAACACACCAGCTGTTTTCCAGGAGCAATACCAAAACAACAACAAACCTCTTGGTAGCCTCGGCCTTCTTTGTCTTTGACCCTCTTCCACTTTCCTCTTCTTCTTTGTATTCATCTTTGTCGTCTCGCTCCAGGGGGCTGACGGTGCCAGAGAGGTCATTAATGTCCAAAATCTTTTCTGACAGCTGTAGGATACAAAACCAGAACCAATTCCAAAGTGGGTTGACAATTAACAGTTGAATGATTGAACTAATCGATGGGATCTAATGGTTGTCACCCCACATGATCAGAGTACCTTGACATCTATGGAGGATGAAGCATCCTCAATGTTCTCTCTGACCTCAGACTCCTGTATTAGCACACACACACATACAAACACTCAAAGACAAGGTAATGATTCTGAATGAACACACGCAAACAACATTGCACAAGCAGCACTAAGCATGCTGTGTATTCCAGAGATAGACAGACAGCAAAAGGCAAAAGCAGAATGTACATGCAAACACAAACCAGGTCAGCGGGCTGGCAGGCATACTGTAAAATCAGATAGCCGAGCAGCCTGTAGTGAAAGCAAGCAGACTGAACAAGGGGAGAGGCCAGACATGACAGTCTGTGTCTCATCAAATAGCTCAAAATCAATCGCCTATCTAAAAGCACATAGACTAACAAAGGCCTGCACTGCCAATGTCAAAAAGGGATCAGAACTTTCCAACCCAGTCCTCAGGGGCTCGTATGGATTGTCTGTTCACCAAATTAAATTCCAGTGTGCAAGTGATGACATTCAGGCTGGGAGCCCCTAAGGCAGTGGAGTTGGATTTGTGGAGCGCCATGCACCTGCATAGACTGGATAAAAGAAGTGGACGTAAGAACAAATCCAATGTGGAAGTGCCTTAAAAAACTGCTTTCCCACTATTGGCCATCAGGGAGCTTGAACTTGTTTTTGGGTGTTGTCTGTGTCATAAAGCTTTGAGCCTTTCACAGCATATTTCCAGTTCATGAAAGTCATTTGTAAAATTTTGGTCGCCTAAAATAGAAAAGAGAGGATCGAAGGAGTTGGCTGTTATTTTGACAGGCACATTTTGTTTTACACCCTTTTCTTCGCTCGCCAAATTTATGTAACATCTCAATTAATATCAGCTAATGTGAATTAAGGATGCAACTTGCTAACCAAGCTAGCAAACGCTAGTGCTAGCTTGGCTTTTCGGGCTGCTAACCTGTGCAACCTCCACCCTCTCGTCCAAATATGGTTACTTCTGGTGGGTAAACCCCAGATACCAACCACAGAAAGTTCGGCTGTGTCGTTTTTTTTCCTACTATGGCAACCCGCCCTACCCTGCCTCTGATTGGCTTACCCTGATTTTCATACCCTGACCCTAACAAATCTCACTCCTCATGCATAAACCTTACCAACCCACCATTAGGTAGCTGGGATCTAGCATCAATCCCCTTTTTTCTCTAATAAAACAAGATGGCAATGGCCAAAATGGCTTGAGCCAATGGGTGATGAGACATGGCAACATCCACTTCTTTTATATGCTCAATGTGCACCTGGTTGCAGAGGTCAGGCAGGATTAGGGTTGGGGTCGGGTAGTGAAATGGAAGGGGGTGAGCACGCACAGAGGCAACACCGAACCCTACCTCAGCAGGAAGGGGGGATTTATTTGTCACTTTGTCCGTCTTGCCAGCAAGAGTTTCTCTCATTTGATCAAGCGTTTTAAGGTCACACAGTATCTTCTTGTCTGGTTGGACCTGAGCCGTTCCAGTCTCAAAAACCTCGACGACTTCCTCCTCACTCCCCGATGCAGTTTGGGGCTTTTGGGTATGCAGTTCATCATCTCCCTCCAGTCCCTCCCCCTCTGTTTCTCCTCCTTCACTCTGCACACATCTCTCTAACACCTCCTCGTCACTCTCTGTCAGATTCCTCTGGCTCAGGGAGCATCTCTCCAGAGCCTCATCATTCTCACCTTCCTCCTCCTCCTCCTCCTCCTCCTCTTTTTCCTTCTCTGGCTCTCCTTCATTATTTATCTCCACCTCCTCTTCCTCACTCTCATTCTGCTCTTCTTCATCACTTTTGAAGCCTTTCTCCCCAACTTCATCACTGTCTTCCTCAGATTGAGGTTTTTCTTCCTTCACCTCTTCTTTCTCGTCGGGCAAACTCTCCACCGCCTCGTCACTCTCTACATTCTCTTCTCTGTCTCCGGCCTCGTCCTGCTGGCCTTCCTTTTCCTCTCTTTCATTGCTCTCCTGCTTCTCGCTGTGCTTCATATTTTCTGACACTACACCATCCCCTTCATCTTCGTCACCGCCTTCACAGCATTCCTCCTCTATCTCATCGCTCGCTATCTCCTCCTCCTCCTCGCCTTTCTTGCTTTCTTTAGAGCTTTCACTTCCTCCCTGCTCGTTCTCCATCTCATCCTCCTCTTTTTTGCTTTTTCTCTCATCTGCTTCCTCATCCTGGGCCTCTCCATCTTCCAGCTCATTTCCTTTCTCTCCATTCTCCTCCTTCCCTCCCTCCTCTGCTTCCCCTTCTCCTTCATCCTCTCCCTTCTCTCTTTGAGCATCGTCTTCCTCCTGCTCTTCCTCGTCCTCCTCCGCCACTTCATGTAACTCCTCTGCTAACTCCTGTTCATTAGAGTGTTCAGAACCTTCCCCCTCCTCACTGACATGGTTTCTGCTGCCTGCCAGTGAGGACAGGTGGAGGTGGCGGCCCCTCAGAGAGTCCTTGGTGGAGGGGAATAGGAAGAACAGTCCATTGGTCCCAGACAGAGGCACAAGGGAAGGCGTGCAGAGACAAAAGGGAGAGAAAGGGCGCAGGAGGGCAAGTGAGGTAAGAAGGTAGACAAAAAGATTGTGACCCCCACTGATAGACGGTGTGTGTGTGGGGAGGGGGTTATGATTCTGGACATGCAAAACCAATGGATCATGCATTTTTAAGGGACGAAATTAGTCAATCAACATGAGAGCTAAATTAGGCAAATGCAAAGAATAAAAACATGCACTTAAAAACAAACACATTTTCATCCTCTCTCTCACTCCAACACAGACAAAAAAGACATAATGTTTAGAAGAAATCACTGAATTTGTTGTTCTGCTAAACCGATGAGTTCTATATTTAGAATAAATGAATTAAAAACTTTCATTATAAGGTAATGTAAGAAATGTGGAGAAAAAAATGAATTACGATTGATTTTTCTCAGAATCTAATGATGGGGGGGTTTAACTGGACTATAAATCAGAAAGAAATTATAGTATTCAATGCTACATGCTCCTGATATACAGTTTCAGACAGCAAAGCAGTAACAGTGACAGTAGGAAGACAGCAGGACAAAGAGGAAGACACAGTGACAGCCGTGCCCGTAGGACAGATCCCAGCAGCACAGCAGCTACACCAACACGTCCCGGGTCAGGGCGCAAAGGTGAGAGGTTTAAAGGTCAAAAGGTCACACGAGACAAAGAGAAGGAATAACAGATGATTTAGAATCACATTTATATGAGACAACGAGAAAGGTCCACAGATACAGAGAATGTGAACAATTACACTGATCTTCTTAGAAGAATATATGTGTATGTTAGCATCTACATCCCACATTATAAATTCCTGATCATTAATTTACTAAACAAATACTGAAAATCCAGTTTGAAGTAGAGCCTGATCGATGCGGGGTATTTGAGAGCGATGCCGATACTGAATTCAAGCAGGGAAAATTAATCCATAACTGATATAGTAACTTTTTGAGCTTGAATGAAAATAGACCTTTTTTTATGTGGATTGTGCACTGATTTGTCACCACTCAAATATACCCAGAGTTACTTTCTGAAACATAAAACTTTTATTTATTCTGGGAAAATTGGGTCATAGGCAACTGGACTTGTATTTGTCTGGGAAGACGTTTCGCCTCTTATCTAAGGGACTTTATCAGTTCGTATACGCTTTTAATGATCGATTTTTATAGATTTTATCGATTCGTTGTTGCAGCCCTAATTACATTGCATATCATAAAGAAAAAATAGGAATAAAATAAATACCTTAATAAACATATTTGCTGTTCAATTTAAAAAAAATATAAGCTTACACTATTCTCAAAGCTACATTTTCTGCATTATATTCTGTATAAAAAAACGTTTTCATAACATATTGGAAAACATAAACACCAACAGCAATCGGCCTTTGATAGGACAATATCGGCCAATAATGTCTGTTAACTGATATATCTGTCTGACTCTAATTCGAAGTTGTCAGTTACTGCAGTTTTACCAGGAGGAGAGGCACTTGTTTCAAAGATACAAAAGAAACACAATTTTTTATCTCCAGAAGTACTGATATACCTGAGAGGGTTGTGCTTCTAAATTTCAACTCATGCAACAAAAATGTTTCAGTGAAGTTATCACCTGAGGAAACATAATATGCCATTCAAAGAACAAACATACATGGTACACAGAAATGGCAGAGTGCAAAACAGACAAAACAAAGCCGAAAGCCACTGTGTGTGTTTTCATGTGTATGTGTGTGTGTGTGTGTTTGATTTTTGATGATTTTTACCTGTTGGGATGGTGGTTCGGGGCTGTGGTCTACAGATAGGCCCAAGTCCTGCAGCTCTGGCTCTGTCCTCTCTTCAGCTGGAGCTCCACCACTGGCCTCACTGTCCTAGAATGCACACAAACACTTATTCTAAAAATGCCCACTTAAACAGATATACCAGTTAAAAAAATGCCTACTTCGCCAACCAGTCATGTTGCAGTTTACATCCATGTCTCCAAACAATATATGACTCAGAAGAGTGTTTTTGCAGCAAAGTTGACCTTTTGGATATCAAACGGTATAACTTCATCATTTTATTCTAATCGACTTTTGTGTGAAATTGTGCCATAATTAGCATTATCAGCCTGAAATATATATTAGTATAAGCCTTGCCACATTTTTTCTAATTTTCTCTTATTAGATTAGTTATTTTAACCCTCTAAAGTCTATCTATCTATCTATTTTGCGCAAAAGACATTTTTGAGTTGTTCCCATTTCTAGTCATGATTGTTCTACTGATTTAATATAGTCAAAGGACTTACGTACTGCAGTGAAATACAAGGCCATAGCAATTAAAATGAACGAAGAACAAAAATCACCCTGAAACAGCTCAGGGTTCAGAGGGTTAAAGCAAATGACCCTGTCTACCTCATACTGTAGGCCACCTCCAAGGGCATCCAGGTCCAGATGAAGGTTCCTGAGTAATCGGTCTGAACCACGAGGACTTGGCTGAAAAAGTGACAATGTCTGGTTTTAAAGGGATATAATCTACAGTATACATTTAATAGCCATTTCATCATCTTGCACTTGTATTTTGGTTGTACTGTACCTCGTTTTCTGAGATTTTCTCATCCTCATCATCAAAGCCAGGCAGAGTGAAAGACACCCTCTCCTCCTGCCTGCTGCCCAAAACACTGGAAGTTCCACTGCTCCGAGGGCCCTGACAGAGAAAGAAATCATATAGTACAGTACAGTGTTTCTGTTTGGGAGAGGCAAAACATTGAAAAGGTGCATTACAACATAGTTCTTCATATAGCACTGGGATCCTACCCCAAGGGACGTCTTTAGGGGCTCCAGTCCCCCAGAGCTGCCAAGGGACCGCCGGAGAGGAGGGGCAGAACCAGGCAGCGGGCCAGCACCAGGGGCATCCAGGCCTCTGAGAGGAGCCAGGCTGCCCAGAGGGGATGGTAGGGGTCCCAGAGCTGAGCTCAGTGCCTGTGGAAAATCAGACACAGTGAATGTAGTAGGCACCAAGATTTTACCAAATGATATTATCATTTTGAGATAGTAATCAACTACTCACTCCAGGTGTCTTTAGCGGCGGCTCTTTCTTCTTTTTCTCCTTCTTCTCCTTCTTTTCTTTCTTCTTCTTCTTGTCCTTGTCCTTCTTCGCCCCTGTGCCTCCTACAGCGGCTGTGAGCTGGGCACGCTCACGCTCCTGGGCCACCAGGCGGCGGTAGTGCTCGTCACACGGGTGATCCCATGTGGACTGTCCCGAAGAGAAGTTGAAATAGTAGATGTCCCCCGTCACATCCTGGCTGTGGGGGAGGAGGGGGGAGAGGAGGGGCGTCACTTCGGCACCTCCAAAAAAGGCCCAGAAAAGGGAAGGAGAGATGATGGGTGGGTGAACGGAGAGATGTCACCAGAGGCTGTGCTGTCACCTCAACTCTGCACCAAATAAACAATATAATTTTTCATCCTAATCTTAAGTGAAGGGGGTCAAATTATTCTCAATGTCAGGTTGCTTGTATTTTGGGATTCTACTAGGACATGTTTACGTCTTCAAACTTTACCCTAAAAACGATTTAAACTAGCATCTGCATGGTACTGCTGTGTTGTGTCTTAACCCTCTGAATCCAAACCAAAAAGTATCTTTTCTTTAAGTAAGTCACTTGACAAATGGGCAGGCAGTGGCCGGAGGGTCGCCGGTTCGAATCAGGACTGACAGGTCAAGGACTGAAGTACCCTTGAGCAAGGCACCTAACCCCTCCACACAGCTCAGAAATGTGCAGTCCACTGCTCCTTGCATGGTGAGTTCACTTAAATAAGGATGGGTTAAATGCAGAGGTTGAATTTCCCCATTGTGGGATTAATAAAGTAATTAATCTAATCTAATAATCATTCATCACTAATAAATGAACATGAAAATCACTGAAAATCAAGACAGAACTGCAGCCTGTTTACACAGAGCAGAGAGGAGAGGACAGGATAAGCTGCAAGTAGAGGTTGTAATAATGCAAATAGTTCAATATGTATAATATGTGGAGACACCCCCCCCAGACCAACAATATTGACCATCATGCAGTACGGTTTTAGAGAAAGATGGTAACCTCTGATAAACTGCACTTACTGCTTGGACTGCTTGTATGTCTGTTGTCTTTTTAAAGACCACAGCCTCCACACCAAAATATGACAAACCACATGAGATACTCTCCAGATATAAAGTTGTTTTCTGGCTGGCCACGCTGTCGCTTTCTGCCCTTACTCACCAAGGCTTCCACTCTGGAGGCAATGGGGCAACGATGCCTTCCCTGGCCAGCCACAAGAGCTCCGGCTCACTGTCTGGATCAATACCGATTTCTCTTGCGTATTCTTGGATTTCTGATGAGGAAAATTAATGATTAATGATTATTGTGCTGCATTTCATCTCATAATGATGCTCTTGTTGTGTTGTGTTACAATTCCAGCACATCCCTCTCCTTTACCATGTCGCACTTTTGCATATTTTCACTGAGTAACTTACTGGAATTTGTTGAATATAGATAACCAAAATGTTAAATATAAAATTAGATATTTTCAGTTGGTTTTGGCAGTGCAATACAACATATTTGATCAAATGTATTTAATTAAAATGTGTTTTTATTATTATTGTTGTTATTGAATATCTGTTTTGAGTTTAGAGTATGTTGTAGAAGTGCAGTGTTATAAAACCATTATTTTAATATTCTTAATTTAATTTCATGTAAATTATATATTGTTTACTTTATTTAATTATCATTTTTTGTATTATTACATTTAAAGGTCAACAAAATCCACTCTAGAATTTAACAGGGTTTTATTTCTTCGAGTCAGGGAGTAATCGTGTCATGTAATTGTGATCTCAATGTTAAACAATACATATATATACACACACATGTATGTATGTATATATGTATGTGTGTGTGTATATATATATATA
>CAFUXE010000245.1:167300-177362 GCA_903364295.1 Serranus cabrilla
GACATAAATCATAAAACAAAAAATGCAAGATAAATTCCTCAGATAATTGCATGTCTCTCTAAGATATCCCTAAGATATTTAAAAACTAAAATGTCTTTATGGTGACTTGTAATGCAAATAACTACTCTTCTTTCGATGTGTGTTTAAACAATTTGGCAGGAGCAACTTCATCTTTGCAAAGGAAAAATGTGATGGTTCTTGGCATGAAAGGCTCCCTGTGGTGTGACAAATGGTAATTTCTGTCCCAAATCCTCTCATTCACAGCTGGGGGCTGCATTAACACAGTGTTGCTAAATGATGCTTTTGTCCCGTCCCCGAGCCACAGTGTGATGTCAGACTCCTTTGACTTTTCTCTTGAAATATACTGCTGGCTGTTGCTTACACTGTAATAAAATGAATAAGTTATTTTCCATTAATTTACTGCATATTTTGAACAGGGGTTTTGTTTGTTTGTTTTTCTACATTACAGTACATTCAAGTGCAAATGCCATAAAAAGGTTACTTCCATGAAATGGAAGTTGAAATCTGTAAATTAATATAATGGGACATTATAGATTTTCTTTTACAGTATTATTCAGTTGCTTAATGGTCTTGAATGTTAAATTACAGTGGAATTTATGTAAAAATACGAAAAAAATCTATATCTAATCTATATTTATGAAAAAAATGGAAAAAGAAATCATAAAAATGGTTAAATAAATAAATAAATAAATAAACCTATGGCAGCAAAAGGGGCAAATCACTTACTGTCACATTACACTTAAAACAAAAATAACCCTAAAGATATTCTATGTAAATATTTTGTTTCAATAAAGATTTTTGCTGTATATTATCAGTATTGTTAAAGAAACTTAAACAACTTACGCTTGTTTACTAGCATTTGACAGTAAGTATTATTTTTTTTACAGTATACAACTGAGCAAATTAGAACAGGTTTCCTATCTGTCATTTTCAAGAATTTCAGAAAATGTTATCTGGTATAATTTTATACACAGACTGGGATTATAGCTTCAAATAAATCTTTAATCTGTCCTGATCTCTTTTATCAGAGTTTTAACCACAAGAGGGCAGAGAAGGGAAGACAAGTAATCTTTAATCCATCTCTAACATAGAAGCTGTGCTGATGGACCGAAGAGAGCCTAACTGGCTTAATGTGCTGCCAACACTACAAAGTCCTTTTCAAGTCTTCAAATTAGCCATTCACATGCCAGTTTCTTCCTTATTATGCGTGCTTAGTTTTGGTGTCATATCATCTAATATTTATACTGGTTTAGAATATTTTTTGATTGATGTGTGCATTACTTTATTGATGCAGCAGGTAACTTCAAATACTTTATTATATTTTATATGAATCTAAATGAGCAAAGTAGCTAAGGCTTTTGAGTAAATGCTGTAGTACCATGTACACTTTAATTAATTGATTATTTTTACAATATTTGCTTCCAAAATGGAAATTAATAAGTAAAGTACAAGGAGCTCAAACATGTACTGAAGAAAAGTACTTGAGTAAAGGTACTTAGCTACATTCAACCACAGCATATTAGCACAATTGTAATAGAAATAAAAAAAAAAAATTAATTATAGTTTCTAGGTACCAAATAGTGATTCTCCTTGACATATATGGGTTCAGGTGAAAACCCCTTTGCTTACCATCCTGTTTGTCAATAGTGTGGGCGGCTTGCTACTGATAACAGGGTGAATGGCCTGTACATCTTGGGCAATGGTAGCTTTAGCATTACAAACAGGCCTTGAAGCTCAGATGTTCAACATAACTCCTACGCATCAAACAAGTTATAACACAGCCCTAACGTGAGTTTATCATTTGTCTCTCAGTGGCACAAACTTGTGTCATGCTGTGTGTGTTTCAGTTTGTTAGTGAGGTACAATGGGGAAGCCTTTCATTTAAAAAAATCTACATAATATATAAATAATCTCAGAACTGTAGGCTGGTTACACAGAGCAGAGAGGAGAGGACAGGAGAGATAGCTAGATGCGTGTATCATATGTGGGGAACCAATTTATTTTTTGATTTTTGCAATATTCATATCACTTGTGGGTATTTGTAAAAATGTTGTAAATATACAGTAAATTCAATTTTATTCCAGTTTGAAAAAAATATTTATCAGAGAAATTCAACTTGCATCTTTTATTTTTTTTAAATATGTATGTGTTGTTCCCTTGTCATGATTTACTGATCCCACAGAGATGCAGGACTTAATACAAGGCCACAGCAAGTCAAATGTAAAAGGGCAGAAACCAGCCTGAAACAGCTTGTTTGGGTTCAGAGGGTTTAAACAGCAATCATCATCCCACAAGTCCTTTTTGATGTAAGGAATACAGCAACAACAGTATTTTGTTGCATCAGCTTTCATGATTGCCGTGCATCACCAACGCACATGTTCTTCTCATGTTGGCAGGGCTTAACATTTAACTGTGCACTTTACAGCGCTCTTGGGACTCTCAGTCCCAAGAGCAGAAAATGGCTCATAAAAGGAAAAGATAATGTTCTCTATCACAGGTCAGAACAACATCACACTGGTTGGCAGAGAAGTTGCCCAAGTGTGTCCTCATTATTCTCTGATTACGTGAGCTTCAGTGTTTGTGAGTGTGTTTGAGAGTTAGTTTTATGATTAAGCAATATTCCTTGGTGACTGTATGTCCTCTAATGATTTAGGTTATCTGAGTTCAGGGTGGATTTTTCTTTGCTGTCAAGCTGTACAACCCACAGGGCGATGCAACCTACAGTGACGCTGTGCGACCAGGGCTTCAGTCCAAATATCTGTATTAAAGCAGAAGCGACCTCACCAGATGTGACATTGCAAAACCACACGGCGACAATTGAGGATACTTGGGTATAGCTATCTGAAGTGGTGTGTGTGTTAAAGGAGAAAATGAGAGAGAGAGCTCCACACTGTTGCTTACAGCTGAGATAACCTCCCCTGCTGGTTCGAGAACAGTGCTCCATCATGGAGGCAGCTGGAACAATGACGTGACCTTTGAACCTCAGCCAGGGCCTGATCAAATGCTGGATTTGCTGATTAAATATTTATCAGCTCCGGGCAATTACCCCACATCTGTCTGGCTGTTTGATGGTCACTGTAAAACGGGTTGTTGATCATCAACAAAGAAGTTCCTTTTTCTCAAAAGAGTGTGAATAAATCCCATCACGTGTGAGGCTGGAAACCAGTTGTTTTCCATTAAACATCTTTTGTGATTTTGAATAGTTGTCGGTCAAGAATTCTTTAAATTAAAATGAAAAGGATCTTACTTTGAGATTCCCCATGATTAACATATTTTTTCCTATCTCTTGCCAGCTAGGTGTTCGGAGCTTATATCGATAACAATTACGACGGCAGTAATCTAGATAGATGGGTCTGTGTGGATCAACGTGGTGCAACGCAAGCAGTCTCAAAGGTTGCTGTTCCCGATAAGAGTCATTCTTCTGACATGTTTCACTCCTGGTCAGCAGCTCTGAGCAGCTGATATGTAGGACACCCTTATCTCAGGGGCCAGGGCCTAAAGACTACTGTACAATGACAGTATAGGCTGGAGCCATGTGATGTGAGCTGTTCAGCCCTTTACTGCTGAGGATTACTTTCATCATTGAAAGTTTCATAAAAAGCTTGTTTAGTCTGATAGATATAATAGTGAAAAATACCCCAAACTATACACTGTAAAAAAAAAAAAGCTGTAAATTATTTTACAGAAAATTTTTACATATCCATAGCATAAGTCTTTTTAAAGTTTATTTTTTATTTTAATATGACTTTTTTTTTTTTAGTTTTTTTTTACATTGAGTTTAAAGATTTACTGTAAGAAAACTTAAAGTTGCTACAGTTTTCCATTCAGCATTATGATGACTATTAAGCAATTAAATAATACTGTAAAAAAACAAACAAGAAAGGCCCAGTAATATAACTTTTTTTCACTTGTGTACTGCAGAATCTGAGATAGCATCTTAAATTGCTTGTCTGTCTGGCCTTAGCATACTTAATACTGCATATCAACTACAAAGCTTTTTTTTTTACTTTTTCTTCTTGCTATATTTTGCTAATTACTGTCAGCTAAACGGCTTGCATTGTAACCGTCAGTCTGAATCTAGCAGGTATTAAAGTGGCTTGCGTCGGTGACATCTCTGTCGCCCCTCTGTCTTCACGGCCTCATTGAGCTCAGCTTGGCTCCTGTCTGTAGAATCCAAAGTGGAGGAGTTTCTCATCAGGTGTTGAGAGTGAAGACAGACACTACAGTGTGAAATGATAAATAACAAAGGCAAATGGCAGAAGAAAGACAAGGAAAGACAAAGAAGTGTCGAATGTGATTTTACATAGAGGAATTGCTGCAGACACACACTGAAACAATCACAAAAGGGAAACTGACATTTGTTTTGTGTAATAAAATAAAAACCTCAGCATGGATTCAGTGGAATTCAACCAAACAAAGCCCTGCAATAAATGCAGTGCACAAATACTCAGAAGGTGGTTGACTCAAGTTCTTTTAATGACCAAAACAACCAGGCACACTTGATTTTCAGTTAATAAAAATGTTCAGTTTGTCTCAGCAGAATTAACCATGGCTTCACAGTGTTGCTGAGGAGTGCAGAATTGTATGTTTTTAACAGGATCTAGTTATTGCAAGTTTATTTTTGATGACGTTTAGACAGAAAAATCACAATTTTTAGCCTAGATTTCGTGTATTTTTCAAATGGAAAGGTTTGTATCCTATGATCCATTCAAGGAAAGTTAAAATTTCAATGATGAAGTCCATTTTTTTTTCTTTATTCAATAAACAATGTTTTTTGACGGTCTTTTAAAGAAAACATATTTTTAGAGGGGTTCAGAGGGTATCAATGTCACATATAATGGATGTAAGTACATGATTTGAATTCTTGCTGTCGTATCTTCATGTTGCATCAGATATGAGCTGTTGCAATCGCTCAGAGCAAGTATTGACAGTACAGTACAGTAGGGATGGTATTCATAGAAAAGTGTATTGATTATAGGCACACAAGCCAGTCTGCCAGTTGCAGATGATTACCAGTGACCACTGATGACAGTGTTCAACCTCGTACCTAATAACCCTGCATAGCTTGATGTCAAAAATGTTCTTTCTATCACATATCAGCATGTAGAGATATGTACATAGAAAGGACCCTTTTTCTATATAAGAGAAAGGAAATATATATAACCTATTGCAAATCTCAAAACAACATAACCTTTTGACATTATTATATGAGGATAATGGTTTTAGGCAGAAAGACATTAAGATATATGTGAAATTAATACTGTATGATACTATGATCTTTCCTTTTCCTCAACTAACACGAAGCCATGGTGACAAAGTCCACTGGTGATAGGACAACAAACAACTGCATGGCACTCACCACTCTTTGACCTATTAATCATCACACACACACACACACACACACACACCAGCCATAAACGTCATTACCCCAAACCGAGATAAGTCTGTCATGATACACTCTTCTGAAATGATTACTGGTATTGTGTGATTCTGTTTTAGAAGTGATTGCATCCATAGTTCACAGTTTAGTGACTGCAAATTGAATCTGGTTGTATTTTCTGACTGAGATTTGATGTAAACAAGTCACTGTCTTCTATTTGTTCTTGTTTGTTTCTCTCGGCAGTCTTTTGGCAGCTCTGGGACTGTCAATAATGGGACTTTTTCTGTCCCACGCACTTTTCTGCAACCAATAGCATGCAAGGAAAAACACCAGGAGGGGGGTCAACTTGAACTGTAGGATGAAGATTATGTTGCAAAACTTGAGGAAAATAAATCAGATCCATTGCTGCATTAATGTGTATATTTCATTTCACTACTGCAGATGTTTAAAGCTGTACTTTGCGTCCTTTATAAACCACCAGATAGTTTAATCTACAGGAATGCGGTATTTTCTATGAGATCATCATTTGCATGGCTCTGTTTAGAGCAATTTAAAACCAGAGTCACTTTTTATGTGTACAAACAATTTAAAAACATTTTTATGTATATAATTACAATATGTTTTTTAATGTTTGTCTTTCAGTTTTTTGATCAAGTATGTAAAAAGCATTTCACATTTTTGTACTACAGCTGAACTAACATGAAGCATCTTTAATTATTTACTTAGTTAATGTCCCAATAAAGCTTATCTGGATAAACTATTATTATTTCAGAAAAACAGCCCCTATTTCAGCAAATCCAATTATTCTATTTTTAGATAAAAGAAGACAGAAAAGATATGAAAAATTTGAATATGGAAAGTAGCAATATATACAATCTGAGAAGCTCAGGTAGAAGTACTTTAAAATCCCACCACTGTCTGTCACTGTTTATTTTTCTGTCCTGCCTCTCTCATGTGTTTGATAAATTGACACTTATCTCCTAATTTAACTGTGGTCATGGATCTGTTTTCACACTAAAGTTGTTGCTGCCTTTCATGTCTTGGCTTGGCTCTGGGACAAATGAGAAAGGACCATTTCAAGCAAAAAGAAAAAATATATATATTGCAAAAGTATCCCATCAAAGAATGGGTTGAATTTACAGAATGTCTGTAGAGTCACATTTATGATCCTGATGATGTAAAGCAAATCTGTAACTGCGTGTGTCTGTACTGAGTGATCTCCTCCCTGCAGGTGACCATTGAACTCTCAACCCAGTCCCCCTGCTGAGGAAGCTGGCAGGGGGTGAGGTCCACCTCCACGGAGACACACAGCCCTCACACCTCCACCCCCGCCCCTCCTCCCCACACATGGACTCATCCCTCACCCGGGCACTATAAAAAGTCTGCTCTTGCTGGAGTTGTTCAGTCTCATCTCGAAACTCCACCAGGTAAGACAAGCAGCAGCTGTACTTCTTACCGGGACTTGTGGGCTGTAGAGTAGCAAGTCAGACAAGCAGAACTGCTGGAGAACTTTTCTTTTTTAATCTGCCACAGCAAGATTTATGTCAATCTGTAAATTTAGCTGGAGCTGGGGGTGAAAAATAAGTTTTGTTGTTAACTTTTAATTGTAATTTGACATAATGCTATTTAGTTTGTGGTGATATTTTAGCAGTTATCTTCATTTCAAACTTAAGTGCCTCTGGATTGAGACGGTCTTTGAGCTCAGAGAGAAGATTTTGGTAATTCAGTGGCTGTGGATGAGGATTATGCAGAGCTAATCTGCTTGAGCTGTCCCTCTTAATTTGCAGCTATCCATAATCCACCCAGATTACAGGTTCTTTTAATAGGCAGCCATATGTTTAGTGTTACAGCATCAGGGATGAGTGTGTAGCTTTAACGGTTCTTACTTTGAAGCCTGCTCATCTGGCCTAAACATTGTATTTAGGTGGGACATTCAAGATTTATTGGATTCATAGGTTTAATTGGGTCATTTTTTTTAATGTAATTTAAACGTGCATTCCTTTCAATGTAATACTGTATATTTGAAGTTTTGTCTTTTTTTTTTTTTTTACCTCCAGACCACCATCATGAAATTTGTTGCTCTCGCTCTCGCCCTTCTGCTGGCTGTCGGTGAGTAATGAATGTTTCTTTCTTTTTGTAAATATCCTAACCTGCATATGCAGCTTAGCATTGCCGCTATAACAATTGAATGAAATACATATTCTAAATTATATTTTTTGACTGTTGCTTAACTACATTTACATCTCTTTCCTTTCCTTTCCTTTCCTTTCCTTTCCTTTCCTCCTCAGGCTCTCAGGCCGCTTCCCTCCAGGCTGATGCTCCATCCCAGCTTGCCCATGTACGGGCTGCTATGGATGTTTACTTGACTCAGTTGAAGGACAGTGCCAAGAAAGTCCTGGACGGCCTTGATGAGACCGAGTACAAGGACCTCAAGTAAGGCCATGTTAATCTCCTCAGCCAGGCCCACTGTTTGTAACTTACTCTGTCACCTGTTCATTCAATTCAATAATGTCTTCATTGAACCTAAATGGTTTTCTCCCCCATGTCAATTCCCTTCCAGGGACAGACTGTCTACACGCCTGGATGAGGCACACCTTCAGCTGAAGACTCTGCAGGGTTCCGTCTCCCCCGTCACAGACAGTGTCGTCTCCACTGTTGCTGATGCCACCGCTGAACTCCGTACCTCTCTCATCGCTGATGTTGATGCCCTGAAGGCTCAAATCGAGCCCATGCGCGCTACACTGAGGGACACTGTCATGAAGCACATCGAAGAGTACCGCGTTGCGCTGGAGCCCTTGGTCAACGAACAGATGGCAAAGCATTCAGCAAATGTGGATGCCTTCAGGACCCAGGCGGAGCCTATTATGGAGGACCTGCGCAAGAAGATGGCCGTCAACATTGAGGAGACCAAGACTGCCATGATGCCCATTGTGGATGCAGTGATTGCCAAGGCCAACGAGCGTGTTCAGCAGCTGAAGGTGATGGTTGAGCCCTACATCATTGAGTACAAGGAGCAGATCAAGTCTGGCCTCGAGCAGGCCCAGAACATCGACATGGCGGAGGTCACTGCCGTGAGGGAGAAGATCGCTCCTTTAGCCGAAGACATCAAGGTTAAGCTCCAAGGTATCTTTGAGGTCATCGCTGCTTCCGTCAACAAGAGCTAAATCCACCCTGTGCCCCGTTCCTGTAACTAATCTCACCTACCTGTCAAGTCCTAGATCCATTCCATTCTTTTCCTCTCCGTTCCTTCCTTCCTCACATGTGCAGCCAGACCAGCTCCCTAAATGAAGCCAGAGCCTAACTGATGCACTTCAAAACTGCAACAAAATGGCAGGACTCTTGCTCTCTCTCTTCAATGCAAAGCATCTTATTTCATGCGCACATGCTCAAGCACACGCAAGCAGACATACACAGTCACATACACACACATGCTTTACTCTTTGTATGCTATGGCCAGCTGCTTACATTTTGTGTAGGGATTGTGATTGTATGTGAATTACCGCAAGTGTAACAATGCTTGTCTGATGAAAACTGTGCTTTGACGAAATACAGCTCAATAAACATCTGACTGTTTATTTTACTTTGCTCTCTGACTTGATTCTCTTGAAGTGTCCCTGAATGATCGTCTTGTAATGAAGCACAACAAGCATGACAACAATCTATAAGACACCAATGCATAACTTTTCAGAAAACTAGACACTTCAGGGAACATTTTTAACAAATACACATGACCATGAAACTTCCCCAGGTGATTATTTAAATATTTATCGTACCACAAGGTTTTTAAAATTTGAGGTTTAAACTGCAAATGAGGCTTTGTCTTATTAAACATGTGGTAATGAACACAAGATAAAGCCAGGTTTAACATTCTTCTTTTTTATTGACATATAAGAGTTAAAGGTTTTCACAGATGGAACTCTTTTCATCACCATAAATTAAAAAAAAACACTTTCAACAACCATAAAAAAAACATTTCCATCTTTAAAGATATGTTTAGTTATTCTGTACATTTTAAAGACAGCACAGGTGAAAAGTTTTTTTTTTTTTTCTAACTAACTCCCCAAGCTGACTGAGTAAACCTTAAGACATTGATGTTTTTTGTATTTAGTACATGCTTTCTCTTGATGGCTTTAGGTAAAATCTACAGATGCACTTTGTAAAATAAACACCCACATTTGTATTTTTTTAATGTTTTCTATCCACAAATCTGATCGAAATCTTGTGATGTAAGCCCCAAATCTCAAAATTAACCAATACGTGAAAAAAAAAGTTTTGGCCCCCTCAGGAGTTGGACAGTACACCTTCAACTTTACTGGTGTTGCTGACCTCAGTGAACCTCTGAGGTCATGTCACACAAACAGCACTTTCAGGAGGTCATCATTGATCACAAGGCTGATTGAAAAAGAACAATATTAATACGATCAGTCCTACTTAAGACGGCATCCAATAAGATATGTTATATTTCTGCCTGTGGTCTTGAAAGCTGTGATTAATGAGCTGATCGGGGGGCTGAATTGGCCTATTGACAAACTTAAGTCATGTTGTGTTTTATTAGGGGAAAATCCCGCTTTTCTGTTTTAGACCCCTCAGGCTGGAACTCTTCAACACCATCCCATCATAGAGCCACATGAGGCTACACACACACACACACACACACACAC
>CAFUXE010000245.1:177584-196938 GCA_903364295.1 Serranus cabrilla
TTTTTTTTTTTAATATATTCAAATGTGCTTGGACATTCTTTGTAACTCACCCGTCTCTATGTTAATCTGCTGCTGCCACTAAGTCTTGCATGGCTCACACTGTGAGACAGACACTTTCCAACACCTAACGACATTAATAGCAAGGACTACAGGACTTTATTACAGTAATGTATCCCTAACTCTGTCTGATACTTGCATTTATAAATATGCTCTAATACCCATGAAACCAAAGCACAATTGTTCACATTAGTCAGTTTTAGGGAATAACTGACTCTCTAATTAATCTGGTGTTGAAACTCTGCTTTCAGAAAATAGGCTATGAATAATAAAAGCAGTTTGTTGCTGTCTTCATCTGTCCTCACCCAGTAACCCTGGGCTGATTAGGATGTTATTAATGTCCTACTGGTCAGGCAAAGCAAGCTCCTCTTAAGGCTTTAGGCTATATGAAACAATGGGAGATACACACAGGGATTTCTAGATGCTCCAAAAAGATATTGTGTGTGTGTGTGTGTGTGTTTTCTTGGGGTATGCATGTGCGTGCAGCTGTGATTAGTGCATGTCAGTGGCACTATGAGTATTGTAATGGATGAGGCAGGCATAAGGTCCCCAGTGAGAGTCTCATGGTGTATAAAACTGGCTTGTTCTTGGACACAAACAGCTACTCTGGATGTACACCGACTACCGCACCGGCACTGGACGAGGAGGAACATTTTTGCCTTTAGTTGCATAGCAGTGTTGTCGGTTTTGCTCTCTATGGTCTTGATGTAATGTCAGGAGTTTTTACTTTTGGTCATAGTGGAAGAACGGACTGCAGTGAACCCAAATATCACATTTTTAATTCTGACATTATATTTCTCTTGCTAAGCTTCAAAACATGGATGGTAAGTGTTTTTTTTTTCATCAAAATTAACAAGAAAATATCCATTTTTATAAAAACAAAAGTTCCCCACACTTGCCTCCTCTCCTAAGGTCCTTATTTGTCTCGGAGCTGTGAACTATCCCTGCCCTGCTGTGCAGAGAGGGGGTCTCTGTCGAGCGCTAAGGCCCCCCAAGTCAGTGGGGTCAGAGTTCAGCTGGAGATGCATGCACTTTGGCAGCAGTTTGACCAGCTGGGCACAGAGATGATTGTAACCAAGGCTGGGAGG
This sequence comes from Serranus cabrilla, assembly GCA_903364295.1. NCBI lineage: Eukaryota > Metazoa > Chordata > Actinopteri > Perciformes > Serranidae > Serranus > Serranus cabrilla. The sequence continues at coordinate 178,730 of CAFUXE010000245.1, forward strand.
TTATTATCATGCACATCTTAATATTTCCGCTTTTTCTGGTGTCTCTTAATACAGTATGTTCATGCATATGTTCATAACCTGCAGGAGGATGTTTCCAACGTTCCAGGTGCAGATATCCGGGATGGATCCCACGGCTGAATACGTCCTGCTTATGGACTTTATTCCTGTTGATGATAAAAGATACAGGTCAGACACACTCAAAATATATGATCTGTTTATTTAGCTCTATCACTTAAAGGGGACATACTGTATTAAGCTAATTTTCAGGTTCATGTGTGTATTTTGGGTTTCTACTTGAATATACCAGATTTAACCCTGTGTCCCAAAAACTCAATTTTAGCACCTGTTTCTTTAAGACCCCTTATTGAAAAAAAAGCCCACTCTGCTCAGATTGGTCAGTGTTTCCAGGTGTTTTGCATCTGCGCTCTGTGTCTCAATATGAAACCTCTAATTGAAGTCCATCATTGTTCATCTAAATACTCTATGCTCAAGTGTGCAAGCTACTTCATCTTATCTTATTTTTCCTATTTTACTCATTGAAACTTGTGTGTATCAGATATGCGTTTCACAGCTCATCCTGGTTGGTGGCAGGCCGAGCTGATGTTGTAGCTCCAAGCAGGATGCATTTCCATCCAGACTCACCTGCTTGTGGAGCCCAGTGGATGAAGCAGACTGTATCCTTCGACACTCTCAAGCTCACCAACAACCTGCTGGATGACAATGGACATGTCAGTCAAAGTCTTTAATGTGACTCTTAAGTGCTTTTACTTTTAAACCTAAAAGAAAAATCAAAGTATATTGTTTTGTTTTCCATTTTATCATGCAAGAACATGTCTCTTTTATGACTTGCTTGTTGTGTTTTTCCAACTTCCTCCTTCAGATGATACTAAACTCCATGCATCGCTATCAGCCGCGCTTCCATGTGGTGTATGTGGATCCATCTCCCAACAGTCACTTAAATGCATACAGGAACTTCTGCTCTTTTTCCTTCCTCGAGACACGCTTCATGGCCGTCACTGCCTATCAAAACCACCGGGTAGGAAATCCAGGATCAGAGTGCATCAGTGGGCTTTTTATTGTGTATTAGTTGATATAAGTAGTATAAGATTAGACAGCATTTTTTTCTCACTGTATACTTGTAATATTCTATTTTAATTCATTTTTTGTTTAATCCTGTCACTGCTTGTACTGTAAAGTTGTTATCATTTCTTGTTGTATTTTACTTTATTTTAAATATACATTAAATATGTTTAATATAAAGTATATATATTATATAGAATTGTTTTTTGTAATTCAATTTTACTTTGACCTATTTTTTTTACTCATATTTTTTATTCTATTCTATTTTCTCCATTTCTTTTTTATTAAAATGATTCGATATACTATCAAAAGAATTTCAATGCTCATTGTATTGTGTATGAAGTGTGTATGTAACAAACTAATGTTTTTATGTAATTATTTGTCTTATCCTGCCCTACCCTGTCCCTCTCAGATCACCCAGCTAAAAATTGCCAGCAACCCATTTGCCAAAGGCTTCAGGACTACAGACCCTCAGGACCGGTGAGTGTGTGTCACTCAGGTCTGAATACAGTTTACCTGATTAAGAAACACATGTGAAACTCTTTCCTTGGAAATGCCAGTTGACTCCATTGTAGTTTATCTTTATCGCTGTTATCAGTTGGTACACAGTGATAAGGCAGCAGTCTGCATGATAGCTAATCTTTGACCTTTGTTTTCAAAGGAGGTTCATACATGGTAGGTTGTTGGCCATGTATGGTAAAACTGTGGACATGATTATGATGACTGATTGCATAAACGTGTATGGGAATGTATGCACATGCTTGTGTGACTCTGTTTACAGTATCTGTGTGTGTGACTGTGTGCAGGGTGGGTTATTCTGGGCCTCTGTGGTGTCCACCAGAGGGCAGAGCTGAGCCCCTCACCACTAAACCTGGAGAGCAGAGAAGCTGGAGCTCAAAGACTTCAACCAGTGAGTATCTCTCTGTATTTAACATGCTGGGTGCAACATAACTGATCTTATTCACTACATTTTAAATAAAAAAAAGAAGTGCATGTATTTTTTAATGCAATCGGATATTTTCATCCACAATGTCAACATGGGGATTGTTTAAAGTCCTTTGAAATGTAATACCAACATAGTCAGTATATGGTAAATTATGACAAAGCATGGGATATGACAACAGTATTAAGTATTCAACCATCTATTTTAAACCGTCAAAACATTTATATTCTTGTATATACAGACTTCATTTAAGCTTTAGCCTTTCTGATCCCCAAGCGGTTTCAGGGTGATTTTTGCTCTTCCTAAATTTTACTCACTGTAGCCTTTTATTTCACAGCAATATATAAATCCTGCAGCTCTATGGAATCAACACAATCATGGCTAGAAGTGGGAACAACTCAAAAATGTCTTTTGTGCAATATAAAACAGTGATAATGACACAAATCATATAAGAAGTAAAAACACATATTGAATCGTTCTGATAAGTGAATGAACAAAAAATGGGAATAAAATGGAATATCTATACATAACACTTGTCCAAGTGCCCACAAGTGTCAAGAATATTGGAAAGAAAATTGTTTCTCCACATGGTATACATATTGAACTATTTACATCTTTACAACCTCTACTTGTGACTCCTCTTGTCCTCTCCTCTCTCCTCTGTGTAAACAGCCTGCGGTTCTGTCTGATTTTCATTTGTCACATGCCCGTTTGTGTCAGCAGAATCAATCATTGGTTCACATATGAGCTGTCAAACTTTTTTGTATATATAGACTTCATTTAAGGTTAAATGTACAATTTCAGCCACAGAAACCATTCAAATGGCAAAATGTCGGGGCTAACAGCTAACAGCCTTTTTACTTGATTTCAACTGCCTTCTTCTTATGGTGCATATTCATCTTGGCTTTATTAATCAATCTTACTGCAGTGTCATGAAGCTGGATGGATTTATAAGCAGAATCATACTATGTGTATCAACAGATGTTTATATTTGAGGGTTTAAAATCGTGGTCTAAGCTCTGATCAATAACTGTCCAACTGTTTTCTCCTGCATCCTCAGGACGGGAGGACCCGGCTGCGTTGTTGGTGGAGCAGGGTGGACTGTTTAACCTCTGTAAAGACTCTGTGGGACTCACCATAGAGAGGAAAGATGGGGACAATATCTTAGCACCTGCTTCCTTCCTTCCTATTCCTTCCTACTGGGACTGTCCAGGATCATCTCAAGAGAGAGGCAGTCTATCATAGGAAAAGAGAATCTTTGAATTGGATCCACTGCTTGCTTCCTTAGTATACAACTTTAACTTGTGTTTATAAATACATGTAAATAGTTTGCTCACCAAATTAATTTAAAAGGCAATGCATTGTCCAGAGTACCATCAAAACCATAATGTCTTTATGACAATGTGATATATGTACTTAAATGATGCCAGTACTAAATCATAGAAAAATACAGTGATGCCCCTTTAAACTCACTAGTAATATTGATAAAAACAAATGGTCATTTGATATTATTTGTGCAGCTACAATTATTCCGTCTGTTGTCTGAGATAATAAAATTACATTATGAGATGTTGGCCTCCGATTTTTCCTAAATTTTGACGGCAATTGGTAGCATAGTAGTAATTGGTGTATCTATCTATCTATCTATCTATCTATCTATCTATCTATCTATCTATCTATCTATCTATCTATCTATCTATCTATCTATCTATCTATCTATCTATCTATCTATACTGTAAAAAAATAAATCTTGGTTTGTTAAGTTGCCAAACACACAGTAAACAACGGTGATTTTTTTCTGTTACAGATACCGTCTTCAAAATGCAGCTAATGTACAGTACATATCCGAATTTCAAAAAGTAAATATGTGGAGAAAAAAGTTTTTTTGTCAACTTTTGCTGTCAGACTCTATTTTACATTCAGCAATAGTGTATTTTTTGTATGTATGTTTTTTTTGTTTTGTTTTTTACATATAATTGACTGTAGTTTAACATACAAGACCATTAAGCTATTGAATAATACTGTAAAAACATGATGTCCCATTATATTCATTTACATGTCTCTGTGCATTGACCACAACATGTCTTATTATGAATGAAAAGCAAACAACAGCAAAATGTCTAAAAGCTGCTGTCTGTTGAAACCAACATTTTAAATAACCCATTATTTTATAGAAACTCAAATGCAATCTTTAAAAGAGGAAAAAAGTGGATACGGACGACAGATGCAGCAGCAGTTACAATGGTATATCTAACGTCAATTTAGACACGCAGTGCATTTGAGTCATACATACAAAGTCAGTTTTAGGCTAACAACATTTCAGTAAATTGCGCTAATATGTGCTGAAATCTAATGGTTTTAGTTAGATGTCATGACATCGGTTGGTGGGCGTGGCTCTCAGTGATTCTGTCAAATTTAAAAACGTTAAGAAAAACTAACCGAAAGGTTCATGGTGCGCAGTAGCCAAAGCTGTGTTAAACAGGAAGACAAACTTATTTTAAAAAGGAATATATTATAATAAAAGAATTACATGCAGTATTAATTGTCTTATTTTGAAAATGCTCACAGGAAGTCTTGTTTTCTAATTAAACTTGACGGTTAGTGGTGATGCTCGCGCTCTTGCAGCTCTGAAGGATGCAGCGGGGTGGATGGAGGAGGAGGAGGAGGAGGTGAAAGACTGGAAGAAGGCGGAGGACTGAATGAACGGGTCAGGAAAAGGGGAAGGATGCGGATTACGGTAGCTCGTCGGCCAGCCTGCCTACCTACTGACGACGGTGTCGGTCGTTTGACATGAGGATGCGCGGAGAAAACGACCAAGGCCTGAGGGTTTGTTGATACAGCCAGTAATTTAACCGTCGCCTGAAATTATCGGTGACACCGAGAGTTGCCAGGCTTGATTGTGAGGTGATTTGATTTCCGATGTATGCTATTTTGTTTTCACGTGTTGAGTAGTCGTGGTTAAATTCTCTCTTCATTAAGAAAACCGGAGAACAATCCCTCTTCATATCTGTGGTGCAACTGCCATCATGGTTTTAGCCGTCATTTTAGCATCACCGCCACCTGATCCCTTCTCCTGTGCTGCTGCGGACTGGACGTCAGACTAACGGAACGTCGGAAAGTCAAAACCAAACATACCAAAAAAATTACAGCTTTGCAGCGTTTCAACATGGAGGCGTCGACTTTAACGCCTCGCTGGTTGACAGGTCTGTTTTTCATATGGACGACGTTGTGTCTGCTCAGCAGCGGTCAATCCGCTCCGGACGCCTCGGGCCTGCCTCTAGCCATTCGCGTGCCACTGCGGCAAGGCGCTCGCGCTGAAAAGCCACCGCCGCTGGCCCCTGCCGCCGAGCGCGGCAACGCGGCGAAGCACGCTGCGCGCAGGCGGAGAGGAGCGTCAGCGGCACCGGCAGCAGGCGGTATCAGCTTTGTGGACATGATTGATAACCTGCGGGGGAAATCCGGACAGGGATACTACGTAGAGATGGCCGTGGGCTCTCCTCCGCAGAAGGTAACCGAACACATTCTATTATAAGATTATACTTACACTTAATGTCCTGGAGTCATTAGGAGCTCAAATAATGTAATCGACACAAGGTAATTCTTAAACACAGTAATAAAAAAATAAAGTATACTGTGTGCCAGTGTATGAATCTGGCATTCGTTTTTAACAAACTACACAAGTTATAGGCCCTAACTATATAAACAATAATTAGGCAATTGTTTGATACATTACATTATAATCATTCTACAAAAGATACTTTGCAACTTAATGGGATGTCACACCACTAAACCTATGACATGTCCATTTTTTAAAGGGATTATTTTATAGGCATTTATGCATTCATTTGACAGTGACAGTGGAGAGGGACACAGGGAAAGAGATTTGAAACAAATCGATCTGGGCCTCACTGCACAGGCCATTTGCAGCCATGTGGTATGAACCCTTACTTTGCTATCAGCTCGCCCATAATATATCTTTATGATACATTTACAGTGTATGTAAACAATGTCACACTACGTATTATAATGCGAGATTTCTACAATAAAGGGAATACAAAATTTAAGCAAGTTGATTGAAAGGTACTTCAAATATACTATGCAATTGTCTAATATTGTTAATGGCCCTGCAATGACAGATGGCCCAGTGTGTGTGTGTGTGTATGGGAGAAAGTGAGAGAAAGGACTGAATGATACAGACAGATAATGGTGCCATTAATTCTGCAGAGAGAGGAGTGCCAGCTGGGTGCAGCTGCGGTGTACAGGCTGGCACACAGAGGGCGACGGATAGAGGGAGGAGGAGAAAGTGATGAGGTGGTAGAAGAGGAGAAGAAGGAGAGGGAGAAGGTGAAAGAGAGAGTGAAAGAGAGAAATGAATGGAGAGAGGGACATCGAGTGAATGAGATAAGACAGAAAGTGAAAGAGAGTTTGAGAAAAAAGACAAGAAGGAAGAGATAGATTTCCTATATTAGAGAGATGTTCCTGGTTGGGGCATTATGCTGGGCACCACAGTGACGACCAACCAGTTGAGGCCAATCAGCACAGACAGACGAGACAGACAGACTATTCTGCTGGGTAGATTTACTGAGGTTCCTTCAACCTGTCAGCATTCATTCACTCTGCTGGAATGCCCTACGATCTTGGCCCAGGTATTATTGGATGTTTTCATTTCAATGGTGATACAATACAAAGACACATTACTGAGAGCAATATAAACATTTTTCCACAAATTTAAAACAAAAAAAGACAAAGTTCTCAAATGTTAAATGGTCGTTTAGGAACTTTGCTAAAATAAAAAACAGTCAAATTGGCAATACCATGACGTGAGAGACTGAGAGACTGAGTCAGATCCTCAAATCCTCACTGCAGATGCATTTTTACGTGTTTTACACGAGTCACTCGCACGTCTCGCAGATCAAATAGGATTCGTCTCACTTTTCTTCATGCGTCAAATATGTTTTTGTCACATTTAGTAAAGCGTTTTTTTTTGCATATACAGCTGTTTAAAGCACACACATATCCCCCGCTGTATATGTGTTTTGAACTTACTAAACGCATTTACTCTCATTGATCAATGCAGCTACTCTGCCTGTGTTCCTGTTTCATTACATGCAGATTTCCCCACTCGCAACAATGGGCAAAGAAATAAAATCAGTTAATATATACATCGTTGATTTCTTCCCATGAAGCCGACATGCAAACTATGAGTGAAGCTTACACCAGGAGCCTTGACTTATCAATTAACATGCTGTAAGTGAGTTCACATCACACATTCAGCGGAATATTTGTGTAATTTAAACAGATGTCTTTGCAAAAAACGCTTCATAAACGCAATGCATGTCAAGTGGGGATTGCAAAATAGAACGTACATGTGCCACTCACTAGTATTCACTGCCACCTCTCGATAGTTGACAGCCTTCTGTAACTCAGGGCGAAGTACATATTTTGGCCAAAAATGTCTTCTCCTTCTTAGCGATATGCAAAGCGACTTCATCAGTAATAATCTTACCCTTTTGTGTCATACTGGTTACAGCGTGAAAATGATTCCGCTAATGCTGACTGCTTTTTAACAAGTGTTTGGGGGCTGCTGGGGTCTTGTGCATCTCATTTCTCCCACTCGGCTGCATTCCTCTGTTTGAGATGCTGAAATTAATTGGTCATGCAGCTCTATATTTGCAACAGCTTTAAAACAAACTTTTCAACAGACTGTGGTTTGTTCAAGGTCTGATGCCGCAATGAACTCTTCTCCTTGCTGCCATGTCGAGTGTCTCCCTGTGGGAAGTACATGCAGGGAGCCCACTATGAACTATGGAGCCCAGGGGGAGCAGTCACAGTTAAAGAGAAAAACGATTTTTAAAAAAACAAATAATAAAAGTAATTTATTGAACAGCCCTACATACAACCATCTGTCAAGTTAGGGATGACTCCTTGTAGAAAGCTACTCGTTGCATGGCAACTGTGACATCAGTGCTAGTGTGCTGTGGCTACACTTTCAGTTTGGCCCTCAATCATATATTGGCTCCTACATTGGCATTTTGTTATCAAAACTTCAAGCACCACAGCCTTAAATGTATCAAATATCGATACAGACCCCTAATTAGTGTTTGCATTTCTAATATATTTGGAATTGAGGACCTGCTCGGGAAAGCCATGCACCGTTTGAACCCTTTAAACACAAACTGAAGCCTGACCCTTTGTACAATTAAAACAACTTGTGTATATATTGACCAGCAGAAGCTTGTTGTTCAGGGGTCAGTGACCATCTCATTCATTAAAATGACCAGTTCGGATATCAGTAACCATAACAATAAACCAATATGCCATTTCAAATTGAATGTGTGTAAGGTTTTAAAAGCTCCAGTCTAGATAAATAAAGCATACTATATAAATGGATTTATCAGTCACTGGGTCTAAAACTGAACTGACTGCAATAGCAGAAGCGATAAAAGCTTGTGTCAATGAACTCAAATAATTAACATTAACTTTAATATACGATGTGTTCTGGTAACCACTAGATCCTTTCTCCTTCATAGTGGAGGTGGAAGGGCAAATATAATGGCTAGAAAAGACAGGCACTCTGCCAGGGAGGACAGGAAGGAGAGAGAGACATAAAGTCTCAGGGTGTCACTCAGGATGCAGCCTTTAGTGTGTTTGTGAGTGTTTGTCCTGTGGTCAGCAAATTTCTGGCCAAGAGAGAAAGACGGAAAGTGTCCAGTGTTATTACACTATGACAGCAGCGGTGTGCATGTGTGTGTATATCATTGGTGTATATGTGTGTTGGACAGAGTCAGTATTTATTCTGGGCTTTCAGGCCTGGCCCTTGAGACAGTAGCACTTCTCTGGATATTTCAAGGGCCTATCCATTATTGAATAGCTTGCTCTGGCTGTGTGGCTGCCTGTCTGTTCTGTTTGGATGTTTCTGTACCACAATCTAGATGGTCTTTGATTTGTCAAATAGTACAATATGCTTACAAACATATCTGTAACTGGTGAATCTCTAACCCTTGGGACTCATTGAAAAAAGAAAATGATATGTTCATATTATTTGCCTTTTTTACTGAGCTAAATCCTTAACCAACTTCAGTCCTGATCATCTGTTGTTTTTCATGAAAAATACACATGACAAACATGAGAAAATAGCTCTATCTGGTGTAAAATATTATAGTAAAAATGACAATTTTGAAGCCAGAGCTCTAAAAGCCTGATTGAATAGAATGCATGATTTTATGCTGTAAAGAAAAGAAAAGGTCAGAAAAGGTTGGTTTTAATGGGGACATTTTTTGTCATTTGTGTCACGCCATTGCCAAAGTTAATACCACATACATTAACAGACAAAATGATCATTACATTTAATTTAAAAAATATTACATTAACACATGTTATCTGCAACTATGTCATGTTGTGTGTGTGTTTTGATTGACATACAGCATTTTATATATGTGAAAAGGTTTTTTTTTATGCCTGTATTGTAAGTATTGTATATTTCTGTCTTCATCACCAGCTGCCATTGTGCTCCATTCACACTCACTGACTGTTTTGACTGATTCTGCAAAATATGATACTCACATAGAGATGCAGACAGAAAAGGAGGAGACTGGAGAGAGAGGGAGTAGAATGAGAAATGTGAGAGGAGTGGAGGGTTAGAGTGGAGACAGTGAGGGAACAGAGAAGGACATTAAGGGCATCAGGACACTACGAAGAGAGGAAAATGGATACAGAGAATGACTGAGAGGTGAAAATGTGTGAAAGGTGAGGCTGCTGTGATAGACACTATGTGCCTGTTATGCCACCAGGATAAAAAAGTAAATATATCAGCAGACATCAAAACCCCAGGAGAACAGAAAATTGTTTTACAAATGTCCAAGGAAGCAAAAACACAGATTGAAGTTGCCCCTCAGAGATTGAACATAATCAATTTTACCATGTAACCCAAGCGTTTCACAAACCTATCGATTTTTACAAAACACACAAAGCAGAACTATATTTAATAAATCTCTCCCCTCTTTCTACCCCCTCTCTCTCTCTCTCTCTCTCTCTCTCTCTGTCTTCCATTATCTCTCTGTGTTATTAGTTAAACATCCTGGTGGATACTGGAAGTAGTAACTTTGCTGTCGGGGCAGCTGCTCATCCCTTTCTGCGCAGATACTACCATCGGTCACTGTGAGTAAAGACGCGAGTGGTAACATATATCACCAAGAAATACATGCTTTTTTTTATTGTGGTCTTAGGTCTGGAAGCCCTGAGAGGCAAGTGAGAATTATCATTGGTTATCCATTTTCTAAGTCTGATTTTAATTGTTTTCCTGTCTAAAAACAGGTAACCGAAATGTTCTGCCGTGATTATTTTTCTTTACTTTTTTCAAAGGTCTGTTAAAACAGGTGAAAAAAGTTTAAGCTGGGGATTTTAAAAAGCATTCATGTTTTCTTCCAGGTGAGTTTTAATTTCTAATTTTTAATTGCACTCTAAACACAAGGTATGTATTTTGTGTGTTAGCAAGATATGTGGCATTGCAGCTGTGTCTTTCCTTTGGTTAAAAAAGAGAAGATGATTGCTTTTAGTCATATTTAGAACATGGGTTTGTAGTCTATGGATGTAGTGCACTTGAGTCTCTTGTGGCTGAAATTAGTATTACAACAACAAACAAACAAGATAAAATTACCTTTGATAGATTCCCCGGGCAGAAGCTTGTTCTTAAGTCACAGGAGAGAAAACAATTAAGATCAGTCTTAGAAAATGGGTCACCAGAGTGTTTTTTCTCACTTGTCTCTACCATGCAGTTATTTGTTAAAACTGACATCATAATGGTGGATCATTTGACGAAATCTTTTTCTATATGTAGTATAAAACATGACAATGCTTTTACACAAAAATATATATTAATATAAAAATAATATATAGGAATATATTAATCATGTAATAAACGATATATAATGTCAATCTGACCCAGACAGACATGATCACTAGAAGAAGTTCCCACTATAATACTACCACTAATAATAATCTGTTCATATTTACCTTATTTTTCTGTAATATGACAACAGTGGAACTCCTTGAGGAACCAATCCCTCTTCCCACTCACTTCTGCCTCTTACTATTTAATCACAGTTCCAGCTCGTACCGTGACCAGGGTCGGAGTGTGTATGTTCCATACACCCAGGGTCGTTGGGAGGGGGAGCTGGGCACCGACCTGGTCTCTGTCCCTCATGGCCCCAACGCCACACTGCGGGCCAATATCGCTGCAATCACCCAGTCAGATCGCTTCTTCATCAACGGATCCAACTGGGAAGGCATCCTGGGACTGGCTTATGCTGATATAGCCAGGGTAAGAGAGCAAAACCTCCTGATATATGATCTATTTAAAACTGCACAGCCCACGTTGTTTTACATATTGTCAGTGCCCAGAAATCATGCTGTGTTTTATAGTCTCATTAATAATGGAGTGGGAGTATTTTAACATGACATTACATTTTGCCTACTGTATCGGTGTGGACCGAAAGGTAAGTGTTAGCAACTACAAAACAATAGTGACAACAACAAAATGGATTTTGTGCTGAATGACACAGTTGTAATGATGTAAATCTTAACAACAAGTTGAATTTTTGTGTTAAATAATGTAAGAAACATAGATATGAAATTGAATTTGTGTGTACAACCCTTTTCCAAGTGCCCACAAGTGTCATGAATATGTCCACAAGCTATACATATTGAACTATTTGCATTTTAACAATCCTTTGTAACCTATGATCAGTTCAATGACTGTCGGTGAGCTCAACTTACGACGATAATGCCTGTTTTTCCAGGTTTTTTCAGCAATTTCTTTCATTCTCTGCAGTTCAAAGGGTTAAAGTCAGAACTCAAATACATTTTCACATTTTACCCTAATCCTCTTCTGTAGATAACCTTAATGTGTATTCTGCATATATTTTTCTGCATTTTAGGTAGTTGTAATTGATCCTAATAATTCTCTCTACTTGCAGCCTCCCCTGTCCTCTCCTCTCTGCTCTGTGTAAACAGCCTGCATTTCTGTCTGATTTTCAGTGAATATTTATTCCATGACCCTTTGTCTCAGCAGAATCAATTATGGCTTCAGTGTTGCAGAGGAGCGCAGAATTTAATGTTTTTAACAGAATCTAAATTCTAAACAGTATTTTTGGCAAAGTTTCAAATGAGACATGTAGAATAAAGTGATTTTGACAGAAATCTCACAGTCTTTATTATGGTTACTTTTTCAAATGGAGCTTTTGTAACCTCTAATCTGGAGGACTGTCTGATTCATAATGCCAGTTTCTCTATGATTAGTGGTGTATTCTTAGCGATTTTTAAAAGAAAATGTACGTTTCAATGGTGGGTTTCAAAGGGTTACTAAAAACAACAATCTAATTCTCTCTCTTTCTCTCTCTCTGTCTCTCTCTCTCTCTCTCTCTCTCTCTCTCTCTCACTCTCTCTCCAGCCTGACGAGACATTAGAGCCTTTCTTTGACTCTCTGGTTCGGCAGACTCCTGTCCCCAACCTCTTCTCTCTGCAGTTGTGTGGAGCCGGCTTCACCCAGAACTACTCCCTAGGCAGCGCCACTGTTGGCGGCAGCATGGTGAGTTGCACACACACATCACATAATGTCATATTTGGAGCCAGTGCTATTATATTTTTTACTTCTGCTCTTAGATCATCGGAGGAGTGGACCCATCACTGTACGTAGGAGAGCTTTGGTACACTCCCATCCGCAGGGAGTGGTACTATGAGGTCATTATTGTGCGTATTGAGGTGAATGGACAGGACCTCAACATGGACTGTAAAGAGGTAAGAAAGAATGATTTAATGATCAGTCACTGATTCTAAAAGCTGTGTCAGAGATTTGCAACGTATGACTGTTTGTCTTTTACAGTACAACTATGATAAAAGCATTGTGGACAGTGGCACCACCAACCTTCGTCTGCCTAGAAAAGTCTTCCAGGCTGCAGTGAAGGCTATTGAAGCGGCTTCTTCGGTCAGTCAATACTATTCTGTAGAAACATCCTTTTTATAATTTGCATGTCTCTAACTTTCTTCTGTTGTTTTCCAAGTCATCGCTGATTTCTTGAAATGTCTATTGAAGGTAGGAGACGGTATTATCAGGGTTCCTATGAATGCTTGAACTCCTTCAAAAATACAGTTGTCAAAACAGGAGTTTTCATGGTTGCAGTGGAAATTGCTCAAAAAACATCCTTCTTATGCAGAATTATATAAATACTATAGGACAAAATAAAACACTGATGTTGCTTAGGAAAACAGCATTGTTCCTGCTGTATGTCACTACCGCTCCAGACGGTAGTGCTTTTATTTTGTTGTCTTGTCACTTCCTGTTTTATTTTGAATCCTTCCTCCCGTTTCATGTCACCATAAACTGCATTGGAATGATATAAAGTGATATGTTTGTAAAGAGGAGACGCGTGGGTACCCATAAACCCATTTTTTTTATTCAGGAATCTTCAGGTCAGAGGTCGAGGGACCCCTTTGGAAGTGGCCATGTCAGTTTTTCCTTTGGACCTTAACCTTCCTGACAAGATATGACACCATGGCGTGTCTCAGTGGATTCCTAAGGGCTCCTAATTTCATATGATTCCAATATCTTTGAAGCATTAAGACAAATGCTGCTATAGCCTCTGACAGCTCTGTTATTGTACTGTGAAATCTCATACAACTCTTTTTTCATTTCATTTTTTCAAGAGATCCAATGATATTCTGTTGCAGTCAGAACTAAAGAAGATATGAAATCATACTTAACATGTGAACCCCCCTGTACCTACTGGATAAGCTCCAGTCTCATGACCACATGACCCTGATCTGGTCTGAGCAGATATGGGAAAGGAAAAAATGAATGTGCTCCTGATCCTGTTTTTCAGACCGAACAGTTTCCCTCTGGGTTCTGGCTGGGGGAGCAGCTGGTATGTTGGCAGGCGGGCACTACACCCTGGCACATCTTCCCAGTCATCTCCCTCTACCTGATGAGTGAAAACCACAACCAGTCCTTCAGAATCTCCATCCTGCCGCAGGTACAACACAGTATGCTGTACTGGAACTGAATGTGGCTGCATTAAGCTTCTCTAACATTTCTCTCAAAGGACCATATGAAGAATCAGTTAGGCCTAAAATTCTCTCCAGACTGTCAGATGTTACTGTGTGTTTTATTTATTTAGATTTATGGGATGGGAAAAGTATATAAAATTTTTGTCCAGTGCTAAAATATAAATGATAAAGGGTAAAAATAATGTTGGGAGATAGGTGCTTGATTTACCCTCTCAGCCTATGAGGAGTTTCTGTATTTGCTGAAAACTAAAAAAATGTGTCATTACTATGAGTCATGTACAAGCTCTGTAACCCTGAGGTCTTCAGTGAATTCACTTAACTGAAAAAAAATGCAGTTATCGTTGCCCTCTGCACTGCTACAGGAAGCCTGGTTACAAAAAGTTCTCCTTCAGCCATACTCCTTTATGTCGCCTCAATAGATCAAAGACTGGCAAGGTACCATTGAAAAAAAGTGACCACATTTCAAAGAGAATTACCTTTGAATACACTTTCTAAAGCCTTTTCATAAAGCTCTGAAAGTAATTAACCATTTTCTTTTTATATTCAAAGCCACTCAGAAAGGCCTTGAGGTGGGGGAATGAATGCGGTTTGACAAGATCTGACAGTGAGATTCAGAAGCAATATTCAGTGCAGTAAATCTGTGGGAGGCCTGTGACCTTGATGCAGACGGCAAAATTAAACGCTCGAGAAACGTTTGGACTTTTTTGGCCTCCTGCTATAACCTCTATTGCAGGGACAATAATAAATCACAACAAATGGAAAATAAACTAACCATTTTTGTATACACAGGAAAACTTTAAAACATATATAAACTACATGGAATCCATTAACTAATATCAACTGATACTGTAGTCAGAGTTTAAAAGTTGAAATCTTTTACTACATTAGCTGATATTCCTATTAAATAAACCCATAGTAAATTTAAACACAACCAATAGATAAAGGAGCCCTAAAATAGTTTGAATGGATTGTTGTGCTGAGTGGGATATTTTGCTGATGAAAAACAAACATGCCAGTGCCCTCTTGTGCACAAACTAGGTAATGACAGCTAATGTAATGTAAGTAGTTGTTAATGTAGTTATCAGACAACAGCCAGTATATGCTAATATATATATAACCCATCTTATTAGATATGTCAGTATACTGGCCGGGTTCTATCATGAACTCACAAACAAGCTTTCACACACAACCTCTTTCTTATACAGCAGCGATAGTGAAGCGGTAATTCTGGTTTCTTCTTAATTTTTATTTATGCAGCAATACCTGCGGCCGGTGGAGGACGTGGCCTCCGCCCAGGAAGACTGCTATAAGTTTGCTGTGTCCCAGTCTAGCACTGGTACAGTAATGGGGGCTGTCATCATGGAAGGCTTCTATGTTGTCTTCGACCGAGAAAAGAAACGCATCGGATTTGCTGTCAGCACCTGCCATGGTGAGGAGGAAAGGGTGGAGGGATAAGGAAGTAACATAACTTTATTGCTCTGCATGGGGAAATTAAGGAAAGTCAATAAAATGTATACTATATTGTGGAAAAGAGGAAAAGAAAAAGAAATATGGATGCTCATGGAAAGAATTATTGGGATCAATTAGGACTACCTAAAAGGAGGAAAATATATGCAGAATACACCTTAAGGATATCTACTGAAGAAGATTAGGGGTACATGTTAAAAATGTATTTTAGTTCTGACTAACCATCTGAACTCCAGGAAATAAACACAGTTTACTGTAGAAAGAAACTGTAAAAACAGGTATTATTGTAGAAATTAGAACTTTCCAACAGTCCTTGAATGGATCATTTTGATATTTTTTATCATAATTATATGTCTCATTTAAAACGTTACCAAAAGTAAACTATTTGGTATAACTAGACCCTGAAGATTACATTCTGCACTCCTCATTGACACTGTAAAGCCATGATTGATTCTGCTGAGATAAACGGTCACGTGACAAATATTCACTGAAAATCAGACAGAACTGCAGGCTGTTTACACAGAGCAGAGAGGAGTGGTCAGGAAAGGCTAGTAGAAGTTGTAAAAATGCTACCAAAAAATATCTTAAAAAGAATTCTGAATTTGGACCTCAAATAAAGTTTTCACGGGTGAATTGTGACTTTATTCTCTGTACTCCTACGGATTTATAGTAATAGTAACATACAATATGTTCTCATCATCATTGTGTCTCTAAAATACCTTCAATCCTATTCTCCAATTTGTAGTGCATGATGAGTTTCGCACAGCCTCTGTGGAGGGCTCGTTCCATGGCGTTGACCTGGAGGACTGCGGCTACAATATCCCTCAGACGGATGAGTCCACTCTCATGACCATCGCCTACATCATGGCGGGAATCTGCGCTCTCTTCATGCTGCCGCTGTGTCTCATGGTGTGCCAGTGGCGCTTCGCCCGCTGCCTCCACCCACACGGGGACTTTGCTGACGACATATCGCTCCTGAAGTGAAGGGGGAGAGGAAGAAGACAAGAGGAGTCGTAGAGACCCACACTTCAAACACAGAGCAGGGACGGATTGTGGCCAAGGGATGTACATCTTTACATAATGCTGGTGCTGTTGAAAGAGAGCTTTGAAAAGGTTTTTCAGGAATTCATTCTGTGAACAGAGCATTTGAGGAGAACTAGAGCCATTACTAACATGAAGGACAAACAAAAGAAAGTTGGTCAGAGTCAGCGTTGCCTCTTTAAGCTATCTATGCAGATCAGCATTGCGAGAAGTGGGAAAATGCAAAACAAAAAAAAATCAGCTCTTTGTTATAAATAGTGTATAAATAGACCACAGAGATGGATTCGATTTGGAAATGTGAAAGAGCTGCACAGCTCCACACACAGTGATTCAGGATTTGGAAAAATATTAAAGAGAAAACAGATCATTTACAAACACGGCCAAATTAAGATACTCACAACCTGGATGTGGGTTAGGGTTAAACAAGATGGGAATCCATCATGTTGTTGGCCGTGGTTTTGTACGGTATGATTTGAACATATGAGCGTGTGGTTACATGTGTGTGTTCATAGATTTAATGTTTGTGGCTTTTGAGTGAATGAAAAAAGGTTGATATGTGTGAGCATGCCTGTTTGTGTGCACAGCTGTACTGTAAGTGAAAGGTATACAGAAAGATTTAATGAAAACTAAAATGATACTACTGAGTATGAATAGCATCTATGAAATCACACTATTTTGCAAATGCCAGCAAAGAACTCTGCAACGCAAGTTAAGTAAGCATAAAAAGGTTAATTTAATGAATTATCAGATTGTAACAGCATTTATTGCATAAAATCAGTTTTGCTTCGTGTGAAACTGAGACAACTGAACAGTCAGTATCAGATGTCACTTTTTCTTCCTATATTGATAGCTTATATGTATCTAGTGTAAATAAAATGTGTGTATTCCAGATCTTCTATTTGCACACACACAGAATACAAATTGCTTATTCTACTGCTGATGCATCTGACTTGCACATGTAATAACACATTACATGTAAAAAAAACAAAACAAGACTTAATAGGGCTTTTTTCACAGACACAGAAACAGCCTAACTCACTACATCTTTCAATGGGGACCATATATGCTCGGACAAGGAAACCAGCCCAAAGTATGTTATACACTAAAGAACACCATGTATGTCTACAAGGGACAGTTTGAATTGTCTCTCAGCAAGCTGTAAATAGATCAACTCAGAACTGTATATTTATCTGTCAGGCGCTGGCAGCACTGTGGAATCAATAAAGTACTTACTGTAACTGTAACATGTGTGATTTTCATTTCAAAAAAAAGAAAAAGATTACTGTGCATTCAAAAATAGCTCAGAAAAGGGCTCTGGGAGAATATGGAAAAAGCAGGAGGGTAAGTCATACACTCCAAAATGTAAAAAAAAACAAAAACATTATTAATGTATTAATATTAAAATCTTTTATTGGTGTGGCTAAATTATGAAAGACCAACCATTGCAGGTCTTATGAGGGCTTTGAAAATAAGCCCTACAGTAGATAACACATGTTGGCTTAAGATATTCTTTGGGTGACTTAAGTCATGTTTTTTTTTGTTTCTTAAAAAACATCCTAAATAAACTGAGTTTGTGGCGGTTTATAGTAATAATAATAATAATAATAATAATACATTA
>CAFUXE010000245.1:196977-210330 GCA_903364295.1 Serranus cabrilla
ATACATGCATGCTTTTAACACAGTAGTCCACGTCTATGGAATAGCTTTTCTGACGACTTGAGGGCAGCAGAGAAAGTAAATTTTTTTTAGATACAGAAATGGTTGATTGATTAACTAAAGACCACCATGAGGGTATTTTGCTATTACTCTTGGCCAATCAGGTGGCACGCACGACGTTTGCGTAACAACAGTATGACGTAGTACGTCCCATGGCTGAGACTTGTGTGTTACGGAAATGCAATGACAAGCTCGATATTACTCATAAATGTCACAAGGGACATATGAAAAAACAACTCCAGTGGAAAGGTAAGCTAGAACTATCCAATCTTTAACAAATAACCACGACTACTGATTCACAATTTCACTAAAGAACAGCGATATTAAGTTATAGCGTCAGGACGTAACGCTAGCTAACTTACTATGACAACAACAGTGCTTCGGTTGATACTCGAGTCCTATTCCAAGTTGTTTTGACTTTTATCCTGCTGCCTTTTTAAGTTTACGGTGTTTTATTTATTTTACCATAACTGTAACGTTGAGTGTCACAGTCGCACTTCATTAAAGGACTAACCTCTAGCTAACTGGGCAGCTAGCTAGCCAACCTGCTGGCTTAATAAAAACTAAACAATCAGCAAAATTCAGAGCTAGCTTAGCCTGCCAGGAGCTAACATGTTATGTGGTTTCACTATGTCACACGAAGAGAATTTAAGCAGCTTGATAATCTTCATAATCCCATCTTCTGTTGTCTACAACGGAGTATTGGGGCCATATTTAGAAAAAAATAAAATAAATTACGAGAATAATGTCGAAAATAATAAATTAATTACGAGAATAAAGTCGTAGAAAATTAATTAATTAAGAGAATAAAGTCGTAGAAAATTAATTAATTACGAGAATAAAGTCATAATTGGTAGGGTGTTCTGCTTAACACGGAAGTAGGTCTAAACGAAACGACAAAAGGCGAGAGTGCAACAGTTATACTTAATAATTTGATGCTGATGTGCCAAAAGATTTTCTATGTCGTTGTTTGTTAAACCTATTTTAGAGTACATTTCAACAAAATGCACCACGGCCCTCATTTTAACAACCCTCCTCCTCTAATTAATTCATTATTTTTTACTTTATTCTCGTAATTTATTAATTGTGTATGACTTTATTCTTGTAATTCATTCATTATGTCGAACTTTATTCTCGTAATTAATAAATTATTTTCGACATTATTCTGATATATATATATATATATTTTATTTTTTTTTATTTTTCTAAATGTGGCCCTAATACTCCGTCGTAGTTGTCAGTGTTAACGTAATTTAAATGTTTGAAGGGAGTCTGCTAATAATACTTCAATCTAACCTCATCTGTTTGTGATATGATAAGTTATATCATTTTATTTTTATATAGGGACTTTTATTGCTTTTTTTTTTTTTACCATTACAAAGAAAATTTAACAACAAAGTGCATTTGTATCCTGATCAATAACCCCCCCAAAAATCCACATAACAATACAATGAAGTGAGAAAATAAATAAAACTAATTATAATACGAAAACAAAATAAATAAAAAAAACAAAACGCCACCATGTATCAAAAGTAAACACACGAGAAAAGAAAACAGATTGCAAGGCTTTGTTGTTTTTGCCATTAACTAAATGCCGATAAATGATCCCTCGAGTATAAATGCATTTGAATTACATTGAAAATAGTTTACCGAAAGAGTATACTACCTGAAGTTCTTTCTGGATTACCAACTTAACATCATATGTTAAAACATTAGCTGCTTTCTGGGTTCAAACAAATAATGTAATTTCCAACTATAATAAGCTGTGTGTATTGGACTTGGGAGGGACCGACTGTGCACACACACCCCTAACAGGTTAATCCAGCCCAAGTGCGGAAGTGTACTTCATGTGAATACATGTATTATCCACCTTTTAGTGCCAAAACAAAGCTCTGGTTGGTAGAAAATAATAATTACTTTATTTAGCAAATGAAATACATTTTCATGTTTCACTTGAACTCCGAGGTATTTGTGTGCTTTCTACAACGTAACATTTATTTTTCTAGCCTAATAGTGCTAATTAGATAGCATTCGCTTGCAAAAGCCTCTTCACAGTAGTCCGTACAGGAACACTGATGTAACCACAGTGTCAAGTCATGTGCTGCGGCCACAGCCCTCTGAACAGGGTTCCAGTTAGTGCGATGCTGTGGATTTAATAAATGGCCTCTGAATGCAGCACACAGATGATAAGGAACCAGCCACACATTCGCATTGCCCTCATAACCAACAGGACCTTCTTTTCTCCCTGTCTTCTGTCTCCAGGTTGCTGTTCAGATGAGGAGGGTTTACCTGGTTGACCCCGTGTGTCACCCGCCATTGCCATGGCAACGCCATATTTCCCCACATTCATGCTCCTTCTTTTTCTGTCCTTCTTCACTCTCTTGCTTCTGACTCTCCTGCGTCCCGTGACCCCATCGGTTCCCTTTTCTTCCTCCTCTCCTCATTCACCTTGGCCGTCACTCTCCTGCGGCCCGGGTCAGTCCTGGGCTGTTCGGATCCACTCTGGAATACATCATGAGGAAGACGATGGTGAACAGAGCTCTCTGCACCTGGACGTGATAGCCAACAGGGTAAAGTACTTCATAAACACTTTAAGTCTGTATTCTAAAAGGGTGTAGGGTGTCGCTCAGAGACTTGCTTCTCTTTTTCACAATTTAAAAACAAATCAGAATTTAGGATGGTTACAATATTTATTTACTTGATACTGATTGTGAGAGTCTGATTTTTCTGGGAACGATATGTTATGTATTGCTATGTTTCATCATTTTAGTTCTTAGTTTTTTTATATACAGCTTTTTTAGTCATTTAGCTTTATTAAAAATTACATTTCCAGAGTGTTTCAGTTTTTCTGCTGATATTCAGTGCTCCTCATTTGTAACCCTTTTTTATGCAATAACCTAGTTTCTCTGCAAGGAGCGATAAAGTTCCATCTGATCTGTTTTAAAGTTGCCTAGGTCAGGGGAAAACCACAAGTCACCCAATTCTCGAAGTATTGTCCCAGTTTATTTTGTTCTTACCATCGTATTCTCCCAATCCCAGGTGGCAGAGCAGGCGGGGCTGAAGAACCAGGGCCAGATTGGGCAGCTAGAAGGCCATTACTTGCTGTGTTCTGACAAATCTGGATTTCTGGAGGGTATTTGGAGCAGGAGTGCATGGCCTGGGGATGTCCTGGCAGCGCACCCTCATGTCCTGTGGCACTCTCGGGATCGAGTGCTGAGCCGGTCAAAGAGATCGATGGCATTCAACGATCCCAACTACCCTAAACAGTGGCACCTGGTGAGAATTTTGACTATTGCTGTCTCCGTTAACATTCTGCTCACTCACTAATTGTCTAGTACTCAGACCTGCCTTGGATTAGTGCCTAAAATGAACTTAACAGCTGTCAATAATTAAGATAGAAGTAATTTAACTGACATATTATGAGACAAAATCAGTCGAGGACCAGTTCTGGTCACAGTTGCTTAATGCAGTGGTTCACAGGTGGTGTGCTGTGAGACAAGTACAGGTGTGCCATGGAATTTTGTGACAACCATGCACTATTAATGCTGTATGACTCACAGCAGTATTGCCAAAATGAGTGCCTGCTACTGGAGATCATTATTTCCTCATACCTATTTAAAACAAGTGGTTAATGTTGTCGAGCGGTCTAAAGGTTGTTAAGCTTTAGGCACAAAAGCAATTAGATGGAGGCGCTGGAGCTTAGCTCATCGGCATCACTTTCACCTGCTGAAACCACCCATAGTGACCCATATGAACCTTTGGTCAAAATGACCCATATCACAGCGTGTGGAGCAGCAAAATGCAGCAGCTTGCTTTTTAACAGGAAAGAAACTGGGTGATCATATAACATCTGTACTGGCCTCCCTACACTGGCTTCCTGTCTATTTCAGGATCCAGTTCAAAATTGTATTGCTTGTAAATAAATACTCTAAGTGAAGTAAATACACAAAACCGTGACGCACGGAAGCTCAGTGATGTTTAAACCACATTGTTTACGTTTGTTTTCACATGGCACCCCGTTCTCCTGGGTGAAAGTCCAGGGTGTGCATGCCCCCCGGGCCCTCATAGCTAGCTGTTTTTCCCCACTGGCTGGCTACTCCATGTCCAAGTGGAAAGCCCTTATTATTGCAGTGTGATACATCAAAGTAAAGAAAAATAATCACTCACAGAGTTGTAAGAGTTATAACATGTGTTATAGAGGCTATTTTGCCCAGATATGAATACTGGTTGCACTTTGGTGTGCCCTGGGCACAGAAGTTTGAAAACCACTGGGTCATTATGCGTTTTCAAAAACATCAGACAACCAAAGTGCATTTCAATGTGATGAACGTACTCCAAAGTGATGCAGTGGCTAGTCTTTGTACAACTGCAGAAAGAAAGTTAGGAGACATTTATACTTTATAGATTCATACTGGAACTCACTTCACCCTCCCTTCACAGCTCTCTTTTTAGTCCCTTAACTTCCAATTTGAATCTATTTCTACTTCATATCACCCCATCCTTTCCTTACTCTTTCTCTTTTCTTGCAGCACAATTACCTAAATAAGGGTATGGACATCAATGTAACAGGGGTGTGGGAGCGCAACATCACTGGTCGAGGAGTTACAGTGGTAGTGGTAGATGACGGGGTGGAGCACACCCACCAGGACATCCAGCCTAACTATGTAAGTCAGCAATGTGTGTCAAATTTTTGTTGTCCTAAATCTGTAAAAAAGAAAAAAAAAGGGTGCTTTAGTAAGGTGTCTATTCCAAGTAGGAAGTTGAAACATAATGCTGGAAGTATATGAAGCCCATTCCCATGTTCAGTTATGTCTCATAAGTTGTTGCAGCAATTTTTGGGTTGAGTAAAGGTTTTTTTTTTTTACCATGCAGGACTGATTAAAACGGTTAAAAAAAAAACCCACATTAACTTAATCCTTTGAAGAACACAATACGACAATCCATGCTGTGATTCTGTTAAAAAAGCTTCTGACCGTTTCTGCAAGAGCTGCTTTTTTTTCTATTTTGGAAACAGCTGAGAAACCCATTTATTGTAAATATACATTGGAAATCCACCCATCCACTGAAGCCTCTAGGTCCCTAGTTTGTGGTTATAAAATTTCATAAGGCTGTGATTATCCTAGAGGTCACAGCAGCTCATTTTATAAAGTGAGGTCAAGTTAAAAAAAAAAATCTCTCACTGCAATGAAATGCTACTATCATCACAAATTGGGCTCATTGAATCGACAAGAGTCTCCGCTTTCCAGTCATACTGAATTTAAGCAATTCCACGACTGTTTAATGACCCCTGTATGCAGAAAGAATTGAATAGAGTAGGTGAAAACAAACAAAATAAGACTGCCAGTTTTTCCATTTCTATCCTGACTTTGCAGCATTTTTTAGCCCCCTTCTTGACAACATAGATCTTCTTTCATATGATAGTGTCCTAACTGGTATCTGGTAGCTTCCATACTACAGACGATTGCAACCACAGCAAACAGGATGCACGGCTTCCCACTGTTTACACAACTTACACTCTCTTGACACTACTTTCTCCATGTACTTGCTGATTGTTCATTAAATAAAGATGACAATGACAAATTTTCCAAGTTCAGCAATGGGCACATTGAATGTGTTTCTCATAGCAGAAGCAGAATAGAAGAATATAATTACTGGTAAAAACATTACCAGAAGAGTGTAAACCAGGAAATACTTTTCTTTTTCATCCCTCTCAGAGTCCTGAGGGCAGCTACGACCTGAACTCCAATGACCCGGACCCCATGCCTCACCCAGACGTCCACAGCGACAACCACCATGGCACGCGCTGTGCCGGAGAGATCGCAGCCGTACCCAACAACAGCTTCTGTGCTGTGGGGGTGGCCTACGGGAGCAAGGTGGCAGGTACAGACAATGAGGAATTTTGAACTTGGATGTCCCTCTGTTAACAACTGGAAAAAGCAGAGACTGAAGCTGAGACTTTGGGTTAAAGTGTTCAGTGAAACATCTGTCGCTTGTTTTATTTTCAGGTATCAGAGTCCTAGACGGCCCTCTGACAGACAGCCTGGAGGCCATAGCCTTCAACAAGCATTACCAGGTCAACGACATCTACAGCTGCAGGTGACAAACACGTCTCTCTCTGTTCCTATTAGGTATTTACATTAGCAAAGTGGCTTTTATAAACAATAAAATATCAAACATGTGCATGTGTCTTTTAATGCCACAAACCTTTGACCACTGTTTTGCTAAATGGTTGTTGTACCATATTGTACAAGTCTAGCATGGATTCTGATTTATGCTCTTGTTTCCCCAAGTTGGGGTCCAGATGATGACGGACACACTGTAGATGGACCCCATCCCCTGGGCAAGGTAAGAGGAAGAGTTTGTGTGGAGCAGTGATTGTGTCCTGCAGATGGCAGTACACTGTAACAGATTAATTACAGAGGAGTAAGCGACAAGCTTGCTTCTCTGACTAGGCCAAAGGCTGACCCCATGACACACTTTGGAAGACTCACTCAACTCATTTTCATAATGAAGAATAAGAATGTCTATATAGAATAAAATATAATAATACATTTAAAAATACTACAGATTTATCATAAGAAATAAAAAGGTCAAATTCAAATTGAAGGCACATTTAAATGAATCTGCTACTTTATCTTTTTCAAAACCTGCCAATCGATCTCGCCAAATCTTTTTTCAGTAAAATGGACTCATTCATTCTCCCTTTTGTACGGATTTACAAGTCTCATAGAATAAAGAAGGTCCATCTTTGTAAACACAAAACTATTGGGGGGGCTGGCATTGCCTTATTTTATGTTATTGGGCCACAGGGATTCGTTCTATGGTACACTGGTTAGATGAAAACCCATCACCCCATGATGGGCTAGAGATGGAACAGGAGGGCTGTCTACCTTATTATATTAGAGCAGTTGTATTATCACCCGTACCAGTCAATAAAAGTTGCTTTAAACATAACCCTGTATTTTACACTTTAATTAAGATAGGGAGACAACTAAGGAGTCACTTCAAGCTTTTTGTTACCCATAACTGCTAACCCGTCTTTCACTCCATCAGCTCTGGATGGGGCCTTTACCACCTGGAAGCGATAAGGGATCTGTAGTGTTGGCAACCTGTACATAGAAGGGACTTTTTCTTCTTTCCAGCAACTCCAAGAGAGATATACCTTGCAGAGTTACTCTGATATCTGAAAAGCTGATTAAATCAGCTTTTCAGATATCTCCAGATTAGAGACTATGTTAGAACACATCTTCCTACTTTTGAGAAGGCAAACCCAGACAAGATAGAGAGTTTATTTAATCTGTTCCCCAACCCACGTTATATAATTTTGCAACTTTATGAGACACTACAAAACATATGCCTTCCAAAGATGGACAAGATAAAAGAGGAATGGCAAAGAGAGTTCAGAGCCTTGAAACCTCCCAATGTTTGGGAGGAGAGTTTGGAGTACATCCATGAATGCTCTAAAAACACCAGACACTGTTTACTGACTGGCTTCCTTATAAACATATTTGAAACAAATGTAAATAAATTGATTTCAAACATAATAATTGATAGCCTCATAGAAAAGGGTAAATGTTTTATGAGCCCCCCCCCTCTCTATTTTTATCACAGTATAACCTTTTTCAACCACAGGCGGCGCTGCAGCACGGGGTGATAGCGGGCAGACAAGGCTTCGGCAGCATCTTTGTGGTTGCCAGCGGCAATGGAGGTCAATACAATGACAACTGCAACTATGATGGCTACGCTAACTCCATCTATACCATCACAATCGGTAAGACACAAGGCTCTAAGTAAGCTTCTGAGTGTTTACTGGTTTTGTGGACATGGGTGTGTTGGTTCATAAATTACCGTGTGTGTGTGTATGTGTGTTGCAGGTGCGGTCGATGAGAAAGGCAAGATGCCCTTTTACGCGGAACAGTGTGCGTCTATGCTGGCTGTCACTTTCAGCAGTGGGGGGAGCAAATTGAGGAGCATTGTAAGTCTTACATCAACACAGAGACACACAGACACACACACAAAAGGATAACTAGAACAGAGAATGGATAAATATTCACAGAAATAACATCAGGAAGGTTCCTACTCTGAGGTGTAAAAACCTGAATAGATTAAATGTCATTAAGTTAATATGGGTGTTTTCATTTTGCTTTGTTAAGGCAAGACAGACCAACCACAGTACTTTGTAATAGCAGCTATGCGATTCTAGCTTGAATACAAAAGCTAAATAACTATTTAAAGCATGTGCTGATCATATATTTATTTGTAAGATCTGGTAACAATGTAAAACAGAGTTTTATCATTTTTGTGTCCTACCCTGTTTAGCTTTGCAGTTCCTCATTAAAAAGGAAAATATTGGGTAGACAGCAACTATGCTCCCATAATAATATTAATGTAGGAAAAAGGATACCTCCTTTTACCTGTTTGTTAATAACTGTACAGCACTTTGTTCAACAGAGGTTGTTTTTACATGTGCTCTATAAATAAACTTTGACTTGACTTGATAGTGACAGCTCTTTGGACTTCATGTTGAGAGTTGACCTCCCCAGATTCCAAATACAAATACCACACTTGAAATGGACTCTAGACCTTTTATCTGCTCCTTGTACATGAACTAATGTGGGAATAACACACACCTGGCCATGAAACAGCTGAGCAGCCAATTGTCCAATTACTTTTGGTCCCTTAAAAAGGTGGAGGGCACATATAAAATGTGTTGTAATTCCTACACCGTTCACCTGATTTGAAAATACCCTCAAATTAAAGCTGGAAGTCTTCACTTAAAGCGCATCTTGGTTGTTTCATTTCAAATCCATTGCGGGGGGTGTACAGAGGCAAAATGCTGAAAATTGTGACAATGTCCAAATATTTATGGACCTGACTGTATATCTAAGTTAAGTGTTGTAAACTTTGAATTTGGGGATTGGGGCAAATGTTTAAAAGCTCATGAAAGAGCAGCTCCACATCAGGAGAAGTAGAGAATATTTTCATCTGAAAATGACGGCAGATGATGACAGGAGTAAAGGCCCGGTGAAGCCACTGACCTCTATTTGCCACTGTTTGTGGGTGTCACCATGGTAACACAGTTTTGCCCAGGGATGTCATCGCCTGGGGGAGAGGAGCTTAGCCATGATTGGCTCTCTCTGGAGAAGTCTGAGCCACAACTGACCACAGTAAACTCACAGGCCAAGTGCTTACCACACACTGCCCACTAGTGTATTATTCTGCAGAACCAATTTAGAGTCTAACAAGAACAGCTGCCTTCATGAATTCATTTTATCACAGAGTCTGTAAAGACTAGAAATGCCACAAAATGTGAATTTCCATGATCAGTTATTGACAATTTCGCAGATTACAGCTTGTGCATCTTTTTTAAATGTATCTGTCCAATTCTTCTGCGGGTAAGGTTGACAAACAGAAAACCAGCATAAAAACATAACCTCCTTGGCGGAGGTTATAATGTGGATGTGTGTGTTTCATATTGACAAACAAAACTTGTGTGTCCTGATTATGCCTGTGCACTCTCACCATGTAGACAGCTGCTCTGGGACATCCACATCCACAACACTGTCTAGTAGCTTGACATGTTGTACATGGCATGAACAGCTGTTGGAAAAGGCCCACATGTCATCCACATGTAAACACAGAGCACTGGGAATTCCTCAGCCCACATCGATGTGGTCCTTCTGTCAGACAGGCTTTCAGTAATGTGTGGACCAGTGGGTGGTGTACATGGAAGACTTATGCGACTTGTTTTTTTACGAAACAGCCTGCAGTTCTGTCTGATTTCCAGTGAATATTTGTCACGTGAC
This sequence comes from Serranus cabrilla, assembly GCA_903364295.1. Lineage (NCBI taxonomy): Eukaryota > Metazoa > Chordata > Actinopteri > Perciformes > Serranidae > Serranus > Serranus cabrilla. The sequence goes on from CAFUXE010000245.1 coordinate 206,841, forward strand.
CGTTCGTCTCAGCAGAATCAATCATGGCTTCATTGTGTCACAGAGGAGCGCAGAATTGAATGTTTTTAACAGGATGTAGATATTTCAAACCATTTATTTTTGGCAACATTTTAAAAGGGACATGTAGAATAGGACCATTGGGAAGTTAAATTCCAATTATAATGACTGATAATTAAATTTTTTTGGGCAATCGCATAAAGAAAACATATGCCAACAGGATGGTGGGGTTCAGAGGGTTTTGAATAATATTATGTTGGTCCTTTTTTGCTTATAAAGAATCCTCTCTATAATTCTTTCCTGTCCTACCACTTATTAGATGAGCCACTGTCTGTCAGGATTTCAAACTCCTCTGCATTACCATTCCATTTGTATATACTGTGCTTTTTTAAAATGTACTACTCTCCTTTTTAATTGGCTCCTTCTCCCCTTATATCTTTTCGCCTCTTTAAAAGTTAGGCCTCCCCAGGGCTTTAAACCCCTGTTTTATTAACTGTACACAAACCGTGCTGAACTCTGGCCTTCTGCAGTAAATAATCGCTTTGCCAGGATGGCTCTGACACTGGCGCCTGATGAAGTGTTCTTTGCTCAATGTTAGTCTAGGTGGAGATCCTTCATGCTCAAAGATAGTTTGTGTTGGATATACTTTGTGAGAGGTTTGTAATTCACCCATCTTGTTAATGTATACTTCCATACGTTAGTGCCAGTTTGTGTTACCTTTACCACCCTCACACTGTTTGTAACTGTGCATGACAATCTCTCAGTTGTTGCCCATCTGTCTTGTCTCCACAGGTGACGTCAGACTGGTCCATGCAGCAGGGAACCGGCTGTACAGAAGGCCACACCGGCACATCTGCTGCAGCCCCCCTGGCTGCAGGAATGGTGGCACTCATGCTGCAGGTCCGTCCCTGTCTGAGCTGGAGGGACGTACAGCACATCATCGCCTTCACCGCCACCAAGGTAGGCCTGATGATAAATGGCCTGCTTCATCTGTTGAACAGGCCTGTAAATACTGTGCAGCCGAACTTCACTTCTGGATATTTTTGCACTGTTATAGGTTCCCTGTTGAGTTTTTGTTTAAACAAATAAAACTTATGTGCATGTTCAGTGTTTCTCACCAAAATACAATTTGTGTATCCTTGACCTGCATTGTTTGCATTCATGCCTTGTAACTTCCCAATAGTACGAAAACCTGTTGCAAGACCGTAATGCTTTGTCAGCATGCTCGTACACACTCCTAAACACTTTGATTTTAAAGTGACATGCGATTGAAACGAGCATCCACAGCAACCATTTTTTTTGTCAGTCCATGAGGCAATTTATTGTCTAATTGTTTCAGCACTACTGAAACAATTAGTGGTGTGTAATGTTCGATGCATTCTAGCAAACAACAAGCTTCATTTAATTCTACAACCTCTATTACAAAAATAAAATGAAATAAATTGTTTTTCTAGAGTTTTCCAAATATGTAAAAAAAACAAAAAAAAGGATTAGCAAATTATCAAATTCTGTTTTATTCACATTTTAAACGATTTAAACATTTCACAAGTTTTTTTTTAAATCAGGGTTGTACTTCAGTTAGTTATTTTTTACCTCTGCCAAGCAGATATGAAAACAAAACTATAGAGAAAATCAACAGTTTGATAAACTACTTTTGCATCCTGCCACAGGCAGCTTAACCGCATCAACGCGGGGAAACAGCTAACCTAGCTTTGTCGAAGGTAACACCTTTTTTCTTTGTTCCGATAGTGTGACAACAGTGCAGACTGGAGGGTGAACGGAGCTGGTTTCTCCCACAGCCACCAGCACGGTTTCGGTGTGCTCAATGCATGGAGACTCGTCAATGCTGCCAAGGTAGATGCATACATACACAAAGGCACTATCCACTAGCTAGTGTCACATTTAATAAAATGTACCATATTGTGAAAATGTACTTAAGTCGTGTGTGCTTTATAAATACTGTTAAAGTATCACAATGCTCAATCCACGGAGAAATGCGTTTAAACTGCATTTAAATGAGCCGTCAAGGCTTCCTTAAAGTGATATCACAACTACACTACAACCCTAATAAAACAAATAATTAAAAAAAATAGTGTGAATACTAGTGTATTCATACAGACAGAATGAGAAAACATATATTTTTAAATGCCTTATTTCATTATAAAGTTACCACCAGAGCCCTAAATTTTCTCTCTTCCCTTTCTCTCAGGTGTGGGAGTCAGTGCCGTTTCTCGTGTCCTATCAGAGCTCAGTAATAAAGGAGGAAGTGGCCATCTCAATTTATCCCAACGAGCTGATCCTCAACTGGACAGGTAACTCTGTCTTCTTGGTTGCTCCTCTCCCTCACTCTATCAGCTCTGTATTGGACAGCTGCTTGTCGAGTATACACCCTCGCACACACTACGTAGCTGACTCCCTCCCTCCCTGCTCCTCAGTCAGTCTGCCTCTCCATATTAGGTAATGTTCTCCTGTTTGTGAGTTCCTGTGTCCACATTGAAATATTGGTTGAGATTTTTCCAGATTGCCTCAATTTCTTTTTTTCACCCACTCTGTTTTATGTATGTTACAGCTTATCTCAGTAGCTTTTATAGCTTTTTAAAATTCTCACAACACTGATTCTGTAATATTCGCCTGTTGGTGTATGTGATATGTCTCTATCCTCCTTACAGAGTTTTTTTCACACATGCTGGTGACCTCATTGTAGCAAAAACTTTTCCTGCTTCCTTTTACTCAATCTGTATCTTCCCTCTTTTATGGCCTTGTTGCTGCCATGAGCACAGCCAGAGACAAAACTTTATTGTGTGTGTGTGTGTGTGTCTTTGTACCTGTTCTTCCTTGATAGTGAGGATCACCAGGTTTTTAACTAACAGAGTGAGGACTTTTTTGGAAGCTGAGGACATTATGGGCCAGTCTTCACTTCTTCAAAGGCCTGCTTGATACTTAGGCATTTAGTCGTGATAGTTAAGTTAGACCAAGGTGCTAGGGAAAACCAGCACCTTGGCCTATACAAGGTTGTGTTTGTGTTTGTGTATGTGCAGTTTATTGCAACAGTGCTTTATTAAAGTCACGAAGCAGCCTCACAAGGGTTGTCTTAATACAAATAATGATAATTGAATCAAATAACTAGAATACACATTTTGCTGTGCCTCTATCTAATAGTTCTTGGTCAAATCGTTGACAGATTTTTTTGCCACTGACTGAGTTCAGGTCTGTCTGCAGCACTACTCAGCTCTGTTTGTTGTTGTAGTTTCTATGTGTTTTGGCTGCCTTCGTGGCTAATGCGCTGCCCCTGAAGCATTTCAAACTGCTGGCCTCCCAAGTGAACACAGTCACTACTAATGTGTGTTTGAATGTTTGTGTACATGCACACAGTGAAAGGCTTTGTCCTAATAATAAAACCACATCCCCATGGTACTGTCAAGCCACTTCAGAGGGGCGGGGTGTTGGGTTGTTTAATGAAAACATGCAGCAGTTGACCAACTGTGTGTGTGTG
>CAFUXE010000245.1:210399-230742 GCA_903364295.1 Serranus cabrilla
GTCTGTGTGTCTGTGTGTCTGTCTGTGTGTCTGTGCATGCGTGCATGCTTGCCAATGATGCTTTGGGTTATTCCAAAATGAGGTAAAAAGGAAAATTGACAGACAAAGAAATGTTAAAAATGTTCAGCACTCAGTTGAAAAAACAAATGAGAAAGGACAAACTGTATATCTACATTGAGCAATAAGCGTGCCCGGAGTTTATGATCACTTATAGAATTTATTAGAGCGGCCCACCCTAATAAATTTGCCCACACCCTGAAAAGATTTTTTGTAATTTTCCACATATGTATATATATATATAACTGTTTTATGACTGCAGTGAACATGTTGTTTTTTAAGGGTAAAAATCAAAAGTTTCATAAGATAAGATATTGTTTATTGTATTTATTCTTCAGACGTTACAATATTTGTTGATGTTACATGGTTTGCCATTATACAGCTTCGATTCAGGGGTATATGCTTGATATGAGGTGTATGGTATATGGTTCATTGATCTTAATATATCAATCAATAATATCAACAAACATACAGATGGATGTATCGTTTAATCCTCAGTTTTTCAGGGCTAAACACCAACAAATATGGATTAAAGAATATTTTTGTTACATTAAAAGATATTCTGTATTTGGGATATTTTACATGGTAAATACAATAACATTTTGGCTTTTAAACTTTACAAGGCTCTGGCTCTGGAAAATGTTTGGAATCAAAATTTTGACAGTATTTAGTTCATACAGTATATTCCTTTTCTTTCCACTTTTCTCTATTTCTGTCCGTATTTCTTCAGTATATACAGTTTTATTCCCCCCTGCTTTCTTTCCTCTTTCCTTTGTCATACCCCTCCAAGCTCAGCATCCACTTTACTAATTTCACGCCCACTGTACTTGCTCTCTCAGTGCCTCTCCATCACCTAAACGTCTCTCCCTTCCCTCTTTCTCTACATCTGTCCCCTGACTTTCTGTCCTTCATTCCACACCTCTGTTGTTTACTCTCCTCACTCCTTCGTCCCTTTGCGTCCCTCCCTGCCCCGAGGATGTGTGCAGCCCTACATGGTCAGAGAGCACCACGGCTCATTAGTTGTCAGAGCCAAGGAAATACCGGGAAATTACCAGACACTTTTAGTTGGAGGGTGGGAAGTGGTCAGGAGGAACTGTAGAGAAGAAAGATTCAGAGTCTGAATTTAATTTACAGATAATATTTGAAATTGCTGTTTTTCCCCAGTCGATTACGTTTACATTTTAATTTGTTATCATAAAGGGTCAAATGTTTCCATATACAAGCACGCACACACTAAGCTGCTTTCTCCTCTCCCTCAGTCTCTGCCGCTGACCTGAAACAATCTGGAATGGAGACACTGGAGCATGTGGCTGTTACCGTGACGATAACCCACCCTTGCCGTGGCAGCGTGGAGATTGTGTTGGTCTGTCCCAGCGGCATGGCGTCAGTCATCGGGGCGCGCAGAGTTATCGACAGGTACAAACCCATGCATTGGTTCAACTTGATATAAATGAGTTCAAAAGCCATGTTAACCCTCTGAACCCCAAACCGTTTTTTTTTACCGTTTTTACCTTTTTTTTTTACCTTTTACTTACTGTGGCCTTGTATTTCACTGCAATATATAAGTCCTGCAGCTCTATGGAATCAGTACAATCATGGCTAGGAATGGGAGGAACCCAAAAATGTCTTTTGTGCAGAATAAAACTTGTGACAAATCATAAAAAAAGAAAAAATGCAAGTTGAATTTTTCTGCTAAATTGGAGTAAATTGGAATGTATATATACAGTGCTTTTTTAGTCGAAAAAAAAAAGGGTCTCCACATGCCATACATAGAGATATTTGCATTTTTACAACCTCTCTGCTCTGTGTAAACAGCCTGCAGTTCTGCTAAAGTGATTTTGACAGAAAAATCACAATTTAAACTTAGTTTTGGTCACTTTTTCTAACTGAAATGTTCTTAACCTATGATACGTTCAAGGACTGTCAGAAAGTTCAAATTTCGATGATAGTGCCTGTTCTTAACAGTTTCTTTCTGCGATAAACTTATTTTCGAAAGAAAACGTACGTCTCAATCAGACCGACAGGATGGTGTTCAGAGGGTTAAATCTGTGTCTTAATTTACAGTACAAGTGAAATCATGCATAATATCTTCAGAGATTATTCTGTTAAATATTTTGGACTATGATCTAATTATGCACTCTATCTGCGTTTTGTACACAGAGACCCTGCAGGCTACCAGGACTGGACCTTCTCTACTGTACGCTGCTGGGGAGAGAGAGCTGAAGGCCAGTACACCCTCAAGATATCTGACCACAGTAAGGCCGTGTTTTAGGAGTTGAAAATGTGTGTCTGATTGTATATTAGTCCTTGTTTTATGTTGTTTGTTTGTGTCCCTTGTGCCCACACTGACCCTCCTTCTCTGCTCCTGTAGAGGAGACGACACTGGAGCAGTGTGCCGCTGTGGGAGTGTTGAAGCAGCGACAGTTGACCCTGTATGGTTCCTCTATGACTTTCAGCGAGGTCCAGGACAGACAGAGGTGAGAACTCACAGCCTTCTGGACCGTGTTGAAAGCATGTGTTATGACTGATCATTATTTTTTATTTGTGATTTTTCATGCTAGTTGTCTCTTTGTTTGGCTCAGTGTATAGACAGACCTGAAAGCTAGAAAGATGTTCTGTGTGCTGAATGGCTGTGCTTTGATTGACAGGCTGGTGGAAGAGGCTACAAGTGGCAAGTATTTGGACAGCAGCTTCTCTCTGCCCTGCCCTCCAGGCCTGGAAATCCCTTCAGAGATCATCAGCCCCTTCACCTCCAACAGCCTCAAAGTAAACTGGCCATCGACCAAAACTAACACCATGTTTCTCTGTCTCTCAACCTTTCTGTCTTCTCTTATGTATTGAATATTGGAAACCAGTCTCCTCACCCCTTCAGCATTAAGGATGAAGGATATTTTTAATTGTTGCAATATGCAGTATGGAGATACAGTATGTTGAATGCAGCAGCCCTGGAATGGATCATAAGTTATGAATTTGTTTGGAAAAAGTAACCAAAACGAAGCTTAAGATTTCCGTCAAAATCGCTTTATTCGTCATGTGTCATTTAAAACGTCCTCAAAAATAAACTGTTTGGAATAGCTAGATCAGTTTAAAAACATGAAATTCTCAGTGCAACTGAGAAGCCATGATTGATTCTGCTGAGACGAACGGTCATGTGGCAAATATTCTTTACCTATATATTTCAGTGAAATACTAGACCACGGTGAGTAAAATGTCCAAAGAGCAAAAGGGGTTCAGAGCGTTAAAGATGCTTTTGTGACCACAGACATACAGTAATAGATTCCAGTTAAAGCTAAACCAGGAAAAAATGTGAAGGTCCCAGAGTGCTTGTTAAATTTCACTTCCTCTCCTTTTTCTCTATTTGTCTGGCTTTTTGTCTTCCCGTCCATCCATCCATGCATCCATCAGGGGTTTGTACAATGCAGTGGCTCTGCTGTTGTAACTAACCTCCTCTATCTTTCTCTCCTTTGTCCTCTCCCCCAGTTCCTGCTGTTGCTAGGCTGCTTTGCTCTTTTCTGGTCTGTCTACTACACACTGGAGGTCACACTGGCCCACCTGGACCTCAGGGGCCTTCTCTGCCTGCGCAGGAGACGGGGAGCTCACCGGGCCAGGAGAGGGCACAGAGGGAGAGGAGTGGAGGAGCCGGTGGTAGAGGAGGAGGATGGGGAGGAGGAAGAGCAGGACTCAGGGGTGGAGTTGCATGCTGTATTGGACTCCGAGGCCAAAACGCCGCTTTTAAATGGGGAGCCATTTGCAACGTAGCGTTGAGCCAGATGATGGGTGAGCAACCTTTTACTGCCTATGCTCATGGGAAGACTCAGGCTTTCACTCAGGCTCCTCCTGTCAACTTGTTCTGTGGTGGTAAAGGGGTCACAGTGTTAACTGGTCTTATCTGAAGAGTGGACTGTTTGCCCTTGTCTGCATTCCCACAACACGTGGCCTTGTTTGTGCTGTGATACTACATGTGGAAGTGTGTGTGTATGTGTGTTCTTGTACACCTGTCCTTCTAACCAATGTCTTCACGAGGAAAGAAAAAATGAGGACCATCCTTCAAAGTGAGGATATAATGTCACACGTGTGGGTTGGACTCAGGGTCGGGCATGACCTGGAGAGGGACCTAATGGGGTTTATTGTCCCAGTCAAATTGCATGCATGAAAGTGTGTATACAGACTTGTCTGTGTGTAAATGTGTACCAAGTGGTGCAACGATCGGTTGGGTATTCCTACAAACACCTGTGGGGGGTCATTAAACCAAGAGGAAGATAAAAATGTGATGTGCACTACAGGAAGGTTTGAATCTGTGTGTGTGTGTGTGTGTGTGTGAGAGAGAGTGTGAGATATGTCGGTGGGAGACATGAGTGGGTGTGTGTGTGACGTGAGTGGGTGTGCTTGAAAATACATGGTCTTCCTTGAAAATGTGTCCTCAAATGTGAGGTTCTAAGAGAATACTTATTTGTTTTTAAAAAGTACAGTTTATTTTCTGAGGTTTTATTTGATTTTTAAGTTGTTGGGGTTATTATTATCTGTGGGTTATCAACCAACTACTGATAAAAACTTGAAGTGGGATTTTCAAGTGTGGGATTTTTATATGCATTTTTTATGAAGTGTAATATATACATACACAATGTGTGCCTGCTGTACAGATATATATCAAGGGTGTTTATTGATTTCTACAAAGTGTTTTGTAAGAATGTATTAAAGAGTTCTAATTTTTTAAGGGAAAGAAGTGTTTGGAGTGAAGCTGGAAACTGTGTTTTGCTGTGCAAGTCACAGGTGATATGAATGATAATAAAAGGCTTGACGGAATATCTTCTTTGATTGTTGATGCGGTTTTTGAAACAAAAAATCACACACTGAGAATAGAGTTATGACTTACTGTAATTATGTTGTTAAATAGAAGATTCTATATATCAGTGAATTTCACTGCCTTCTCCAGGAAATTCTTCTAGATGACAGTGATAAGATTTAAAATAAACTGATCACAAGTATCCAGAACTACATCATGATGCCTATTTGTGAAAAGCAAAAGTGTATTTTTAAAAAAAGTGAACGAAAAGTTATTTCTGATTAAATCTAATTTCAATCATTCAGTTTGAATAATTTGCTTGCATTTTTCACTTCACTGCATATTTTGGTACTTTATGTCTTATTTTTTCAGGTATAGATTTCCTGTTTGAAAATTCAGATCTAACCTTTTTGCAGTTTTAATTGTTTTTTCAGATTCTGACTTTTGGCCTTGATCTGGGTTTATGGGGATGGAATCATGAGTGACAGTTCAACAAGGAAAGCAAAGGGTCCTACTTGTTCGCGTTGCCTTCAGGAAACGTAAGCAACGCAACAGACTTGACCAACGTCATCTAAACACCATATTCAATAGTAAGTCAAAAGTGATTGTCAACAGAATATTTTTTTTACTCCCAAAGTTCCATTTAGCAACCTGTTTTTTCAGTTCAGACTGTTCTTGACCAGTAACTGTATAAAAGCAATGTATTTTACCACATTTTGCAGCTCAGCAGCAACATTTCAAGCGTAGTATCCGCTAGCGATGGTGCCTACTCCACCCGGTCAGTCTGCTGGTGGCAGCGAAGAGGTAAGCAATTAGCTTTGGATTTTGGTTTTCAATTACATTGTTTTCCCACATTATCAAAACTTTGGCCATGATTTAGCTCTGTAGTTTACTAAATGAAGCTGGGATCAATCAGGGCTCTGCTATTGGGGTTTAATGGCATCATCTGGCTCAAATTGAAAATTTTACATTAGAGCAAATAAATGATGGGAATTTGGCATAATAGTGTTTTTGCGTGAATTGGCTTAGCCCGGCACAATTTCCCATCCATTTCTGTTTACGTATTGACTTTGTATGTACATTTGTCCACATGTACCACCTTTGACATTTAAAATCTTTTGCATAATGTTAAACTGTGTGATCAAACCTATGGTAACATGTCCGTATTTATATGGAGAATTATTGGTTGTTGCAGTTACTACTGTACAGAGAAAAAACTGGATTCTGTCCAATTGTCACATGCCCCATACAGATTCTTTTGGAAAAAATAAACCTATATTTTTGAAATATTAAGTAAAAAAAAAAGATTTCCCAAAATATTCAACGGAAATACCCAGAATCACAAAGTCAGTTCAGAATTCAGAAGAGTGTTTTTAAGTCATTATTTAATAAGACAATGTACAAAAATATTGGCGCTGATACAGCAGGCGTAGCATCGTGGGACGTGGGAGGTAAGACAGTGAATGAGGAACAATCGTGGTGTGCTGGTACGCCATTGGTTGTGTCACCACTCAATTTAAAGAGAAAATCCTGTCTGTAAGTTGCGTAAACAGATCAATATTTGTATCAGTATACAGAACCAAGATTTCTAAAATCTAGGAAAATTTCATAATTCACACATTTATTAATCAGAGATGAGACAGTGGTCAGTTAGTAATATCAGGAAGGAACAGCCTAATGTTTGGCACATTGTCTTCTTGTTATTTTACCTCCAAGGCAACGCATTGGTCATTTTTATGGTAACTATTATTTAAGACTACAATTCAGTTGTACTCGTCCTAACTGCTGTGGGGAGGACTAAGCATGGTGAGCTCTGCAATGATCACCAGTGCAAGCAAGAAGGGAACTAAATTTCTAAAGCATAAAATGTTTTACAATGTAAGGGGGGGTTGTAGTGGACCAATTGGGATGCTAACAGGCTCTAAGAAGGTGTAAGGGGCTGAAGGGGTTTTGGGGTATTTGTGGCTCAGTGATTTTACAGAATCTGTCGGGGCCTTCCATAGCTCATGCCCTCCTGACTGGCTCCCTTATTGGACCCCATCTGTAGGCCAATCACATTCTTGCCCGCCTTCAGTTGGTCATCGCTGAAGTCTCGCTTATTCTCCTGAGCTTTCCTGCAATACATCATCAACATTAACTTTATTCACATTGGAGTTGGTTGCGCTACAATAAAAAAAATACAATAATCGTTAAAAGCCTGGCAGCAAAAGTTGCTGAACACTTTCTGTCAAATAGCAGTAAACAACCTTCAGTTATTTTACAGTTATTTCTTTAAAAAATACAGATAATATACAGTAAATATCTGTATTTAAAAAAAATATGTAGCATAACTGAACTGAGCTGTTGTTTTTTACTTAAATATGATTTAATAAGTGTTTGGTAACCTTTGCTTCCACACTTTTTACAACTTTGTTTGCCGTAATTTTACATTCAGCAATATGATGGGTATATTTAGTATTATTACATAGAATCCACTGCAATTTAACATTGAAGACTATTTAGCAATACAATATAATACTGAATAATGACTCACTTGAAGAACCAGTTGGGGTCTCCATTGTATGTGCCTTCATCTTTGGTGACAGCCAAGCTGCCCAGAGCTGACAGGGTCCTCTGCACTGCTGCCAGGTCCTTACCTGTCCCCCCACACACATACAGCTTGGATTATTTACTGCAGCATCAGTCACATTACCATGTTTCCATAGGTGCATTGTCAAATCCAGATTTCTAGTGCAGCGGGTCTCAGGGGACTATGGGGGCATCTGAGAGGGCACCACTGCAGGGTTTTATCACCCATAAAGAGCCCCTCCAGTTGAGAAAATGTGATGCAGTGCCATAAAGGTTGCCCTAAAAGCAAGAAAACCATCTACTGCACTGCATGTAGTTGGTGCCCTTTTTATTTGTCTTGCTCTTGCCTCTCAGACAGCCTGAGTCCACCATTGCTTTCTAACACGACATGCAATGGAGGCCATGAAACCCCTCTCACCCTCCCAAAGGTCCACAGTCTGGAACATGTCGGTCTTAGTGACGCCATACTGCTCAGAAGCGTTGAGGAACTGGGAAATCTGCTCCATCTGTTTGAAGGCCATGGATGAGCTCTGGATCTTCTTCACTGGTTTATCTCCGGGGAACAGACTGTTAATCAGTTCACTCAGAATCTGGGGAGACAAGAAGGAAGGAGAAGCACAAAATATGCATAGCATTTAGAACTTGAATGACAATCTGTGAGTGCAAAAGTGAAAAATAATTTTGGAGAGGATAGTCTCACATATCAGTATTTTTTGTAATTCTTCTGACAAACAGACAAACAAGCCCATGAACAAGCTAACCAGCTAAAAGCATGCCCTCCTTAGCAGAGGTAAAAACAAGAACTAAAACAGGCATGTTTCACTCACACATCCGTCTTTCAGCCAGGCCTGGAAACCCAGTTTGCCCGCCTCTGGTTTTCCCACGCCGGAGCCACACTGACGACTGATCCACTCCACCAGGATCAGCTCCAGCTCAGGGTCGTACTTGCTGTCGATCTTATCCTGAACCTGCCGGCTCATGCCGAAGGATGGACCTTTGTTAGCCATGCCGACTCCCTGAGACAGTGTGAAATGGAAGGAAAGGGGGAAAAATATATTGAAAAGTAGGGGTGGATAGAGAGGAAAGACAAAACAGTGAAGAATGAGATAAAGAGATGAGGTAAAGGAGAAAGTCAAAGAAGAAAAAAATTAACTCTAGAGAAAGTGTAAAATCTAAGTAAATGTAATAATCAGTAGTTGGAGTTTCACAGGTATCGTCCTTATCTTCCATCTTGGCGATTGATAGCAGTGTTTATCCATAACATACAGATTTTATTTCCTACCTTTCAGTCCTGTTCTTAGGTGACACAATTAAAAGTTAATGTTGACATCACATTGCAGTAAAATTTGGATGTAGCCTTTATGCACAAACATGCATTGGTGCGCAAATAATAAAAAATTAAGACACACGCAGAAACCCCTTCCATGTAAAAACTGTACTGTATATAATATAAACCAATACAACTGAGGACATGCAAGTCAGAAGCGTGTATATAAGCGCCAAAGTTTGAACATTTTTCCCAGAACAGTAGCATTAACAGTGTTGTGTCTCCTAATGCATACCATTCAGCCCTATCAGGACCTGTGTCCGAGGCAAAGTGGTGTACAATGGGAGCTCTATATGAGCCAGCTGATTTTTGCATATTTTCTTCTTTAACACACACACGCGCGCACACACACACACACTCCCTTGGCCTCTGTCAACACATATATCATTGCCAGCACTTTTTTGCCTTATGCTTCTGTACTGCCTTTGGGCCAACAGCCAAGTGCAAAAACCCATATCAAAGTGCTGTCTGCACCACCCAACCTTTGTTGCCATCTTGATGTCAGGTCACTTCAACTTCCTGTTCCTGAGAAAGGTTAAAATGTTAAAAGTTAAACCCAGGAGTTGACTGGAGGTGGAGCATCTCTGGCATAGTATGAGGGAATGTTGCAACCAAGGGCAACAATTAACTTTAGTTTATGAGCAATATGCACCATTTTGTGTCAGTACATTCAGTCTTTTTTCCATTAGTCACAGGACTTTCCAGTTGGCAGTGGTGTTCATTGCAAAAAGTGATGAAAAGTTGAAATAGGCCAAAACTGAACTGGCAAAAGTCTTTTGTTTCAAGATAATCTGTCTCCACGTATTGCTAATGTACAAGTTACTAACAAGAAGAGAAACAGACAGACAGAGATGGAAAATAACTAATTCTGAATCGAATAAGTGTCTTTCTTTTTTCCCCTTCTTTTCCAATTTCCTTATTTCTTTACTCCATTGCTCCCTTGCATCTTTCCTTCCTTCTTCCTTTTCATACAATCTTCATCAACTGATCTTAAGGCAAATAAATCCCTAAAACTGTAGATACAAAGGTTTCATCAGACCTGCAATATGGCCCCTTAACAAGCACAATGCTGAAATACTGTCACCCCCCGAACCCCTTAGAATAATAGAAAGAAACTATTTAAAAACAAACAATCAAAAAAACAGTCATTGTCATCGGAATTTGAACTTTACAACAGTTCTTGAATGGATCATAAATTACAAGTTTTCATTCGTTTTCCAAAAATAACAAAAGCAGAGCATAGCATTTGGATATTTCTGTCAAAATCCCTTCATTCTACATGTCTCATTAAAAAGTCACCAGAAAAAAAGTTTAAATCAAAATATTAAATTCTGCACTACTCAGTGACACTGTGAACCAGGATTGATTCTGCTGAAACGAATGTTTCATGTGACAAATATTCACTGAAAATCAGACAGAACTGCAGGCTGTCTACACAGAGCAGAGGAGAAAGGACAGAAGAAGCTGTAAATAGAGGCTGTAACAAAAAGATGTTCACACTTCTAGCCATGATTGTACTGAATCCATAGAACTGCAGGACTTTGGGTTTGGAGGGTTAACTTCTGCAAACTAAGTAGAAAAACAAAATGGGATTTTGTTTTCCAGATAACATGCTTTTGGACTTCAATCCAATGGAATGTGTTTTTTTTAACTATTGGGGTTTCGGAATAGTGGGCCATCAGACCAATGGCATGGCGCCTGGCAAACATGCTAGCATGAAGTTGCCTATTTATACATCCAACAAACAGGGAGCATATAATTGTTGATTTCCGTCTCCCTCGTTAATGTAACTCTAATATTCCTGTTCTTGTCCTGAGGGAAATAAAAAAGTGCATCAGAGCTTTTGTATTACTGTGGAAATAATCTGATGAGGGTGGTGAGAATGAACAAAAGTAGTAAATAGTCAGGGCAGTAACACATAAATGAGCTGTAAAGTTGAGGGAAACAGCAGAGTTGTACTCTCAATAAGTGCTTTTTCAGTGGATACCAAGATTCCAAAAGAGTTGGGACATTGCGTAAATAAAGAGTAAATAAACAATAGATTATCAAATTGAACATAAAATATACTTTTTGTGAATAAATGTCACAAAGGATTAGAGAATTATCACATTGTGTTTTATTTTTGTTTAAGACAACGTATAAACTTTTTCGGAATCCTGATTTGAAGTGGAGTTTTTTTCTTGTAGTAATGCTAAATAAAGCGTTCAACCACTGCAAATACATACACTGCATGTCTGCATATTAGAGTCTGCATGCCAACGGCATTAATGGATCTCTGCCCGGAGAGTGTTACCACCAACCCTGTTTAATATTCTTTTCATTCCCTGTGGTGCTTTTCCAGGCCGCAAGAAACCAAACACACATGCTGGGCAACACGCTCACTTACATGCAACCACAATTTCTGATACTACACACACACACACACACACACACACACACTCATACCCCTAGTTATTCCCACTGATATGTGTCATTATGTAATCATTATTATAGAGTAATGTTTGTCTGGTATGCTGTCTCTCTTTTCCACTGGTCTCTTATTCTTAGCCTACTACTCTCTGGGCCACAATTGTACATCACACACACTATACTTTTTGTAGGGAAAGAAATAGAAGTTATGTTCACCACATTGTGCACTCAATGCCTTCTCATGTCTTGTGAAGAGAAGAGAAGAGAAAAGAAGAGAAGGGAGGAGATTATTGCTCCCATAAGTCCTGTATCAGTCCCTGTGAGTGCTTTGCATGACAACCATACAAACATCACGTAATATTTTAGGAGGTCAAACAGGTCCGGTAGGGCCTGGGTCTCTATTTCTGGTATTTATGTGTATCTGGGGAGCGGTGGTTATCCTTGGAACACAGCCCAGGTCCAATAACTCAATACAATCTGCTAAACAAGCTTCTGTGCTGTCTGGCTGCCTCTCCTTAAAATTTAAGGCAGCATTTAGTAGACATATACTATAAAAACACTTTTCATCAGACATATCATTCATTATGAGCTATCTGCTGTAGCGACCTCAAGGCCACTCATTCGGATGGCAGTCTAGAGCAAGCAGGGTAAGATGTCTGGAGAGAAGCAGTTAAACGCTATATAGGCGTGTCTCTATAAATGAAGAGCTGGTCCAGTACCTCCTTCTCAAGGAGTTACTCTGAATCTAACAACTGCTACTTCCATTTGTACCTTTAATTCATTTATTTTACGAGTAGTAATTATAATCCTATGCTAAACACAAGATGCTTCCAAGGACTGGTTCAGTAAAATGCAATAAAAAAGTCAGAGAGTAATATAACAAAAGTAATTGCCGTGAATATGGATAATAAATAATGAGGAAAGATTACAATGTGAAAAAGGAACTATGTAGAGAAAGTAAAAGAAAGTCTGATGCCTCCTTTCAAAGTGCTGTTTCCCACAAACATGACTTCATCCCCTCAGTCCCTTCATCCATCCATCTCTCTAAGTTGTGTTTTTCCTGCTCTGTTTCTCTATTACCATGGTAAATCTGCCTCATGCCAGAACAGGAAACCAGTGTGAGGGCTGTGGCGACTGTGGCAGCCTGAGAGGACATGGCGTCATGTGGCCTTGCCTCCTCAGTTAACTATCTAACCACCATATAATGACTTGGTATGAGACCCAGTTTAACAGTCACTGTGATACTTATTCCTAGAAGTTATTGTTAGTTTAAGCAGCTAGTTTCTTACCTAACCATCTTAACCCTAGCTATGCAGGATTGAAACATGTTTTCTTTAAAGATCACCAAAATTGCAGTTTATCATAAAAAGTAAATTTAAAAAAAAAGGTTAAAAAAAAGTATTTTTTCTTCCAACTTTCCAATGGTCCTTGAAAGTATCATAGGTTACATACATTGCAGTAAAATACAAGGCCACAATGAGAAAAGTGTAAAAAGAGTAAAAGAAATGCCCTGAAATGGCTTAGAGTTCAGAGGGTTAAAGGGATAGTTCACCCCAAAAACAAAAATAAATGTCTCCTCTTACCTGTAGTGCTACTTATCAATCTTAACTGCTCTCCCTTCTAGCTGGTGCACAGTATCAGCCTATCCCCATCTCTGGTTAGTTTATTATCTTAGAAAAGGGTATGCACCATTTTTGTACTTTATCTGACAATTGTCCAGCAATATGAATTATAACTCTACCTGCACAAAGCCCCTGCAGTGCAGAACCTGTTTAGTTGACAAAACGCCTGGTAAGGTTTTAGGAAAAAGATCATGGTTTGGGTTAAAATAATTACATTTAACCTGCTTGGTTAGGTTTAGGAAACGCAGGACAGGGCATGAACTGTGTCCTTTGCATTTGACCCCTTGTCCACCCAAATGTCCCGTCCTGAATAGCAGTATGATTGGTTAAGGTTAGTGTTGGAGGTACCACATAGAATAACATCCTTGCAACCTAACAACCTCTCCAAACATACAGCCTCTTTCAGAAATGATTAAAACTCATGTCGGGGAAAAAGAGACTGGAATTGAAGTCAATATAGTTTATTCTCAAACAAGAATAAAACCTGAGTTGATTCTTGGGAACATCAACTAAAAATGTAAAATTTTTGCATTAGTTTCTATGTTTTGCATTTGATTTTATAATCCTAATCTCCCTATCTATTATCCGGTGAATCTCCTCCCTATTTCCTAAAATGATCAATTTTTCCCCTCTAACAAGCGTGTCATATTATTTTAAATTTGGTACACTAGAACTACATTACCTCATGTGGGGCTGGTCCTCCCACAAACTGAAATTGAGTGGTCAAGGTTAGGATAGCCCATTGGCCAGGGGATGGGACACCCGGCCAATCCTAGCACTTGTATGCTACGCAATGCGAGTCTTAAAAATCCTCTGCAGACTTTGTTGCTCTTTATACTACCACCTGCTCCCCTTGCTCACAGCTCCTGATTATGTGTTTTTGTTTCACAAATGAAAACTTTTCACAGATATAAGAGTGACCCATGAATGAGAAAAGCCCCACTACTCAGACCTCTTTGGTTACATGGCTCTGGTTTATGCCAGCTGCACAGAATCTGCTGCTTTGCTGAGACATGCCAGACTTTTATGAGCACTGAAAGCAGTTTCTGAAACTTCTGCCAAGACACTTCATGGTTCTGATTATTCTGACAAACTTTATAGCTGCTGTGCATCTGAGCCGTTGTATTCCTACATGTACTGACTCTGACGTGTAGATAGTGCTGTCTGATTGAGCTCAGTGCGGGAGCCCCTACACTGTTACACGGATGTGGTTAGTTCAAGGCCTCATAACCCACTGTGGTTCTGCTGTGTTTATGTGCTGCCACAGGATTGGCAGTGGAGATAGTGTTATCTGCTGCTGTTGCTGCCGTTTAGTAGTTAAGCTGCCCACTGGTACTTCCCTTAGGTTTTCTGCTGCCCTGGGTTTACTGGAATCACTGGGCCTGCTGCTTTTAGATACTGCATCTGCTTTCAATTATAAAACCCTTAACTTTTTGTGTGGAAAGAATATATTTCCGTGTGTATGTGTCAGTGTATCAGCTTTTCTGTCTATCTGCATTTCTGTGCTCGTGCTTTGTGAATTCACAGGCTTCCAAAGTCCATGTAAGGCAGCAGCTTATTTGCTTGAGCAAATGGAAGTATGTGCACTGACAGAGATATGCAACACTGTCTGGCTCACCTCTCTGTTTCTCCTCTTCTCATTTCACATGAAATATTCATTAACTCTACAATGACATGTGAATCTTATTAACTCTCTGAACCACAGGTTTCTTCAAAATATCACCAAAAATACACCCGTTTTTGTAGACTGAAACTGTAAAAACAGGCACTATCGTGTTGAAAAAGTTATATTCACAAAAGATTTACATTTGTAACCAAAACAGAGCTTAAAACTGTGATATTTCTTTCAAAATCTCTTTATTCTACGTGTCTCATTTAAAATATTAGTAAAATAAACTCTCTGGAATAACAAGATTCTGTTAAAAACAGTAAATTCTGCACTGCTCAGTGACACTATGAAGCCATGACTGATTCTGCTGAGACAAACAGTCACATGACAGACAGAGCTGCAGGCTGTTTACACAGAGCAGAGAGGAGAGTACAGGAGAGGTTGCAAGTTGTCAAAAATACTAATAGCTCAATATGTATATCTTGTTACTGACACTTGGGAAGTCTGTATATATAAATTCCATTTTATTCAAATTAAAAATAATAATTTATCACAGGGGGTCACCCTGTGGTCAATCAGACTCCAATATAAGATAAGATAATTATTATTTTAGTCGAAAATAATTTAAAGATCATAGCATTCATACAGACATGCACTCATATAATATACAACCAACTTCATGTTAAACAACCTTAAATGTTCCATACACATATTCAGCAGACAATATTTCAAGATGCATCTCAATGTGTATATAATTGCATACATACATCTCCTTGGACCTTTAAATGATTAGATTGCTCTTATTTTGAAATGACTACAGCTTCAGGTATCGTTATATTCCAACACAGAAGATTAAGAACACATATGCATATTTTTGATAAGAAGCTAGGAAGGCCTCAAAAGTCCAGACTCTTGTCTGCAAAGTGGTGACCTCTTGCCAACTGCCTCTTTCAAAGTGTCCCAAAGTCCAGTTCAGGAATTTCACTCTATCAGGAGGAATAAAAGAAAAGTATACTCACGTTTGAAGGAATAGGTCAGTTCTCTGCTGGCTACTAGTGCAGCGTGTGGGCTCGAGTGTGGATGCTTGACTGAGTGTTTGTATATGCTTTCGCAGGGACCTCCCTCTCAAAAATGCCGGCTTAAAAGGAGCAGATGAGGAAAGATGACTTCACTACTCAACCAAGAGATAGGGAGGAAGGGAGGGAGGAAGGAGGGTGTGTGAAGGAAAAATAGGAGGGAGAAAGGGGAAGGAAAAAAGGAAACTTCATCCTTAAAAGGGCATGGCCTTTCAGCAGCTCCCTCTCCCTGTCTGTGCGTCTCTTCCCCTCACGTCTAGTTAAAAAGCCCTGCCTTATTTGGGTAGAGCTGTTCCATGTAGAGCACAGACAGCAGCCAGGCAGCGTCGGTTTGGTCAGCACAAATTCTCCAAATACTTTCACCACATCCCTCCTCGTTCAAAGTGGCACTGAGATGCTGGGGGAGAGGGAGGAGTGGAGATGGAGAGAGAGGAGATGGGACTCAGAGGAAATACAGAAAGAGGCAACTGGATGTGGAAAAGAGAATTCTATCCCAATGTAGGAAAGGAGTTGTGTCAAAAATGACTTATTGTTTCCACGTTTTGCACATCAAGGAAAATAAGAGGAGAAGGGAGGGGATAGGAGCAGAGAAAGGGAGGGAAGGTAAAAAGATTAGAGGAAGAAGGAAAGAGGGGAAATGAAAGTAGAGAGAAGGGAAAAATGAGAGTATAAAGAAAGGAGATACAAGGGGGATGAGAGAGGGACAGTATAGGAAGAAAGAGACAGAAGGGGGAAAGGAGAAAGAGGGAAATAAGAGGAAGATAAGAGGAAGAATGAGAGGAGAGGAAAGGAAAGTAGGTAAGAGGAGATAACAAAGAGGCGAGGGTGAAGGTGAGATGAGAGGGAGAAGGAGGGGAGACAGAAAAAGAGGTAAAAAAAAGTAAAGTAAGGATAAAAATGAACAAGAGGAGAGAGAAAGGAGAGTAGAGGAAGAAAGAGGGGACAAAAAGTTGGGGTTTGGAGTAGAAAGAGAAGGAAAGGAGAGAAGAGGAGAGATGGGAGTGAAGGAAGAGTAACAGAGTCATCAGAATTCAGGCAGAGAACTCCATGTAAGTCCTGAGTTCTCTGCAGTAGCTGCACCCAGTCTGTGTGTGTGTGTGTGTGTGTGTGTGTGTGTGTGTGTGTGTGTGTGTGTACCACACCACCACCACCACATATGACATTTCCATTACTTCCATTCCATTACAGGCACTTTTTGGCAGCACTAACGTTTGGATATAAGAGGTGTTGAATGTATGCTCATAACTGCAGTTGGCTTCAGTCTCAGTGGAAAGTTGGAAGCTCACACTCAGGATGAGAAACTATTTAAACAGATTTAAACTCAGGATGAGAAACGCATATGTAACCACTTTTACTTAAACACACGTGGGCTTTACAAAGCAGCAACGGATCAGATTTCAGTCTTGAGAACAATTCGTAGTAACTGGGTACTTTTGGAAAGTGTATAAAGCTGTCTTTACATATGTGAACTCAGAGGTTTCTTTTGTGCAGAATAAAAGTTACAATGTCTTAAATCAAGATGAAATCATTATATATCTCATGCTTTTCCAAGTGCCCACGAGTCTCATGAAAATTGGAGGGGAAAAAGTCTCCACATGCTATACATACTGAACTATTACATTTTTACAGCCTCTCCTGTCCTCTCCTCTCTGCTCTGTGTAAACAGCCTGCAGTTCTGTCTGGTTTTCAGTGAATATTTGTCACATGACCGAGAATCAATCATGTCTTCACAGTGTGCTGAGCAGTGCAGAATTGAATCTTTTTGACAGGATTTAGTTATTCAAAATGTTGTTTTTTTGGCAACGTTTTCAAATGAGACATGTAGAATAAAGTGATTTTGACAGAAATTAAGCTTCATTTTGGTTACTCTTTCTAACAGAAACTTTTGTAACCTTTGATACATTCAAGGGCCGTCAGATATAAAAATTCTGGTGATAATACCTATTTTTATGGTTTCTTCCTACAGTAAACACTGTATTTTTGGATATAGTTTAAATAATGTCTCATGGGGTTCAGATGGATTACAAAAAAACTGTGAAAAGGGAGGAGAAGATAGCATTGCTCTGCCTAAAGACAAACAAGCTAAACCCTCCTACTAGCTAAACTAACCCTCACCTGCACAGATTCTGGGCACAATCAATCATATCATCTAACTCTTGACAAGATACTGAATAGACATATTTTACCAAACTGTCAAACTGTTCCTTTAAGCAATGACCCACAAGAGATTGTTCCCTGCTCCCTCACAGAAGCTTCCTGCAGGAATGACCGGTATGTCTAAACTCTCATTGTGTGTGGGCAGCGTGTGTGTAAACTGCTCCTACATGTGTTTATTCAAGTGAAGGGATTTACTTAGTGTGGCTGTGGTTAATATTAATTTATAGTGAGCTTCCATGAAAGGCACTTGTTTACAGTGTTACGATATTGTCATAGGCCAAGCAGTAGTGGTATGACCTGCTGTCATCATTCCCAAATGATATCAGTGCCTCTGGCTGCTACCTACTGCATTTCCATTCATGGTCTATGTGTATGACTGTGTGTATTTCACTTCATGTTGTGGGAACATAAACCTGTTAACACAGTCGCATTGCGGGGATTCGCTTTCCTTCTGAGGACAAAAATGTCCCCAGACCAGACTTAGACTGAGGTTAGAGTAAGTGTGTAGGGGTGACAGAAACCAACATGATAATTCTAAGGGGTTTGAACTGCTCTCAAGTGATGGAAATGTGTGTGTGTGTGTGTGTGTGTGTGTGTGTGTGTGCCATTTTAGGGGACATACATCGCTGTCCACAGTCACATTGCCGGGACTTACCATCTTATTTGGGACAAATTGCAAGTCCACATAATGTAAATAGAGAATTGGAGTAAAGACTTAGCTTTAAGTTTGTAAAATTAGGTCAAGGTTAAGATTTGTGTGTGTGTGTGTGTGTGTGTGTGTGTTGCAAGCTAAAATACTTACCAAATATAAAAATATAGAAACATCACTTGTCAAATGAACTTTTATTATTTCCAAATCAAAACAATGTCACACTTCCTCCATTCACAGACTATTGTGGTACTTCATTTACATGCATGCTCACATATATTTATATTTCAAACACCTGAATTCCTGTTTTCATACTATGCACAATTATGAGTGTGCACCTCTTTGCGATGATCATAAATGCCTCCATACACATGTACCCTCTATGTGTGTACGACTTATTCCTCTCTACTGAATGGGTTACACTACAACACTACTTCTGGTGGTTCAACATGTAATAAAGAACACTAGTTTGTTTTCACGAATCAGGATCTCAGTTGAGCCAGAATGAATGGATTTATTAAAGGTCCTGGAGCCTGATAGATCATTAATAGTCATAATCATAGTCATCATAGTGGTCGTAGGTGTCAGGGTACAGTATGTAACCAGTGAAGGTATTGTGCTCCACATTTTGACAGAGCTTCCTCCCAGACATCAGCTCAATGTAGACCTGATCGCCTTTTTGCAGCTCCAATACGACCACCTAAAAGTACAAACAGTAAACAGTGTTAAACTCCATGCAGCTATTACAAAATCCTGTCAAAATCACTAACATTAGTAATATTTGATCTCTGTGCAATCATGATACTTCTCTGTTGGCTTTTTTTTTCCACTTCTTACCTGATTGCCATTGTCTTCATAATCTTCACGATTGTTTTCCCACACACTGGCGGTCCCTTCTCCGTTCTTCTTCAGCTGGACCTACAGATACAACAAAATTAAGTCGACTGTTTCCCTGCTGCAGAAACTGTTATGAAATCAGATGTTTTTTTATTCTATGAGTCAGGTTTACTTTATGGTAGAGGCGCATATCTTCCCCCACGTATGAGTAGACTGTGAAGGAAAAGACATACACCCCAGGACATGGTGCAGTGAAAGTACCTGGAGACGGAGGTGAGGAGTTAGTGGAACTGCAGCAATAAGCATTTTACATAAAGCCTTCATTTAACCCTCTGAACCCCTTTGTATGTTTTCTTTGAAAGATCACCAAAAAAACACCATTTATTGTAAAAAAAAAAATGTAAAAACAGTTATTATCGCTGGACTTTGAACTATCAAATTATTTGATTCTACATGTCTCAATTAAAATGTAGCCAAAATAAACCATTTGTAATAATTCGATGCTGTTAAAAACATTAAATTATCTGCCCATCATCGTGCAACATCGTGAAGCCATGATTGATTCTGCTGAGACAAACTGTCTCGTGACAAATATGCACTGAAAATCAGACAGAACTACAGGCTGTTTACACAGAGCAGAGAGGAGAGGACAAGAGAGGTTGCAAGTAGAGTGTGTGTGCGTGCGTGTGTGTGTGTATTCTGGGCAAATTGAATCGTAGGAAACTGGACTTGTATTTGTCTGGGAAGATGTTTCGCCTCTTATCCAAGGGGCTTCATCAGTTCTTACAAATCAAGCCTCACTAGTCCGCACTAGCTACACGAGACGTGTGTGTGCGTGTGTGCGTGTGTGTGTGTGTGTTTTCTACCCATGGTAGGGTTATATCCATAGCCCTGGTTAAGAGAGACGTCAGAGTAGGGGATTGACACATCAGTATTGAAGGGACCAAAGCACTTAATTTCAGAACCAGGAATTGCAGTAGTAATAGATGGATCCATGGTGGCTTTGAAGGCAACCTGGGTGCCATCTGAAAGAAAGAGAGAAATTACAACAAATTGTTTACATTTAAAAAAAATAACATGCTTCCTCCAGTATGACAGTTTGTCTACATCTACTAATCATCATTGTATGTGTGTTTACCTGCGAGCCCTTTCACTTTGTACTTCAGTGTGGATAGCTCATACCACAAATGTCCCATCCTAATGAAGGTATCCTCTTCTAATTGGAACATGTCATTGGCTGCACAGCAAC
>CAFUXE010000245.1:239932-258391 GCA_903364295.1 Serranus cabrilla
TAAAAATGGCATCAAAAGATTGATTAAAAAAAAGTCTATTGACAGGGTGTCATCTCAGGAAGACTACACTGTAAAAAAAAAAAAAAATCCAGAAAATGAATGTATTAGTATTAGTAGTATTTTAGTGTTTTTTTCCTACATTAATTGTACATGCCATGAAAGAGGTAAATTACTTTTATATATTAACCATAAAGTTAGTTGATGGGACAATTTTTTTCCAGTATTATTTAATTGCTTAATGGTCTTGACCTCAGAGCCTGTAAGCCTATTGGTGTGCTACCCACATAAATAAGGGTGTTTTCCTCTTTTTTTAAACATTGTGACCTGACAAAGATCCATGAAAATCGAAACACTGTCAGCAATAAACTTGTGTTTGTGAGTCAGTGTGGAGGCTCTCTTTTTTTCCCTTGAATGTTAAATACACAGTAAATTCTATGTATATGTCTATGTCATATGTAAAATTAAGGCAACATTTAGTTTGTTTGTTACACTTCATGTTTAATTTGAAAGAAAATTAAAGAAGAAAAAAACAACAACAACAAAACAAAACACAAAACTGTCTGGCAGCCAAAGTTGCCAAACACTTAAAGTAAGTGTCTATAGTTATTCTATATATATATATATAATCTCTGCTGCCAGAATTTTTACCATTTATTTTACCGTTTTTGTTTTTTACAGTGTAGTGAAACAATTATTGATAAAATTGATAAAACAAACAAAACAGGGATAACAGCATTGCTAATAGTACAGATCAATCAGATGGAGATTAAGGGATATAGATCAGATTTGATCTCACAGACTGTCAGTAATCGCTGTTCATGCCCAACCTATACAACAGGAAGCCAGTAAAAGTGGTATGGTGGCTCCTGTTATCACACATAATACATCCTGAAGGCACGTAGACGGACACACGGTCCCCGGCTGTCAGGGCCTGAACAATTACGATAGTGGAGCTGTCTTGAGGGTCGTGGGCTTTTTGTTCGGAGAGTGCGGCCACCACGTCGCCGTTAACCTGCAGCTCAGCACAGATGGGTTGGACCAAACCACTGTAGATGGTGAAAGCAAGGCTGTAGACGCCGGAGCATGGAGTGGTGAAGACGCCGCTAGCTGTACTGTAGGCATCACCCATGTTGAGGAAGACATGTCTGTAGATGGCAATGGTGTTTTCAATGCATTGCAAACTACTGCCATTGGTGAGAGCGACGGAGAAGGCAGTGCGGTTTTCTGTGAATGCAAAGAAGAACAAGCAGTCAGACTAGACGGATAAATAGCTGATCGTTGTTCTTTAATGTATTTCCACGATGTTCTAAACCGTCTACCGGTTTGACTCGTCGATGCGTCGCTCACCTGTCATACCGCTGAGGATCATCTTTGTTTTTTTCAGACATTTGGCCATATAGTAATAGCTATGGTTGAAAAACATCTCCATCCTGTTCAGTTGCGTAGTCATCAGACAGCAGCCACATGATGCCGAATCCAAAAGACACACTGTACACACATGCAGGCACAAAGATTAATACATCAGGTCAAAGGTGAGAGTATGTGCAGTCACACTGACTATGTATTCACAGAAGGGATATATGTTTAACGGTGTCTTACAATTGGAATCTCCTGGTGCTTCTGTGCTATTTTCATACCAAGAGAAAGCCGAATGCAGCAGACACAGCAACACAACAGCTGCAGGGAAAACATTGAAAGAGAATGTTAAAAAAAATGCATTATCCCTCTGAACCCCAAGACGTTTTGCTGTGTTTTTTCTTTCTTTTTTTTTTTTATAGTTTACTCACTGTGGCCTAGTATTTCACTGCTATATATAAGTCCTGCACCTCTGTGGAATCAGTACAATCATTTCAATCAGTTCATCATTCTGATGAATAATTTTTAATTTGATAAAAATGGAATTTACATATACAACAATTTCCCAAGTGCCCACAGCTGTCATGAATATTGGAAAATGAAATTGGTCCCCACATGCTATACATATTGAACTATTTACATTTTAACAGCCTCTCCTAGCCTCTCCTGTCCTCTCCTCTCTGCTCTGTGTAAACACCCTGCAGTTCTGTCTGATTTTCAGTGAATATTTGGCATGTGACCGTTCAGCTCAGCAGAATCAATCATGGCTTCTCAGTGTTGCTGAGGAGCGCAGAGTTTAACAGGATCTAGTTATTCCAGACAGTTTAATTTTGGCAACGTTTTAAATAAGACATGTAGAATAACATGATTTTGACAGAAATATCGCAATAATAATCTTGGTTTTGGTTACTTTTTCAGTTATGATAACCTACGATCTGTTCAAGGAAGTTCAAATTCTGAAGATAATCTCTGATTTAATATAATCTCTGAGTTTCTTTCGACAATAAACGCTGTATTTTCCATTCTAATTTCTGCTATGTGACCACCTCTCTCCTAAATCATATGCGGTAGTTGTATCTAGTCTCACCTCTCATGTCGATGCTGGTAAATGATGATGGTGTCAGAAGGATAGAAGGTGTGGAGACCGATCAAAAAAGTCCTGGATATATATTTTCGGAGAGCCCCTCCCTCGATACCTCTTATTTTATTCCTCCTCTTTTGGCATTGCTCTCCCTTTTTCCTTTTTTTTTTTATTCCACACCCTATTTGCTTTTATAATTTTATGGCTGGAAATTTATTTTTCATCACTAGAGGCTCTCAATTTCTAAAAATCACAAACAAGCAGAAACACACCCTCCAACGCTTTGTTAGCGATGCCACCCAGGTGTCACCTGATATTAGGTGCTCTGTATCTGGAGTTCAGTATCTCATCAGCAGCAAAGCATTATGGTATTAGAGCTGCAGAGATATAATTATTTTTATCACCCCAAGCTGTTTAACGGCGTTTTTGGTTAATTTTACATTTTACTTTACTGTGTAAACAACCTGTAGTTCTGTCTGATTTTCAGTGAATATTTGTCACCATGTGACTGTTTGTTTCAGCAGAAGCAATCATGGCTTCACAGTGTCACTGAGGAGTAATGTTTGGCCGGTCTGCATGAGGCAAAATAAACGATGGCCCACAGAAATGAGTGCCCTGGCTGCTTGATATGAGGTCAAGAAATACACTATCAGGCATAAGGGTCTCACATCTGGCACAAAGCTGGACCTATCTCAGCACATCTGTAAATGCTGGTTTCAGACGGACACAGTTTTGTTCTTAAAATGAGTTGTGGCCAGGTGCATTGTTGGTGTATTTCTATCTCAAGCCAGCAGAAAAGGATTTTATCGTTGACGAACAAAAACCTGGTCCAAAGTCAATGTTGCAGCATTTTCCTGCTATTTAGTAATAGAACGACCTGGACAGTCTGATGGAACGTTTATGAAAATGACTTTGTTTAAAAAAACCTTCTTTTAGCCCATGACTTTTCCTTGATTTGACCATGGTGCAGTTCAACTTTGCCCAAAGGAAACTATGACAAGCTACAGCTCCTATAATCCTGAACAGTATAAACCAGGAGGGTAGTTATTTACCAGTCATACAGTGTACAGTCTACAGATGAGAAAGCAAATAGAGAAGTAGTAAAATGTGGATAATGCCTAACTAATGGACAGTGGATGTCTTCCAGAAAAATACCTAAATATATTAAAATTCAGCCCTGAAGATGGCAGCTCTATTTGCCCACAAGCATTATTATATTCTGGCACCACCTAAAGGTGACCTCTGTTGACTCAAACATGTAATGCACCCAGTGGATCCAGAAGGAGCTGCAGGAAACTGGATTAATAACTTAAGTTTGAAAATAACAAAATAAAAGAATAAATAAGGAGTGTGGAGTTAGGAAAAATTGATCTGACTTCTGTGGAGGTGAAAGCTAGATAAGGCACTGCTAACAAACACCCCTGAATCTCCAAATGAACTGTTATGGTTGAGTTGTATTGTGGGTATTGTAGGATCCAGGTTTCACAAATTTGTGGGAAAAAAATAGACATCTGTCCGATGTGAGTACAACAATACCCAATGCTAAACCAACAGAGTACTTGTGCCAATGTGAAAACAAATAAACCAAAAATCTCATAACGCTTCTCTTTTGTTTAAAATCCTGATTTATTTTGTTGCGATTTTAAAGGTACATCACATATTTCCATCACAGTTTATATCACATAAAATCAGTTAGGGACAGATTTGCAGTTACAAGGACAGAGATACTAACTAACTCAGTTTTGAGGAAACTCAGAAGATGGACAAAAGTAACCTTGATATGTAACATTTTGAAGTTATTTCTAATGTTTGAAAGCCTGGATTTAACCTGATTCTGTCAAAACAGTGTGGAGATGGTGGAACATGATGAAATACAACGACAGAAACAAAGAGGTGTCAGTGTGGATCAGAGTAAGAAAGGGCAGATAGATTAAGTACTACAAAGTCTGTCACCACAGACAGATTAAACAAGAGTTGGTATAAATCCCAGAGCAGCTACATTCCCCTAACTTAGTCAGTAGCGTACAGCAGGAAACCTGTGAAAGTGTTATAGTGGCTGCTGTCATCGCAGAGGAAACATCCTATGGGCAGGTTGACAGCCACCTGGTCCCCAGCCATCAGGTGGAGGGCCACAACAATTGTAGCACTGTCCTCTTGGTCTTGCATATTTTTTTCTCTGGGTCCTGCCACCACCTTGTTGTTAACCAGCAGGCCTGCGCAGGCGGCCAAGGTGTTACCAGGAGAACCAGCGTCACTGTAGACGGTTAGGGCGAGGCTGTAGACACCAGAACGTGGAACAGTGAAGATACCGGTCTCATCGCTGTAGCCGCCACCCAGATTGATGAAGACGTGTTTGTAGACGATGAGCTTGTCGTCGCGGAAGGGGCCGAAGCAGTTCAGCTTGTTCTCATTGGTTAGAGAGACAGAGAAGGCGCTGCGGCTGGCTGGGGATGCAGAGAGTAAGACACATGACAGAGTGTGAGAGCTGCTCAGATCCCTCATTCATTCCAATGGACATAACTTCACCAGGGTGTTGAGCTCTATGATCTATGTCGTCCCATTAAACCCGAATTCATTTCACCCTCTGAATCCCATGCTGTTTCATGGATAAAGTTTTTTTTTCAATTTGAATAAAAAGGAATTTATATGTACTACACTTTTGTGCCCACAAGTATATTGAATATGTAATATAAAACAGGTCTCCACATGATATAAATATTAAACTATTTGCATTTTTTAAACCTCTCCTGTCCTCTCCCCTCTGCTCTGTGAATTTAAAAAAAAGTTTTCAACAGTTTGTTTTTGGCGACGTTTTAAATGAGACATGTAGAATAAAGTGATTTTGAGAGAAATATCACAAATCTTCATTTTGGTCACTTTTTCTAACACTTTTATTCATCATTTCCACAATCATGCCTGTTTTTCACAGTTTGTTTACACAATAAACTGTGTATTTTTTTTTTTTTTTTTNCTCGTCTCACCTCGGATGTTGTTGAGGACGTTCTTTGTCTTTGTCAGTTCCTTCTCCAGCTCATTGAGGCTCATGTTAAAGAACTGCTTCATCCTGTGGACCTGCTGCTGCATCAGACAGCAGCCACATGACGCCTTGTCCGTAAGACACCCTGAACACACAGAAACACAACAAGTTGCAGATAAGACCGTGTGCAGACACATGTTTAATGATTTGTTTTTTTTAAATAAACAAATTCTCACCATTTTCTGGAGCTGCATCAGTTCCACTACTGCTTTGGCCGGGTCTGATCCAGGAATAATTAGCCTGGACGAAGGCTGCTTCCAACAGACACAGCAAAATAAGAGCTGGGAAAAAAAGAAGACGACATGTTAACATAAATGATCTTAACACTGAGAATAGAAACTTTTTGAAATTTGAATTAAACTTTATCTCACCACGCATGGTGAAGCTGGCAAGTGATGATGGTTTCAAGAGGACAGAAGATGAGATGGACTGAAGGCCAGAGTGACACCTATATATATATATGTACATGTAACCTGTCAATACTGTTCTGTAGCTCCTCCCCGTTACCCATATAGTCGTCCATTCACCTTCATACCTGCATATGTATACATCTCTATACCTTAACTCATTTCTGTTTGACTGGGGGCTTCTCACACACTCACACACACACACACACACATCCTGCAGGGCTTTGTGTTGTCGATGTAGGTCAGGTTTCATATGTCCTCTGAGACAGACTGTCCATGTGGTTCAGTGTTCCCATCAGCACACAAAGATAGTGTCTTTTCTTCTGTGTTTGTGACATTATATTGCACATTAAGATAGTTAAGATAGTCTGACCTGTCAGTTCACAGTGCTGAAATTATCATGGAGATTTGTTGAGATAAACCTTTTAAAAGAGGCATAAGTTCAGTTAAGCTCAAGCTGATATTTCGTTGTGCACTGCAAAAGAAAATATGTTGTTTTCCATAAATGTACTGTGTTATTTTAGAGAGGTTTTCATGTTTGCCATATAAAAAGGTAAATTAATTGAACGTATAAATGTATATAATGGAACAGCTTTTTTACATTATTATTCGATTGCTTAATGGTGTTGGACGTTAAATTACAGTGAATTCTATACATACTGTAAAATTGAGGCAACTTTCTGTGGAAAATCAAATCAAAATTTTACATTTAATGTGAAAAATGTAAAACGAAATGATAAAAATAAACACACACATTAAAGTAAAATAAAGCTTTAGTTATTCTTCAGACATATACATTTTTGAGTACAGGTATTATCCATATTTTTAAATAAATTATCTGTAAAATAACTGTGTTTGGCCACTTTTGCTGCCAGACTTTCTACCGTTCATTTATTTACAGTGTACTACATGTTGAACACTAACATGACATTACTTTTTTTTTTATACCAGATGTCTTTTGAATACCAATTTCAGATATGTGTTGTTCCCAGAAGCCTTGCTATCAGTGTTGATTAAATCTGTGTGTTTTGTCCGACTTTTTCAATCAGGGCAGGACACAACAAGCTGTTGCCACCACTTGTTAAATGAGAGATTCATTGTCCTGTTGTGAATAGTGTTGAATTACTTGAGTTTTCCAGCACAAAGCGAGGCTACGCTTATGGCTGTTTGGATCAAGAGAAAAGAGGCACAAAAGTGTGAGAGCAATGAGGGCGGAGGTGAGATCAAACATGCTTAGTTCACACTACATGACTTTAAATTGGCAGTGGCTTTAGCTGATGCATCACAAATATCTTGCAGTCCAAATAACTGGACCTGTCATGGAGTCTGTGAGGGAGCCTCAGCCAATTTGAGGGACAAACTGGGTGAGAGGTCACATGTGCAAATCATTTTCATTGATTCACATACAAGCGTGTGGTCGGGACCCAGTTGGTGTCATTATTCAATACAATGGGAGAATAGGAAGTAGGAAACAAGCTAATTTGAACTTTTAGACAGTCCTTGAATGATCATATGTTACCAAGTTTTTTTATTAGAAAAAGTAACCAAAACAAAGCTTAAAATTGTGATATTTCTGTCAAAATAACTTTATTCTACATGTCTGATTTAAAACATTGCCAAAAAAACATCTGGAATAACTACATCCTGTTAAAACATTAAATTCAGAGACACTGTGAAGCCATGATCATTTTTGAGATGAAAGGTCGGGTGATTAATATTCACTGAGAATCAGACAGAACAGCAGACTGTTTACACAGAACAGAGAAGAGAGGACAAGACAGGCTGTAAATATGCAAATAGTTCAATATGTATAGCATGTGGAGACCCAATTTCTTTCCAATATTTATGACACTTATGGGCTCTTGGAAAAGTGTTCGCTCATTTATTTCATTAAAAACAACTATCATAGAAATTCAACATACATTTTTTCTTTTTTTATGATGTAAGTCTTTATAACTGTTATTCAGCACAAAGGATATTTTTAAGTTATCTCCTCTTCTAGCCATGATTGTGCTGACTACACCTTCTATATCGCAGTGATATACAAGGCCACAGTAAAACAGTAAAAAGAGCAAAAAACACACCCTGAAACAGCAAGTTGTGTTGTGTGTACTGTACAGTGATCTGATGACTGTGTAGTGTGGACTGCACATCACTGAATAACAATCTTAGTTGAGTCAGGAAAAAGGAGTGGGTTGACAAAAGACCAATGAAGGTCAACTAGTTTTTGCAAATCCATGTGGGAATACTAAATTACAACAGATAGAAATGAAAGGAACTTCCTGAAAGGAAGGGGAGTTTAAAAGCATCCAGGTCACCAAAGTATGAGGGTCAAAGATAAAATCAGCGCTGCTCCAGTTGCTTCAGTCACAGAGGGAAGTCTAAGTATGTTTACAGAATCTGTAAAAGCTATAATAATATTCACACTATGACTGAGTAAGAGTGTCGAAAGTGTCAATACCCTGTTTGAAATGATACAATTCCTATTTATCATAAATGTTGTATAGTAGACCAAATAGAGAAGCTTTAAAAAACAAGTCTACTATCAGATTATTTCATTGATCTTGTACTGATACAGAGGGAGCTCAGAAACCAGTGTGCCGTGTTTACATGTGAACAACATTGGAGAAAAAAAAAAGAAATACCAAAAACACTAACTATGAAATAAAGAATATGTAGGCCTATGGGACAGAACACAGATTTAAGACTAGTTATAATAATTTTAAGACATTAAAACTTTGTAAAGTCATTACATTTCAATTGTGCTGTGTTCAGTGGCTTTTTCAGTACCAGCACTGTGAGCAGGTTGGTAAATATAATAAAGAAGGACATATCCTATATTGTGTGCCAAGAACATATTTTTCTCTTTGCTGTAGTATTGAGTATGCATTGCTGCAATAATACTATTGTATGAAAGTTTAACATTCTGATATTGTGACTACATTAATACTGAAGGCTATTCAAACCATCAGCAGCCCAAATTTACAGCTTACTTGATGCCTCTTAGAGATGTTAAGCTTAAGCCCAAAATAAAATATGTGAAGAAGACGTATGAAATGTGCGTGTTTGCTGCCATTTTATTAACATACAGAAACATTTTGGAAAATGTACATCACATCAGTAAAGACAGGACTAAACAGAAACATATCACAACCAGACATTCCTGAACATTTGTGTTTTCTCTCTGGCAGGAAGGATATGTTGTACTTCCTTATCAAACTTTCAAAAGGAACCAGACAAGCAGGTTATATGAAAACACAACAGCCCATCGTTTGTATGCAACTCAGTCCAGTTGGCACAGAGTCACTGTAGCCCCTACTCCTGCCCAGAACCTGAAGCCTGGGTACAGCGGGCCGGTGAACTGGCTCTGGTGCTGGTGGATGAGATCAGCCTTGTTCTGGTTGATGCGGTAAAAGGCCAGAATCCCTGCATGCTGGTCCAGATAGATGCCAATATGGCGGGCCTTAGGCGAGCCCAGAAGTTTTTCCTTGCCATCGTGCCAGAAGGAGAAACCGGTCCCGGACCAGTACAAGCTC
The DNA here is from genome assembly GCA_903364295.1 of Serranus cabrilla. Classification (NCBI taxonomy): domain Eukaryota; kingdom Metazoa; phylum Chordata; class Actinopteri; order Perciformes; family Serranidae; genus Serranus; species Serranus cabrilla. The sequence continues at coordinate 249,350 of CAFUXE010000245.1, forward strand.
CAGGACAAAGTGTTGTGGCCCAGACGGCTGTTATCATCTGAACCCTTACGCTCCAACTCCTTGTAGGCCACACCGATGGTGATCTGCTCAGGGGACAGGGGGAAAAAACTTGATTAGGAAAAGAAATGTGATTTTCTGAACCAAATCTGTTAGAGATTTATAATTGCTGTCTGGAAGTGGTGGAACGACTCACTGAGGGGTTTTCTCTTTTTTTCTACATTGAGTGCAAATGCCATAAAAAGTGAATTACTTTTATTATAAATATTAATAAGCATAAAATGGAAGTTGAAATATGTAAATTAATAAAATGGGACATTTTACAGTATTGTTTAATAGCTTAATGGTCTTAAAAAAGAAAGAAAGAAAAACAATATATATTATATTGAATGTAAAATTAAGGCAACTCTCTGCTTTTTTTCCCCCCAGTAAAACTTTTAATATATTGTAAAAAATAAAAAACATTTTTTTTAAAGAAATGTTTAAAAAAAGGGTATAAAGTCTGGCCAAACACTTACCATCACATTAACATAAAAAGATATTTGCTGTATATTTTCTGTATTTTTAGAGAAATTATATATACGGTTGTTTACTGTTAAGCCGTTTATTAAAAATGTTTTTTTCACAATAACTTTTTTTACTGTAAGAAAACAGAAAGTTGACTGAATTTTAAAATCAGCGATATAATATAGTAAATTTCTGGAAAATGACTTTTACAGTGCGATTCAAGCTTTCACTGGACACACCAGTGAGTGTTGTGACCCTTGCTTTGGCTGTCAGATTAAAAGTTGTGTTTGCTAAACTGTAATTTGGGTGAAAAACTACTCTAAATCCACAGATCATGTATCCACAGGTCACAGTTGTGTTTTAAATGAAAGTCTTCCAAATTTCACTTGATCTTCAGCTACATATTGTGTGCAGTGTATGCCTGTCTGACACAACCCATTTCCCCACTGATACTCAAGTATCCACCTTCTGGCCGGTCCACTCCACCTCCCAGTAGTAAGGGCTCCCTGCCAGGGGCTCTCTGCAGAGAACCTGTCTCCAGAACTGGAAGCGCTCAGGATGCTCCGGCAGATTCAGGTTCTCAGCTCGCATCGTGGCCTTACGACCTCCATCGGACAGCAGCACGTGGCGATACACCGTGTTGGCATCCATGGTGGGTTCAAAGCGAACTGTAGAGGAATGGAAGCTTTGTTAGTAAAAACTGGCCCAACTGAAAGTTTTGACACTGTGTTTTAAACCCAGTTCTGTATTTTGGAGTATGATGGACTCACATTTGAGTAATTCTTCTCTTGTCTTTGGTTCTGCTTGAACAGCTCCTGCTGTTGTTACAGGAGCTGCCAAGAGGGAGAAAACTATATTAATACATCAAATCAGGGATCAAAACTCACCTACTCAAATTTCTCGTGGTTAATTATTTACAGGTGATTTCTGATGCTTTTGTAGTTACCTTGAGGTGGAGGAGGAGGGAAAGGTGAAGCGGGCGCTGATGCTTCATGTCCAGAGAGATGAGGGGAGAGTAAACAAATAAACAGATAAACCACATGAAATCTCAAGTCCATGACATCTAACACTACTGACTTGTTTTTCATGTGCTGTTGCAGATTTATTATTCTTACCTTGAGGATATAAAGGCCGTTTGGATGAATCCTCGTGCCCTGGAGATGAAGCAAAATATGAAATTTGGGGCTTTCTAAGTGTGACATTTTTATAATTTTATATCCAAGAGCATTCATTAAATGGCCCACAGATAAACAGTATGTGAAGTTTGTAAAGTAACTTGCCTTGGGGTCGGGCAGGGGGCAAAGGTGGGGGATCTGTGGTCATCTCATACACTACAGGAAAGTGTGGATGAGATGTGTTAAACAAATCTGAAGGTGTCATTGAGTTTATTACAGGCAAAACAAACGTGTTCTCAGCTTTAACCAAATGCTGCTTAGGGCCCCCAAAATCACATGGTGAATTGAAGATACCGTACCTGAGTTTTGTGAGGCCTGAGCACCGTTATCAGCTGCTGTAGAGTCTGCTGCTGCGCCATTGGGTGCTGAAGCCACAGGATCAGGATTCACTACAAAGAAAAGCAAAGATTTGGCTCTCTGCAGAACAATAAAGAAGTGAGTTATGGAGGAGAGAAGAAAGGAAGAACACTACTGACGTAATGTGTTGATCTTGGCCAGGCTGGCTTTGCAGAGGTCCTGTATTGACTCTTGTAGTTCCTTCATGGTTGAGCGGACGGAGGCTACCACCTCTTCCTCCCGACCCAGTGTTGACTCTCCTACGGCACCTGTCAGACCCAGCGGCTCCATGATGAAGAAATTCTTCAGAATAAATGACACAAAGTATTACAATTACAAGCAGCAGTTCCCATTTTATTGATGAACCTTTTTTAGTTTTCATTTTGTGAAATTTTAAATGAAATCCATTTCCAGCAGCACCCTGCCTCATGCTAGTTACCTTTAAGAAGCAGATGTCGTCCTGCATGTCGGCCAGCCTGCTCAGCTCCTCAGTCTTCCAGCGCAGTGATGCCACCTCCTGCTCCAGTCTGTGGATCTGCCCCTCAACCTGGCTGCCTAAGGAGGTCTCATGGGTGCTGAGGACCTCGCCAACCTGGATGCCTGTTACATTCACACTCTTCACCAGCTCAGAGAATAAATCTGAGCTCTCCTGCTGTAGAGCCTGCACCAAGGCCTGGGAGTGGGCAGAGAGGAGGAGAAGAAAAACAATTATTTGGGAAGAAAGACTAAAGGTTTCTACACCAAACAATCATGTCTGTTACATACCTTGTGTTGCCGGGCAACATGTGGGATCTCCATAAGCCTCTTTTCAGTGTCTTGGGTTCTCTTCTGTATGTCGATCTGCATCTGGACAAGCTCTTTCTAGAAAGACATATGGATGGATTACCAACAGTGCCACTGTGCCAATATGTGTCAACCAGGAGAAGACTCAAAATGACAACAAAGACATAAAACAACAACAAAGAGAGTCAAAAAGAATTATAATACACCAAAAATAACTACAAAGAGATGCAAACAGCTGCAAGGAGACAGAGAAATTCATAATGGCTATGAAAAGGTGCAGAACAACCACAAGAACACACAATACAACTCCAGAGAGACACTACAATGAAATAGAAAACAACTGCAGTGAGATATAAATAACCCACAAAGAGACTCACAGCAACTACAGAACAGGCATAGTGCAGCTACAGTTAGAAGGGAACGTTCACGAACGGCTGCGATCCCGTTATGTTCAGCAAGTTTTCAGAAATGCAAGTGTACCAGATGTTATGATATCAGTTTTACAACTTTTTGTGAACATACACACAGTCGTGGTTTTCACGTAAGATGGACTGCTTGTATTTCTTTTTCACTGTGACAGATTTTTAATGTGCAAAAGGCATGTCATTTCATTCGCTATGTCTTTTGTTTACATTCTTAAACTGCACTTGCTAATACTCTTATTAAATTAGTACTCTGTAATAAGTTTAATAATTAACTACTTTTCTGTTAACACTGCCTACTCTGCCCATGTCCAGGGGGTCAGAGTGTCATGAAGTGCCTCAAAAAGACCACAACGAAATCTAAAACAAAATGAAGACTACTTTTGGACCCAAACAACTACAACAAGGGGACAGCCACAAAGAGACAAAAAGCAATGACACAGAGATGGAAAAGGTTTTAAAGTGTATTTAGCTATTGAAGAAAGGAGTTGGACCTTTTGCACACAGACACAGACACAGACACACACTTATGATAAATATACTGTGTGTATACAGGATAGAAAAGCTACCACACACACTATGGGGCAGTACTTTATGACGAGTCATTCATGGTGTTAACATTTTGGCCTCAAAGGAGAGGAAGAACTCTTTCTCACAGGAATGCCTTGTAAAAACAATTTTACAAGTATTTCAAGTTCAGCTACATTTTGCAAACGTGACAACACAGTTCTTGTTCACATGTGCCTCATCCTAAACACCAAAACCAACATGAGAGAAAATACGAAAGAGCTCTGGTAATATCATCCTACTGATAGTTGCATACCTGTTTATTCTTCCTCTCTTCCTCAGGTTTGAGCACATGATGTCCCTTGTGTTCATGCTGGCAACACAACTCACACACACACTCTTTGTCTTCACGGCAGAACAGGTCAAGGGGTCGGTTGTGTCGAGGACAGGGCCTGGGCTCCACTGTGGGAAGCTGAGGATACACGCTGCCTTTTCGTGGCCCAATACCTGGCAGGACCTCCAGGTAGATAGGCATTGACGGTGGGGCAGAAGAGACAGATGTAGAGTTTTGCTTGAGGCTGTTGGTTCTCAGTTTCTCCATAGCTTCCACTAACACTGTGCTCTTAGCCAGCGAGGGTCGAGGGTTGAAGACTTGCCTGCATTGGGGGCAGTTGTACTGACCAGCACGGTTTTTCTTGTCCCAGTGGCTCTGGATACAAGCCAAGCAGTATGAATGTCCACAGGGCAGAGTGGCTGGGTCCTGCAGTGTGTCCAGGCATACTGAGCAGATGAAGGTCTCCTCTTCAGACCAGGCTGAGGCCATGTGGTGCTGGGTTGGAATGGAGAAGGACGATTTCTTGGAGGTCAGACCTGGCTGTATGGACAAGCACGCGCTTCCCTGTTTGAATAGTTTACAGACCTAGAAACAATACTGGCAGGCCTTTTAAGTTAAAGCGAAAACACAGAAAGGTGGGAAGGCTGAAATGCCAGTTCCAATGAAACTCATGCCGCTTAAAAACTGCATGGACTCAGGGTGGGGCTGGTAAAGCAGGTGAGGTGAGGAGTTTCTCTTGCTGATGTCACAGGTGCTTCCCGGTTTGACAAATGAAAAATGTCAGGCCTCATGAACTAATAGCAACTATATGTTACTATGAAACTTTATGTTAACTATGAAAAATCACTGATGTTAAAAATTGGAGACAGATATTGATGTTATTATGATTCCTATTCGAGCCTTAGAAAAGGAATCTACTGATCTTTTTTTTAGTCTTTGCCTGGTTCATGTTGACTTGAAAGAGGACAGACTGGTTTTTTCCCTTTTGAAAAGTTGAATAGTGATGCAAATGTGCAGACAATGATGGGTTTCGCCAGTGATTTAATTAGTGAATAATGTGAATATTCCCTTTTACCTCCACCTTGTATTTCCAGTCAGTAAATACACGTCAAAAATAGTTTGAAAAGTTGTGAAAGAGGTTGCTGTCACCCATCACTGCGCAGTGAGGGCAACACTGACGCGCATGAAGCTGCTCTTTGCCATATTGACTAGTGGCAGCCGGCAAGCTGGGCGAGAGGCCAGCTGCTGTTGATTCAACTTTCAAGGTGAGTGTTTTCCGCTTTCAGATTACATTTTAACTGTAAAACATTGTTCACTGGCGTGTTTCTTGGCTTCGTACAGGACGTGAGAGACCATTCCCGTTTAAAGTTTGGCTTTAACCTTGTTTTGTGTCTTCAGTTAATGCTAATGTTTAGCAGGCTAGTTAGCCTGCGTAGCTACACTTCGAGATCTGGTTTTAGAGCCAAAGAAGACCTTGACGGCTACTAAACCAGATTTCGATAGTTTAAGTTGGAGACGGAGAAGCCAACAGCCGTGGTACATTAACCCAGTGTGATTAAATAAACGACATCCTTTATACAACACACTCAGCTAAGTGAGCTAACTAGCGGCTGCAGCTAGTAAGCCAAAGTTTGACAGTAGTAGTCATAAACTACAGCAAACAGCTGAACTGAGTTGGAATATGAAAACGGGCTGAAATACGCTTCCAGATCCGTAACAGCTCTGAGCTGACAATGTCGTTAAAGTATAAAAGTCGTGATTGTGAGGTTTAGGCAAACTTCAGTTTCAGATCAGCCTGGTTTTGACCTCAATATTTTCACCCAGACGTTGTCCCTCCTCCTCTGCAGGTGGAGCTATGTGGCATTTATGGTCCACCTGAGCTATGAGAAATATCAAATATAATTTTTATCGTGACATTAGCAGATTCAGCATCTGTCAGTGATTATTTGAACCGTCTCAACCCTAACCGTTAAACGTTGTTTTCTTTAGAAGATCGCCCAATCCACCGTTATGAAGAAAAAAAATGTAAAAACAGTAATTAACGGGTATGATATGATTTATGTTATTAAAATGGGGGTATTCGGAACACAAGACGTCCAGGAGTTGTGCCTACATCTAGCGATTGTGCTGTTTCCATAGAGCTGCAGGACTTGTATATTGCAGTGAAATACAAGGTGAGTGAAATACCGTGAGTAACATGGAAAAATATCAAAAAGGAAACAGATGAAACAGCTTGGAATTCAGAGTTTTTTTTGTATCTTTCTGTTGCTTTTCACAGGATGTTTAGGGGCCCCCAGTTCCTGATTTGGTCGTGTCCCATAAGGCCATTGCTACTGTGGAGAGAATCCCACCTCTCTGCCTTCTCCGAGCTCACTGCTGCTGGATGGCAGGGTGCAAGAGATGTGAAGAAAAGGAGATATGAGGGGATCTCTGGAAGTAAGGAGGGGTCATCATTGTCCACGGAGACTGTTTCCTGTTCAAAGCAGCTGCCTTTATTTAACTTGGACTGTGATCATCAAAAGCTAAGAAAGGCTTCATTTCAAAACCTCCCATCCAAAGCCATTTTGTGCAGCAGTCATCAACTCCCTCAGGTTTCTGTCTCTGAAAATGGCAGACAAGCAACTGACTCTTGGAAATGCACTGACGTGAAAGATTTAGGTCAAAACTTAAAAGCTGTGAGCACTTACAAGGACTGTTTAATCAACACAACTTGCCTTCAACCCCAGAGAAGGCCTTGGGACATATGCCAACCTTCACTCAGTTTCACCTACAAGACTCAGTGTAACCTTCCTCAAAGCCATTTACACTGCAGGCAGCACTTTGTTAGACATTTTAGCTCGTTGACACACATGCAATGGATTTCAAACCAGTTCCACAGTACACAACAGCCCTCTTCCAAAAAGACCAGAGCATTTCATCAAGCAGCCCCTCATGTGGCAGACACCTGGAGAGACTGTCTATCCCTGAAGAATGAAACCAGGTGTCGACAGATTCTGGGGCCCAACTTGAAGCTGTATGAGGTGGACAAGGGGAACAAGGGGGCAGGTCAGAACCAAGGAAAGAACCAGGGCAGATGTGCATCAATCCTGGTCTCTCTGTGCTCTGTCAAAGGGGAGCCTGCGTTTCTCTTCACTCTGCGTTCCAGCACACTGAAGGGCAGACACAAGGGAGACGTCAGGTGAGTGGCAGGCTAGAAACGGCATATCTTTAAAACCCCAGCAGAGTATGGTATCTGTACTAAGTTCATTGTCATCTGTAGCTTTGCAGGAGGAAAGAGTGATCCGTCGGATAGAGACGTGGTGGCAACTGCGCTGAGGGAAGCCAGGGAGGAGCTGGGTGTTTCTGTGGCAACAGAGAATGTGTGGGGGATCCTGAAGCCTCTCAGGGACATGGTGAGTGCAAGTGCTGCTGTTAACAGTGAAATTACACCAATTGACAGAGTTTTATGAATGTATTTAAATTGTTAAGGGGGAATAATAATTTTTTTTTTTTACTGTGTATACTGGTGTTGATGATTACCATGGTATTGTTAATTAATTTGCCAAAGAGATAAAATGCACAATAAACAAAGTTAAAGATGAATTTGACAGAAAGCATGATTATTTTTTGATTTCTGTAAACATCATGATTATAATATTGTTGTGAATTCTTCTAGCCATGATAATCATGTACTGAAAACCTGACTTTATGACAGTCCTATTATGATTGTATGGCAAGCACTGTAAAGTCCTCACTTTGTTTTGATTGTAATTTCTTATTTAATTCACTATGACTTGCTCAGACATTAATCATTATTTCAAAATGTTATCATTTTGAATACCGAATCTGGCTAATTCTGGCACTTTTTTTGTCTTAAACCAGTCAGGCATGATGATAGCTCCTGTGCTGGCCAACCTTGGGCCCCTAGAGGAGTTGTCCTTCAAACCAAACCCTGGAGAGGTACAGTCATCCTACTTTTAGCACTTTCTATGTTTTATATCTGCTTGAGAAGGGCAGGTCTCCACTCCACTTCAATCCAGCCAATAGCTTTAGTCACCTACACATTTCTCCTCTACAATCTTTTCTATCTGTTTAACCCTCTGAACCATATGTTTTCTGTGAAAGACTGCTATAAATACATTGTTAATGGCAAAGTTTTAACTTTCCGACAGTCCTTGAACACATCATTGGTTATGAAAGTTACCATTTGATAAAGTAACCAAAATGAAGCTTAAAATTGTGATATTTATGTCAAAGCTGAGAGGACAGGAGAGGTTGCAGGTAGAGGTTGTAAATGTGCCAATAGTTCTATATATATAGCATGTGGAGACCTAATGTTTTACTTGAATAATCATGACACTTGTGGGTACTTGGAAAAAGCTTTTTAAATATAAATTCCACTTTATTCTATTGTTTACTTTTTTTTAAAATGATTTTTGCCATTATAATCATGTTTTATTGCATATAGACATTTTGAGTTGTTCACACTTCTAATTGCTGATTCCATAGAGGTGCAGGACTTATATATTTTAGTGAAATACAAGGCCACAGTGAGTAAAATGTAAAGATCAAAAACACAACAACCCTGAAACAGTTTGGGGTTCACAGGGTTAAACGACAAAATAAAATTCAAAACGTAGACAAGCAAATAAATGGCTTTATTGGTGTTGGTTTTATTGAGATCGAAAGTTGTAAATGGTAAATTTTTTTACCTGTTTCTGTCCCAGGTTGAGGAGATTTTCACCTTGTCCTTGTCCCACTTGTGCAACCCTCAGAACCGAGGCTACACACACTTCCGCACTGGCGCCAAGTATGGATACACCCTCCCAGTGTTTCGTAACGGGAAGCATCGAGTGTGGGGTCTTACAGCCGTCGCCTTAGACCATACCCTGAGACTAATCGTCCCTCTGTAGCAGCTCAGTTGCATTGTCTCTACGATTTACAGTACACTTGCAATACTTGAGCATGATGAAAATTGTGTAATCAAGCTTTGTGTAGCAAA
>CAFUXE010000245.1:263355-278146 GCA_903364295.1 Serranus cabrilla
CCAGCTCCAGTATTGACGCTGTCATGCACCTCCACGTAGTCAAACTCACACACATCCTGAGTCTCCAAGCTGAAGTTCCTGAAGCTCAGCGTGACAACGTGACCCTCCTCAACAGATATATACCATATGCACAACTGATGGGAAAGGAAAGAATCATGGATGGATTACTGAATGGGTCAACTGGGCACAGTTTGAGAAACACAATGTCTCAAACACAGAGTCTCAAATTGACACAAAACCACCAGATAAAGGAGAAAACAACCAGACAAAATAATGACTACAAAATGATGCAAACAATTGAAAAAGTGATCGCAAAGAAACACAAAAAACCCAGAGAGATGTGTACCATCTAAAAAGAGACAAAAACAACAAAAAGACTGTGTGTCCGTCTCCTATGTAGAATAAGTGGCTGGGCCTTTTGCATGTCTGTGCCCAGGGGCCTGTTGTCTCGTAACCCGCCCTTGAGAAGAACACCAGATTAATGATAATGCAGGAGTGGTTAGATTGTACCTGCTGGTGAGGGTAAGGCCTGGGGTGGTTTGGACTTGACAGGTAACCATAGGGACCTGTTTTCTGCCCACCGCAGTCTGTGAAAAACCAGAGTGAAAACAATGTCCATAAGTTCACTCTTGACGCCTTGAGATTGTTGTGTTTCTGTTTTAAACTGAGTTACATGGTGTCACCTTTGTGTTTGTGGCTGCAGTTGGCCTCATCTGTTTGGTCATGGCAGTTTGGATGACCGTCACACACAGACACAGGCAGCAGACAGCGACCACTGTCACACATAAACTCTTCTCTAGAGCAGCTCTCTGAGAAGACACACAGCAGATTCATGCACAGAAATGCAAATGGAATGAGTTAAAGATCACACACACACACACACACACACTACTGACTGTGTCCAGGCAGTATGGCCCTGTATTGTGCAGTGAAGCCACTGCCTGCGATGCTGCCATCAGAGCGGAAGGTGACCCACACTGTGCTGCTGTTTGTGTTGACCGTCGGTGGTGCTACGTTACCACAGAACCTGCAGGAGAGAAGAACAGAGCTTTAAAAATCTTAAGCCATTGGGGTTTTTTTTTTTATTCCATCATGGCAGCTTTGGGGTTGTCACTCGATTCTGAACTTTGCACTGTAAATTCTTAAAAGGATTTTGTAAGACACTTATGTAACATTTTTGGAATTTTCGTGAATCGTGTTACAGCACTTTCCAAGAATGAAAGTAAGCCACAAAAAAAAAGGTCAAAGTTTCCACATGCATTGAAATCTTTCCGAGAAGGCTTCAGTACACAGAAGCACTCTTCCGTGATGCAAAGGCTTGTAGTGCCATCTACCAACAATTTAAGGCAACGACATAAACCCTAACATTCTCCCTTAGGAAGCAATGTTTGAAAAGTTAGATTCACATATTGGGACATGTATTTGGGTTCCCTTGAGTATTAAATGTCAGGACTTATACATGCAAATGCAACAGAAAAATATGCAAAGTGCAAAGTTTAAAGTTTTCTTACAACAAAATCCTTAGCTTTTAAAAGACAGCATTGTTAGAAGTGGGCCCAGTTCAAGTTGTTGCACTCAGGCCTAGAATGGAGTTTTAAGTCCCAAACCCAAGCCTTAATCTTTATCAAATGAATTACAAGAATCATATATATTTTTTTTTACGTGTATTTATTTATCAAAACAACTGCTTTAAACTGAACTGTAAGAAGTAGTGCTGACATTGCTTTTGAATTTAAAAAAGCATATGCTGTCTCCCAAGCAAGGCATGAAGTGATAAGTCAAAAGGTTCAAGTCACAAATCATGCTGTTAAAGTCCAAGTTGTCTCATGAGCTCTCAGATTTCGGGTTACTACAAAGAACTATGTCTATCCTGAAATACTGGACGCAGATACATATTGTGCATTAAGCATGACGGGCTCCTGGGTCCAAGATTTGTTTTACCCCTCCAACCTTCCCTACACAGCTTTGGCTGTCTTACAGTGACACGCATGGATTGGCACTGGACTAAACAGAAAGCCTGGTGTGTCTCTGCTTAGCTGTCCATCATCTCAAGGGGCAATGACCTACTACGTTGTTGTGCATGGATTGGAGACGGACTGTAAATATTGGGGTTTGACCAACCTGGTGACCACAGAGCTGTGTTCTATCTGCTGCTGCACCTCCAGCCAGTCAAACAGACAGGGAGAAGGCCCCTCTACAGTCAGAGAGGAAACGTGGATCTGGACCACGGAGGGGGGTGGAACTCGGATCACCCACACACACAGCAAGTTTGGGGGGTAGGAGCCCGGATGGTTTGGAGAACTGAAACTGCCTTCTGAGTCAGTTAACACCCCTCCACAACCTGAGAGACAGAAAGGAATACAACAGGACTTCCAGATGAGGAAAAAATTACATTTTTATTCAACACATTCTCAGTCAGAACTTGTCAAATACTGTTGCTTGGTCAGTGTTCCTCAGTTTAAGATATGAACTGTCTAGGTACAGCATTGTTACATGCATAGAGGCTTTTTAAAATAAAGTTGTGTGTTTTCAGTAAATCTTAACACAACTATAGGTTTAAAACAACTACACTCGTACTTAAATACTGCAGGCAGATAGATAAGTTACATAGAACGTGATGTAAAATGTCACAAACACCGGTCTCCTGGGTCGAAGGTTTGTTTGACACGTCCACTACCCCTCCAACCTTCCCTAAACAGCGTTGACCGTCTAATAATGCCACTGAAGTACAGAAACAGGTACTGTGTGCTCCCAGGCTGCTTATCTGTCCATATCTCACCTCGAGGGGCAATGACCCACACTGCAGAAAATTACGGTAAGTGTTTGGCAACTTTTACTGGCAGACTTTTTACCCTTTTTTCACTGTAATTTAACATTCAAGACCATTACGCAACTGAATAATAATGTATTGTTCCATTATATTAATTTACAGATATCATCTTCCATTTTATAACTAATTTATGTAATCAAAGTAATTTCTTTAGTTTTATGGCATTTGCACTTAATGTAGAAAAAAAAACAAGAAAACCCAAGAACATTTCTGGAATATATATATATTTTTCATTTGACATTAATTTAACCTTGATTTATAATACAATGTTTGAGACCATCATGAGTTGCCCGGATCATCCACTGCACAGCATCTTTGTGGATCGGAGTGAATTTCCCCTCGGGGATAAATAAAGTAATTTTGATTTGATTAGATTAGATTTGAATATAAATGGCCATCTTGGTTGAATCTCTTACGTGTTTCAGATGGTGGGATGGTCGCAGGCTGTGGTGCAGATGTACTTTGTTGCTGACTTCTGTTGGCAGAGACTGTGGGTCGAGGATGGGACGCTCCATCTCCTGCATGTGGCAGGTCTGGAGAACTGGTGGACAGCAGCTGATCCTCAACTGCCTGGTCTTTTATCTCTGTATCATGGACAGGAAACAAAGACAGAGCAGAGAAACATGACACATGCAGGAAAACTAATCAGAGAAGAGGTTCAAGACAAAAATGAATAAATAATGCACATAGGTTAATATCTGAGGATTCTTTCACAAAATACCTATACAGTAAAAGCAGGATAGCGACATTACTTTATTGCTTTATTTATTTTTTTGTTTTCAGTTAGTTGAAAGCACATAGTAACAGACTGAAATAATTGAATTAATGTTTTAAATCTGTTTCCTTTTCATTGTGATGACTGATCTCAGGTGCAGCACTGACTCACGTGTGAGGATGAGGGCCAGCGCCAGTCCGAGTGCGGCCAACAGCAGCAGGGTTGCAGCAGAGACCACCAGCACCCCCCAGCCACATCCAGGGCCCCGCAGACGCATCGCACACACCCCAAACAGACCCCAGCCTAGACCTGGACAGAACACAACACATACACATAAACATGTGGGTTTGTGACAGGACAAAAGAGGTCTTGACTGCAAAGTTATTGTGTGTTGTTTTCCTTTCCCTAAATGGAATTAAAATGGTATTTTCTCTTATCAAATCCAAAATTGAAGAAAGTGATAGAGAAAACTTGCCAACATATCAGCAGTGTTCCTCTCTCAAACTAAGCAATGAATCAAATGGAAAACTTCTGAATAAATAAATAAAAAATACAAATGGACAAAATGCCACTATTGTGTATTTTGCCATATTGTTTACTCCATTATAAGCATCTAACTGTTTTTAGTTATAGAGTGTTTTTTTTTTTTGGTATTCCATAAAATTCTGAGAAACCGACTAAAGAAATAATCATCTTAAACAAAGCAGAAGACGCTGAGATACTTTTAGTTCTTGTATCAATCAAACACTAAAAGAGACCCTACATTTCCCATAATGCAACTTGGTAGTGCATTTCATAGATGATCCCTGCCTGCTTAACACCATGTTTTACACACATACTTCTTTCCTATTCTTGTAGCAAATTGGTCTTGGTGATGCAATAATTTTACCCACGTACATAGGCAGTCTAATACAGTTCACGTGAGGTCACAGAAAGCAGCTAGCTGATTGGCTGACTCACTAGCAGCAGGTGGTTTGATTGGTTCAGGGGTGGACGAGGACGTCCTGAATCCCTCCACCCTCTCCTCTCGCTCCCCCTCCAGCTCAAAGGCGGGGTTACAGAACACATTCTGTGGAAACAGAAACAAGTGTAAACAAAAATCTCAGTAATAATTATACAAAACCATTAAGGTTTTGAATTCTAAATATTATATTCTTACTTTCTCAAATTAATAGTTAATATCATAAGCAGTGAAGGACAGACATATGAACACACTTAAAGGTTTTGCTGCTCCAGCTTTACTTGGTCTGGTGTGACCAATAGTTTATGGTTGCTGCTGTTAGCTAATGTTAGCAAGCTTTAGCTATACTGTAAAAAATAATAAGGAAAAAAAAAATTCTGGTAGCAAAAATGTGCCTGCTCAAAATCACAAAGAGCTCATTTTTACAATGCTAGACCATGGCTGTGAATTGTACACAAATATAACTAACACAGTGGACCTTTAGGTTTAGGTTAGGTTTCGAGGTTTGAAATTATGCATTGGCACTTAAAACATTGACTTTTAAGAGGAAATGAAACACTGCCCAGTCAGTATGAAACAAGCTCTTACGAAAAAATAAAGAGCAGTTTCTTAGATGGTGGTGACGATGGACTATACATTGGACCACTCTCCTGCTAAATGTCTCAATAACGCTGTGACCTTTCCCACTATATACAACACCTTTATTAACCACCATCATCCATCTCGCCATCCTCACTCACCTTGTATATATCTGAAGAGTCTGAGTACACTGCAACTTGGCTGAGGTCAGACATCTTTAGTCACTGTCACTTTCTCAGTGCTCCTCTCCTTACAGAGCCTGATGTTGTGTTAGTGGTGACATCGAGAAATGAGCCATTTCTACATGAAGGAGTGTTGAAGAAGTTTTCCTGGGTTTTCTTAACATCGTTCACTCTCGGCTCCAACAGTTAGCTTCCACTGAGTTGTAGTAAGATTGCGGCCTTTAATCCTCCAGCATTGCAGAGCTATTTGTTGGGTATCCATCAACTTAATCCAGATAAAAAAGTAAAAATATTATTCAATTTTCAAACCCCAGTTTTAAAAACATCCATGTTTGCTTCTATTCTTCTGCTTTTCTGCTGTTTTAGCAGCATCGCAGTGTATTCTCTGTATGTGGATGATGTGTGTGGTTACAAAAGAGTTTTAGAAACTCCTTCACAGTGCTGGACAAAGCCGAGTCAGCTGAGAGGACTGAGCTCCTTGGAGGAGGAGGGAGGACAGGGAAAGAGAGAAGGGGTGAGGGTGGACGTAGGGGTCCCTGTTAAACCTCTATAATCCCCATAATGATCTTTTAAGCTCCTAAAATGTTTTACTCACACGCACGCTTGCATGCCCAAACCTGAGCAAGCAAACACACAAATACACAAGGACTACGCACTTTTTTAAGCTCCAAAACATTGGCACAGGGACAGTCTGAGTCATTTAGTGATAATTCTGTGTAATTAGGCTTCAACACAACAAACATGTTGGGCTGAAAATTGTTTGGGAATCTTGAATAATAGCAAAAAATGTTCGAGGGATTGTGAGATTTGAAACTGCATTAGTTGCCCAAAACTGGCTTATGGTATTGCAGTTGAGTGTCCTAATAGATTTTAATTTAAAAGCTTAGGAGCTGCTTTCATGAGGCAACTATTGGCTTTACATGAATAAGTAATGTAACAATGTAACCACAAGACTTTAATGAATCCTAAAACAAGACACACAGTGCAACCAAAAATGAAAGTGAGAGCTCAAATCTGTGTTCTGTCCCAAATTGCTCAATCCCTTCCTCCCTGTTTGTCCTGCTGTGTTAATGGGTAATCAGTCATCAAATAAAGCAGCTGGCTGTAGTTTGATACAGACACTCTCGCTGTGGTTTCTGTCACTCGAATACACGAATAATACTCGTCTGGTCATGTATGTCAAAGCCATACCATGGATCCTACTCTTCATCTCAGTGCAGGAGGGTGAGCATCTCAATGTTGTGTTGCACTTGCTGTACATTTGAGTATGATTACAAAGTGTATGTATCTAAACCATATGGCTCTGTTGACACATATGTCTATGTCAACGTTAAGCTTGTGTATGCATGTGGAGATGCATGTTTATCACCAATATTTTTACTGTTTATGCTCCAGTGTCCCTGCAGGAGTATAACTATGAAGATGAAGAATATGAAGATCCACAGCCTTTAAACTGCTCAACCAGAGAGAGCATCAAAGGAGGAAATGTCACCTACTCACAGGTAATAAATAACAAAGTGAGCTGAAATTATTAGCTGATCACAGACAATTTTGATGACTGATTATAAAAGCAAAGTGAAATAAAAACATCTAATTTCAGCTTCTCCAAATTGAGTAGTTGATGCTTTGCTGTCTGAACATTAAAAGCATTAATGTTTTGTTTCCTTTTGGTTTTTGGATCACTGTTCAGACCATTGCAGCTGTGAAATCACTGTAACAACACTGTATCAGAACTTTCTGCAAAGTTGTGATATCACAACCTTACAAATCAAAAACTGGACGACCTGTTAAAAGGCCCCCATTCAATTTTTAACAAATCTATTTGAGGTTAATGGCCTGAGATAATCCATGGAGGGGCTGGTTCTGTGCTCCTTATTTAGCCTTTGACATCAAATGTTAACAGTCAATTGTATGAAGTTAAATTACTGCCACACACGCACAAAACACGTTTTACTCACGCCCAGCGATTCACACACAAACGCAGTGTGGTTTGTAAACACAAAATATCATTCACAAACAAGCGCATTTTGTTTTGCAAATAAGAAACGTACCTATCAAACAAATGCACCATGCTTCAGAAACAAAAAAGTTATTTCTTCAAGTACAAACTAAAATATTTCAAGTACAAAAAAAATTCCTTCAAGTACAAATCAAAACCTTTCAAGTACGAAACAAAATCAAATCTACAGCTACGAAACTGTCACGTGACCTTTGGCAGTAATATTCCGCCTTGCAGATCCGCAAGCAAGCGCAATGCGATCCACACACAAAGGCGCTGTAATTCACCCTCCACATCATCAGGTGGCGCTGCTGAGTCAACAGTAGCTACCACCGGTGTTGTGTGCCTACTGGTCTCCACACTAACTGGTTCCCGTTCTCTGTATGCAGCTTTTTATTTATAACATTACTGGCGATTTCTAGGTCGCATCTCGGCGCTACTGTGGAAATCATTATTGTATAAGTGAACACTACATCATAGCCACCTATCATAACAGAAATGTATGAAAATATAATGTTTGCAAAATCGGTCAGAGCTGGATTTGAAGTCACTCACACATTTGGCTAATGAGGTACGAAACATGACGGTAGCCTCGGTCGGGAAATAGGGAGAAATTTGATAAATATGTTAATGATAAATATATGGGAATTTTTGATGTTCAGCTCAAGGTAACCAGTTATATTGGTGGCTGCGAGAAAATCAGCTGAGTGAGTTCAAATCCAGCTCTAACCGACTTTGCAAACATTTCATACATTTCTGTTATGATAGGTGGCTATGATGTAGTGTTCACTTATACAATAATGATTTCCACAGTAGCGCCGAGATGCGACCTAGAAATCGTCAGTATGTTATAAATATGGAAGAATCTGTAAACTGAGGTAAAACGTAAAAAGCTGCATTCAGAGTACGGGAACCAGTTAGTGTGGAGACCAGTATGGACACAACACCGGTGGTAGCTACTGTTGACTCAGCAGCGCCACCTGGTGCTGTGGAGGGTGAATTACAGCGCCTTTGTGTGTGGATCGCATTGCGCTTGCTTGCGGATCTGCAAGGCGGAATATTACTGCCAAAAGTCACGTGACAGTCTCGTAGTTGTAGAATTGATTTTGTTTCGTACTTGAAAGGTTATGATTTGTACTTGAAGGAATTTCTTTTATACTTGAAATATTTTAGTTTGTACTTGAAGGATATTTTAGTTTGTACTTGAAGAAATAACTTATTTGTTTCTGAAGCATGGTGCATTTGTTTGATAGGTACGTTTCTTATTTGTGGGTAATTTTGTTGTACCAAATTGTAATTTTTCAACTGATTATTGGTTTGTAACATGTGCAATCCTCCATGCATTAAACATTTTGACACTAACAGTATTAACACCTAGCTATTATATGAAAAAGAAGGAAATATTACTTTTTGCAACATATAATAGAGAAAGTCAGATTAATCCACTGAATAAGCAAAATGTTAGTTGCAGCTCTACTGTGCACTTCAGTGCACCTTTAGATTTGAGTATATGCATTTATTCAGCTCTGCTGCCCTGAAGCATTTGTTCTATGTACTAAAGGCCCATTTATGTTTAACGGTTCAATATCAGTTTAACAGGCTGGTAATAGAATTGTAAAAAAACTGCAAAAAAAGAGGGTACAAGGTATTCAACCAAACAGGAGTACAGGAAGTGACAATAGGCGAAAACAGGGTATGGTAAAAATAAATAATCATTAATAAAAGTATGTCAGAAGCAGTAACAGCATGATGAAGTAAAAATAAATTTATTTCAGTGTGTGTCCGGCAAGCGCAAGTGAGCATCTGATCTGGAAAGTGAAACAAATCAAGCATCAAATGACTTTACTGAGCATAAAAAGTGACCGTGTGTTTCCTCTGAAGGGAGGGCTGGAGGGCAGTGTGCTGACTTATCACTGCGGCCCAGGCCGATACCCTTTCCCTGTCAGCTTCAGGCTCTGCAGTGCGGATGGGGAGTGGTCTCCTATGAGATTAACCAGTGGAAGGCTCACATCACGGGCCACTTGCAAAGGTAAGGGTTTGGATAATGATGCATTCAATCTCATATATACACAAAAGGAGTCTTGTGCTCATAATCAAATTTTTGTCTCAAAGCACCATTTAGATTTTTACCCATCTCTCCTGCATCCTCTTCTCCTCCTCCTCCATCTTCTTTTCTGTCTGTACACCTCTCACCTGCTCACAGATGTGCTATGTCCAGCTCAGCTCCAGCTGGATAATGGAGACTTTTGGCCCAGGGACCAGTGGTCCTGTGTTGGGACGATGCAGCGTTTCTCCTGCCAAGAAGGGTTCACTCTGTATGGGTCAGCAAAGAGGAACTGCACTCTCTCTGGGGAGTGGACAGGAACCACTCCCAGCTGTGACAACAATGGTAATGTACAATATTACAATCCTTGGTCGTGATAAAGCATAAATCATGCATGACAAACTTATGTACACTACACTGCTATATTTTGCCCCATATATGCAATGCAATAGAGAATAAGAAAGTATATCCATGAATATCCACTTACATGAGGCCCTGAGCCCAGTTCATCAGCTGTATTAGAGCCTAAGGTACAGTGAGCATGCACTGACTAAGCTCATACTTACTGAGGTTTACATTGTCAAGTAAGCAGCTTTTGATGAAAACATATAAATATATAATATTATATTATTATACTATATTATAATGTATTTTTGGAATTGTGTGTCATTTAAAAAAAATGGTTATAACCTCAAAATTGAATCAGCATTGTTTATTTTATCTACTGTTGCCCTTGCGCAGCTGATGACTGCAGTGACCCAGGGATCCCACCAGGGGCCCAGAGGTCAGGAGGCCGGTTTCACACTGGGGAGAAGGTGGTCTACCGCTGTCAGGCTGGTCTGGATCTTCTTGGGTCCGCTGAAAGGATTTGCCTGCAGAACAGGGAGTGGAGCGGTTCAACACCACGGTGCCAAGGTGCAAAATTGCATCTTCAAATTGTTTAAAGTTTAGATCTAAGCATTTCTCCTTTGAAACAACAGAAAATTCATTTTTACGATCAAAAGCTATCTGCATCAAAGCAGTGCTTGGACAGCTCAAGGTAAAATATTATATTATGATAAAAAGAAATGCATGATATCTCTCTGCTCTACTGCAGCACCAAATACCTTTGACTCCCCCAGTGTTGTGGCAGCAGCCATGGCGGGGTCACTTGCAGGAGTCATGGATGTACTCTCACCAGAATACAAAAAGAAAAGTGGGTAAAACTTGTATCTTCAACATGTTGAAATAAGGATAATAAAAAAAAACATGACATTTTAAGAGCATGTACAAACTGCAGTTTTATGAATAACTTCCTTGTGGTGTGCAAGGTTCCGGGACATCCTTTGGCCGAACCTTCCGTGTGGCTGAGGGAAGTCGTATGAATGTCTACATTTTACTGGACACATCAGGAAGCATCATGGAGAAGAACTTTAACTTATCCAGGAATGCCACCATTGCTCTAATTAGAAAGGTCGGTGCCAAACTAACTTACTATTCAGATGGGTATGTGGGGGAGAGATGGACTGCAAAAAAAATCAAATTTTTTCACATTGGTGTACTAGTTTGTCTGTCTAAAAACGTACACTTGTTCTTCATTTTTCTTTTAGTTGGACAGCTATGAGGTAGAGCTGAAGTTCCATGTGTTATCATTTGCCAGTCAGGCTATGGACATTGTAGATATCAGAGACTCAGAAGTAAGTAGTAACGTCGACAACGTCATATGGGATCTGGAGCACTTTGACTACAAGAGTAAGACTGAGCTTGTTTTCCCTTATTTTACTTAAAAATGTATTCATGTAATGATCACATCATTTTATCTCATGCGGTGGGATTTTGTCCAGTAGGCCCTACATTGGCTACTGGACTGATCAGTCCAGTGGGCTTAAACCACGATGCACCAGTCTGTTTAACAGTTAATCGAATTGTTGAATTGTTTGATCTCTTGCATCTGTTCATCTGCAGGCCATGGGAAAAAGACAGGTACCAACCTTCATGCTGCCCTGTTCCGAGTTAGTGAGATGATCAACATCTTTAAGCAAAACAGTGCCAAACACCATTTTAATGAGACTCAGAACATCATCATCATAGAAACAGACGGTAAAAAAAAAAGTTTCAAAAACTGAAAATCTTTTAGTTTTTTTAGTTCTTAAAAAAACTAACTTTATTCACACTTTTTAAATAATCCATATCCTTGCTTTTGCCTCGGATCCTGTTATA
Organism: Serranus cabrilla; assembly: GCA_903364295.1. NCBI lineage: Eukaryota > Metazoa > Chordata > Actinopteri > Perciformes > Serranidae > Serranus > Serranus cabrilla. The sequence goes on from CAFUXE010000245.1 coordinate 274,865, forward strand.
ATTACTACTTCCACTAGAGGGCACCACCTAACAATAACTGTAAATATGGATTGTTTAAGCTGCTGTACAAATTACATATGGGGTATTTTTTTGGGGGGTAAGGAAGTCTCATTTAACTATAACACATATTTAGAAAAATACTCATGACTAAAAATAAATAAAGACTGCCATGTCATCACAGTAAAGAAAACTAATCAGATCAGACTCAGAAACGGGATCATCAGAATTAATTTCCCAATTTGTCTCTCAGGGCTTCTGTACTTTTGTACTGAAAAGGTGAACATTATCTTTTGGGGAGCATTCATTCCCTCTTTCTCTACCTATTTCTGCCTGCAGGTTACTCCAATACTGGAAAGAACCCTGAGATTGCCCTGGCCCAGATCCGTAACCTGCTGGGCTACCACACAAAGAACAGTGATCATACAGATGAAACAATGCTGGGTATCAAGATATAAAATATATATATATATATATATATATAATCCACTATGTGAAGCACACATTTTAGCTTCTCTGTCGTCACTTTAGCATTACTTTCACTTTCATGTTTTCATAAATCTGGCATGCAAAGTAATTTGAAGTGTGTTGACATGGTTGCCTTTGTATGTATGCAAAAACTTAATGTGTGTGATTTCAGATGTCTATGTATTTGGGATTGGCGACCGACCTAACAAAGATCAGCTGAACTCCTTAGCCTCACATAAACGAGGGGAAGATCACATCTTTTTTCTGGAAGACTTCAAAAAACTAGGGGAGGTGTTCAACAGCATCATTAGTAAGTGAATTGTTCTCAACGCTAAAAGAAAAACTATTTGTAAGCAGAAAAATAACTTTTGAGAATGAAAAAGATTTGAACTGAAAGTACAAAGACAGTTTGCTGATTTATAATTCAAAGGTAAAGTGTTGCATGTAAAAAAAAAATCATAACATTTTAGATACTGAAGTACAGCGAATAAAATGTCTCATAATACAGGTGACAAGAGCGTGACAATGTGCGGGGTAGCTCAGGAAATGTCGGACAAGAAAGCCTTCACCAGACCCTGGCACGTCACTTTGGAATCAGCCACAGCTACCAGACAGGCCAGTCTCTAACGGCAATTTTTTTTTTTTACAGGTTTGATATTTATATATATAACACTTCACACAACAACCACACTTTAACACTTTCCTTCCTTATAGACGTCACCGTGTGTTGGATCCATTGTGAGCCCGAACTGGGTTCTGACCGCTGCTCACTGCTTTGCCAGATCAAGCACAGAAGTCCCTCAGAAGAGGCGCATACGTCACGGTCAGTGTCAGCACAGGAAAATGATTTGGAGATTGAGGATAATGCAAGAGAAAAATAGCTAGAATTGTAGAAGCAGAGATGTCGATGCAAAAGTACCTTAATTGCACCATGTCTTTTGCGGCCAGCAGGTTGCGACTACACTGGCTGCAAAAAAAGTCTGTATGAAAATCAATAAGAAAATGACATCTCACTTGATTAATCACCTCAATAACATTCCCATGATTAGTTTATAGTTATACAGTTTCAAATCTTAAATACAGCATTATGTTTGTTTTGGTAAGTATCGTCCCATCAAGAGTATAACAGTCTGCCAACACAACAAAAGTTTAATGATAAACCAGCAGCCTGGTGATGCTAGAGATGGAAATATTCCCTTTTACACTAAAGAAGCTGCATTTTAATACAAAAAAAAAAGTGCATCTGAGATAACACAACACATCTTATTTTAACAGACTCAACAGCTTTCGTGCACAAACATTCATTAAAAAAGTCCAACTAGTGAGAAGTAGTGAGAAGACTCCACGCCAGGCTCAGTTAGCAGATGAAAACAAACTGTGAGAGTGAATAGACGGCACAAAAAAAAATCCCCTTCAAAATAAAACCTCAGGATTTTTTTGCCCATGTAAAGGCCCACGACCCACTGAAAACGGTTTTGCAACCCACTTTTGGGTCCCAGCCCACCAGTTGAGAATCACTGTACTATAGTATGTCGATTTTTGTAAAAAATGGCAAAATTTTAAAATGCTTATTATTGTCTTGTTGTACTCTGTTGATACTTTTAGTAGTTTAGTTAATCCAAAAATGACAGAAAAACACCATATTATGAGATGTAAAAAATCTGGCAAAAACAACATACTATAGTATGTCGATGTTTTTTTACGTGAAAAGGTCATAAAAAAACGAGTCTGTTGACACGTGTTATGACATAATTTTTGGAAAAGGGACAGAAAACACCATTTTATGAGCTTTCCAAAATCTGAAAAAAGTCATACTATAGCATGTCGATTTTTGTCAGAAATGGCAAAATTTTAAAATGGTGTTTTTCTGTCCTTTTTCAAAAGGTTTCAGGCTGAACCATGTCAACAAACTCTAATAAAGCAATCCTGCGAATTTGGTGAATTTTTAAAGTTTTTGACCTTTTTCGAGAAAAAAACGATATGCTATAGTATGACTTTTTGAAAATTGGGCCATTTCGCAACATGGTGTTTTTCTGTCATTTCGGGATATATTATGCTCTAATATGTATCAACACACTGAAATTGGGACATTTTAAGCATTTTTGGGCGTTTTAAGGAATTTTAAAGTTTGACCACCTTTGACAAAAACATTCCAAATATGGTGTTTTTCTGGCCTTTTTTTACAAAAAGTTTTACCCTGGCACGCATCAACAGACTCTAATAAAGCTATCCTGCGAATTTGGTGCATTTTGAAAACATTTTATGTTTTGGCCCAAAAAAAACGACATGCTACAGTATGACTTTTTGAAAATAGGGCCATTTTTAACATGGTGTTTTTCTGTCATTTCTGGATATATTATGCTCTAATATGTATCAACACACTGAAATTGGAACATTTTAAGCATTTTTGGGTGTTTTAAGGAATTTTAAAGTTTGACCACCTTTGACAAAAACATTCCAAATATAGTGTTTTTCTTTCCTTTTTCAAAAAGTTTCACCCTGACACGCATCAACAGACTCTAATAAAGCTATCCTGCGAATTTGGTGCATTTTTGATAAAGTTGAACATTTTCGTGAAAAAAAACGATATGCTATAGTATGACTTTTTGAAAATTTGGCGATTTCGCAACATGGTGTTTTTATGTCATTTCTGGATATATTATGCTCTAATATGTATCAACACACTGAAATTGGAACATTTTAAGCATTTTTGGGCGTTTTGAGGAATTTTAAAGTTTGACCACCTTTGACAAAAACATTCCAAATATGGTGTTTTTCTGTCCTTTTTCAAAAAGTTTCACCCTGACACGCATCAAC
>CAFUXE010000246.1:0-17064 GCA_903364295.1 Serranus cabrilla
TGACATGTAAAGTCAAATTTAATAGAAAAGTCATTATCAAGGACATGAGCTGTTCATTTTTTTTAAAAGCATGTTATAATAAGACTAAACTGTAAGATATTCAAGACACAAAAGACACAAGGTTGTACCCTAATATTGATTTTGAACCATAGAGTGTTCAAGTTAGATTGCATGTTTTTTTGTCTGATTTGTTTTAATCAACATCACCTGTTTTTCTCTGTGAACAGAAAATATTTTTTCTATCTTACACCCTGTCTGAATAACAGCCTCTACGTCAGAGAGCTCTTGTTTATTTGTAGTTTCAATCATTCAGATTTAGTTCCACCCAACATTTTTCACTTGCTCACTTGCAATAGATCCGGCAGATACATATCGGTTGACAGATATTATTATATATCTATATCTATCAAAGGCTTATTGGTATCAGTGTATATGCTGTCCAATATGTGTCGTTAATATTCAACAATTGACTGAAACTGCACAGTAATGATGTTTATTTAGATATTTATTTGATTCCTTTTGATTCTTCTATTTTAACAATGTTAAGTAGTATTAATTAAAGTTTTGTGTTTGAGAAAGTAGCTCTCAGTCTACATTTGCAGAATGGTGAAAAATCTGTTCACATAAAAAAAGGTCTATTTTCATTCCAGCTCAAAAAAATGGATAAATTGGCCACCACATCGGTTATCGATTAATTTTCCTCTCTGAAATCCATATCAGCAGCGGTCTCAAAAATCCCATGTCGGTCAGGCTTTAATTTGCACAACCCCTGCAATGCCTCAAACATCCCGTGAGATACATGTTAAATGCCAGTAGCACGTCACAGCTGTGGCCACATGGACACAGATCAGTGATTATCTAGTGTCAGAAAGAAACAGTGTCAGTTATATTGATAACATATATTGATAAAACCTGGAAGCCAAGTAGCAAACCCTTTAACATCTTTTGGAAATAAAGCTCTCTGTTGCCTTCAGTTGTAGCTCAGCATTTCTACAGATGATTGTTAGACAAGAATCCATTCTTTGCCTACCTTCTTTTTACATACTGGCTGTGTCCGAAATCACTCCCTATTCACTATATAGTGCACTATATAGTGAATAGGGAGTGATTGTCATTTTGTAGTGGTGTCCGAATTCTGAGTGAGCATCACTAGACGGACAATATTGACCATCATGCACTGCGGTTTGAGAGAGAGACGGCGGACGGGCGCGAACGGGACTGTGACAGACAATTGAATTTTAAAATAGATACTTTTTTATTGTTTTGTGGACATGTAATTTGTTTAAAGTCCGTTATGAAGAAATTCATAACAAAGGGAAAACCCCCGTTATTGGGATTTACCGGCTGGCTTTAAGCTTCACGTATTAACTGCCCGACGGCCAACGACGATGTGACGTCATGTTGTGCGACCGGCTCGGCAGCGAGTAGTGTCCGAAACCGTCTTAAGTTGAGTCCACTATATAGTCCACTAACTGCTGCTCACTATATAGTGGATAGGGAGTAGGGAATGAGTGAATGATTTCGGACACAACCACTGTGTTCATCTTTCTTCACGTCCTACTTGTTGAATGCAGCCATTTCTATGTAGAGGTACAGTGAACATGTCAGTCACTTAGTTAGATTCATCCCACCCTGAGTGCTCACAGATCGCTACCTGGTAATGAAATACAAACTGAAGTGAAGTCGCGCCCCTGGAGGTTCAGCCCACAAAACATCCTCCCAGGCTTTTAAGTGTAGCGTCAAAGTCTGCGATAGATGGAAATATGACTTAACACTCCACAACAAGCCTGCGTTTAAATGTCATTCCCTATAAGGAATACATACTTGTCTTTCATACTTGTTTGGCTTTTAGGAGTGTAGAAAAGTCACATGTTGACATTTTGTACATATGATTTTAGCATGATGAGCTAACCTGATGACCTGATTATGAACTGGCGTCAATCGCAACTTACCGGACTCTAGGCAGCGCTGTTATCCGATTGGTTGTAGGTCTTTTGAGAGGCGTTTTTTTTCTGTCTGTAGAGGCTCCAGACTTATATGCATTAGCAGATTATTCTGGTGATAAAGACTGACAACCTAAACCAAACTAAAGGTGTGATAGCGAAATATATTTCTGAGCGGTAATATTTCCTAACTTTGAGGCTTTTTTTTTTGTTTTTTCTACAGAAACGTGGAGAGAAAAGCAAGACACGATCAGATCCGCAAGAAGTATGGTACGTATGAATCTTGGTCTACATTGTATTACCAAATGATGGTTTGACAGACTCTGTAGCAATCTCTCCCTGGGATGTATATGCTGTAGCTGAACCGATCAGTAAGTCTAACACCCAGCCTCTCTGTTCTGGTGATGTAAGCTTTGCCTGACGCATGTTAAATCTATTTCAGATTTTCCAGGACATTGTCATTCCATTTCATTTCCATACCCTGTGCAAGCAATGCATTATTCAGCACTATATGCCTTTTGTCCTCAAGCGAGGTTATCCGGGTCATTTATAGGTTACACTAAGTCCTGTCGACTTAAATCAATTTCAGAATGATTTATCATACAGTGGTGTCAAATATAAGTCCCCTCATGACTGCAAGTAGAATGCTACACCTCACTGAAGCAACAGACAAAGGTTTGTCTTTGAATCAACTCTTGGTATTGTAGCTGTACCGTACACTGTGGGGAGCAACAGTGACATGCGTCAACAGTCACCTAATGCTTAGATTAGTTGATTTCCCTCTCCAAATATTTGGGATTCACCAGTCTGTTTTAAGAGCACATTTTATAGGATCAGTTAGATTAATTCTTTGCACTCATCAAGTGAAACCTGAAGCTTCTTGGACAATTCCTACAGCATTCACAACAAGGCAAGACACAAATAATATGAAGATCATCCAGGTTGTAAACAAGCATTATTTAAACCACCCATGACACTACTAATAATCCTTCATGGCAAAAAAAGGTGAATGCCCAACTGTATTTACTTTAGTTATATAATAATTAGGGATGTAACGATGCATCGTGACACGAATAAAAATTGGTACAAATGCGTGACGACTCGCACGGGTTGACAGAAAAAATTAATCGCGATGCGAGAGAAGTAGGATATATTATTTTTCTTCTTTATTTTTTAGAAATAGGTTACGTTTATCCGATTTGTTTCGTCCTGCGCATGCGCGAGAATTCTCGCTGGGGATTTCACCCGGTAGTGGAAGCTTGTGATATCAATCACCGATGGCACAGTTCGTGTCGTATCGCCAAAACCAAAAACTCTGTTTGTTTGTTCATAAAGTCTTCCAAACACTGCAAAATGCCCAACATGTACGCCAACACTACTCTGTCTAACTCCTCGAATGGCATCTTTGTCTGTATGCCGCCAGATAGTTTATGAAGCCGTGTACCGGAAGTAGTTTAACATCGTGAGAAAATCGTATCGTGAACAAAAAATCGGGAACCATATCGAGTCGTGAGTTTAGTGTATCGTTACATCCCTAGTAACAATATATACTATGATCACATCACCCTCATGATTAAGTTGATACCTTTTCAAAGCTTAATATCATTAAAGCTTTCTGAAATGTTGCCCAGCTCAAAGGCAGATTGCCAACAGCCGCCATTCTAGGATAATTTGTGATTTGCTTTCAGTGACATAGGATTCTTCTTGACTACTTCTAAGTAAGATTTAGGAGCTGTATTTAGCACTAATGCACATTGTGAAATACTTGTAGGCTAAAAATGTAGGAGTCCTGAAAGTAGGACAGACACAATCAACAGTGGTTTGAATCAATTGGCGATGCCTATCTAGCTGTCCATGCTTTGATGTTTTTTTTGTGGCCAGAAAAACACTGGCAGGGTGAATTTTAAGGTGTGCAAACACCTCTTTCCAACCAAAGAAGTTCGAGGGCCAGTTCGGAGCCAGTGCCTAAACAAGTAACAGGAAAACTGGTTCCAGATTTCGAACTATGAACCGCCTACATCAGGGGCTGTGTGTAGGATTATCAGGACCAACAAGAGCAACTGGAACATGTATCATTCATTTTATTTGTTTTGTTTAACTACAATGTAATCAATGGCAGGTAGTCTTTGCTAGGCTAACATTAAAATCTTACACTCAGTGTTAATAGGAATGTAATTGCCGTCAGTATAGGATATCAACCAGGACTAACATTTGCAGAGAGCTGATATAGTCCACCATTGTTTTTATTATGCTTGAAGTTGGTGCTAGCATTTCTTGAATTGCTTTGTTATTTATGTTGGAGAAATTTGAATTGTGTGTGAGAAATGACTTTCCATTGATTGACGTCTGTGTTTGTGTGTGTGCGTGTGCAGTGAGTCCCCTGACAGAATCATTGAACTAAGATGTCAGGTTATGTGTTTTTTGTGTATGGAGAACATGACAGAGTGATGGATGGTGTCCTGTTCCCCGGGCCTCCCGCTCTCATTAGTTTACTTCCACAGGGATTGCAGACAAAGCTGCAGTCCTTTTATACTCATTCTAGTCTCTTCTGTAAAACACAATCCAGGTAGCTGCGTTCTATCCTCCGTGAGGCTAAACATTAACTCGTGTCATGTCCTTAAAGCGCTGCCTCTCAGTCGAGGTTGAAAATCATCGAAGGTGGCTGAGCGTCACCTAAGAGAGGGCCGGGAGGCTTTTCAGCAAAATGAGAAATGGTTTCATGTCACTATCAGTTCATATTATCCCAGCAAGGGAATATTGAATTATAATGACTAAACTAAAACTCTAAAGCTCATTGATGAACTACTTTTTTATTTTAATATGTATCCAAGCTGCCATGTAAAAATTATAATTTGCGGTTTTAGAGAGGTTACATGTTGGAGCTGTTTCCAGTGTGGGGATCTGTTCAAATATGGAAGAGAGTGGCTTTGTTTTTTCTTGCGGTAATCACAAGCTGCCTTTTCAGTTACATAGATTATATATATATCACAGCTACACTGATCAGCCATAACATAACTAGCTGCCTGATATTGTATTGTATTGTATTGTATTCTGTTGTGTTCCTGAACCTTTTTCGTAGTGTGACAAATGCATGCACTGATCAACGATCTCCCCTAAAATCAAAAATAACCCTCTGGGTTTGGCGTTGAAGACTTCATATCATACCAGCAACAGTACACCTTTCACTACAGTTTCATTTCCCATGTGTGCAGAATGTTAAAAATAAATTGTTTAACTGAAAACTTCCTGTTTCTGTTTCTGAATAAAAACCCTGTAGAGTTTCTGTGGGCAGAATCACTTCATTTGTTAACACTCTTAACTTTGTTATGGAAAATGCAGTGAATTGCTCAATATATTAGAATATATAATTTCATTGTTAATTGTTTCAATGTAGATTGCAGGCAGCAGCAATGCAACAGAGGAACACAGCATCATGTTCCCTGTTGTACCATGAACTGATGTGTTTTCTTTTTGTCTCCACTTTCTCTTCCCTCTTCCTTCCTCTTTCCTCTGCAGGTCTGATGTGTGACTCGGACCACCCATACAGCAAGTTTGAGAATGAGTAAAGCAGCTGCAATGGACGAGTTCCACAGCTAGCATGTGGAGCTGGTCCTCGGTTTTTAGCTTGAGTGATTACCATATCTCACAAACACCACAATCAATGAGACATATACTGCTTAGTGCCCTCATTCAGAGTGATTCTATTCAGACAGCAATCTCAATTTCATACTTAAAAAAAAAATCACAAACCTTAGGTGGAAAAAAAAACTTGATTCTTGCTAAGAATGCAATGTTGTGTGCTGGAAGGATGGATGGATGCTGAAGATTGTTTTAAAAGTTCCTGCAAAGTTCTTTTGTCCTCGAAAATGTCATTATATGATTGATCTCTTTTTAAATATTGTAGTTTCATATCAATCTTTGCACTTTGTAAATACAGTAATTTATGATGTATGAAATACAAAATAATTATTGTACCACATATGTGTTTTGGCACATTAATAAATCTTTTTTTCTCTTTTAACCATGAGGTTTGGCTCATTTATTCTGTGAAAATAGTTTTGACTCTTTTCAGAACATTTGAACAGCTGTGAAAGATTTTAAGCTTTTAATGCAAAGTGACTAAACCACTGAATGAACTGTGCAGGTTTTGACTCGAGTATAAGACACTGAGAACAGCTTTGCCCCTCACTCCCATATACCTTATTTTATATCTGTACAGTATCTGAACTGAGCTCTTAACAGTGAAGATGGGTAGATGTTTGCAGCAATTAAAATTTTTACAAGATTATTTTTACTTAAGCTGAAACAGATTTTGTATTTAATTTTTAACCTTAAGCTCAGATGGACATTTAGTTACTTTATTTTGTTTATTTTCTATGTGCTGTTTTACCTATGAAGAGAATCTAATATCATCTGATAAAAGTGCAGATCTCCCCTAGGTGTGGATGACAAGGGCCAAAATGACGTCTGCAACAAAACAGGCTTGTATTTGTCTTATCCGACTACCTGAAGAGCTTTTGCTTTGTGATTTTGTGCAAAATTTACAAAGGCATTTAGTGTATGTTCATGGCACTTCTGCCTGGCAGAAGCAACTGTTGGATTTGTTTCTGTCCTATAAGTGAATGTATATATATATATGGAATGTTTAGCTTGGGGTGTTTAGTTTATGTGATGTGGAATGTAACTAACTGTATTTACTTATGCTCCACTTCCAGTCGGTTTCAAGGTATTTGTAATGTGATTACTGTGTAAGTATTTCCATTTGCCATTTGCTTTACACCTCTACTCTACCTCTATTAACGTAATGTAATTGTGTGTGTATATATATATATATATATATATATATATTTTTTTTTAAATGAACGTATGACACGTGTTTCACAGCTCTGGATTGCAAAAAGTTCACAGGCTGTTACTGAACCTGAATACTTTCTCCATCACTGACAACTTACTATGCAACTTATTTTGATGGATTCCTTTGTTGTTGTTTTCATTGTAAAGATTGCACCATTTCTTTTTCTTTTTTTTTTTAAGATAATAGCATCACAACATTAGCAACATCCACTGCTAAAATCTCCCACACTCTCTCTTGGACAGAGAGGTGACAGACACACAGCTTGGGATGGTGATGGGGTTTGGTAGAGCACAAACTGGTGCGTGAAATGTGCTGTTTAAACACAATGCTGTTAACCCACCACACAGCTACACTGCAAAGAGATCAACCATCTGCTGAGGAACCTTTTAAAGGCAAAGAAAATAATCTCTGCTATGTTCAGGTGGGTTCCAGTCAACATGCGTGACCACAGCTCAGGTTCAATCTGGGCGTATAAGCTACTGAATAGTAACATCACTTTAGTCATCATTTGGGTTCCTGTAAAGGCCACCAGTGGTAGAAGAACTAGCCATATTCACACATTAACACCATTTTAATATTGCATCTAGTCAATGTAGAGTTTATAGGCTGTTAGATAATTTAATCTGTATTGACCTGTTATTTTTTAGAAATTCAATTTTTAATATTAATTAATTTATTAATTTATTAAATTTATTCCTTTTCCACAGAGCTTGATTGTACATTTGCTGAGGAAAGATACAGAAATAACCATAAAATGCTAAACCATAAACCCTAAAATTTCACCACAAATAATGTCGTTTCTTTTCATGTTATATGGTTTATGCATGGAAAAACATGGAATCCTTTTGTTTGCTAAAAAGTAAAGCAAAGACAAAGAAAAGTCGGGCATCTTACCCTACAGAGTGATGTCACTTAGGTTGAACTCACACCAATCACAAATCTTATCTTGCATTATGGAAATCATGTTTATTTTAACCGCCTTTACAGCCACAGACTGAATCACTTTCTGTATTTATTAAAAATATGTCTTCACTTCAATCAATCAATCAATTCTCAAAGTGGAAGACTGGAAAGTCTTGAAGTATGAAGCTGCATCTTTTTACTCACATTACCTGACAGAATTTTCTGGGTTGTGAAATCTTCCAATTGCAGTTACCTCACTGCCATCTGGTGCCACCAGTGAGCAAAATTAATAAAGCTCATCCACTTTTTAAAAACCTCTTTTCTGCATTCTAGCTTAAGCCTTGTAGGTCTGTTTTTTAATACATAGGATATTATACCATTTCACTTGGTCACAGACTGTAGGGGTGTGCTATCAATTTATGTAAAATGTGTGCATGCATCATTGACGAAGGACCAATTCAAACTAATGAAGCTGTGCATTTATCTCAGTTATCATTGTGCTCCAGTCAAAGCAATTAGGCAAGCAGTATGGAAACATTTCACCCCTTTTGTATTCCAGAGATGTCCCCAGACTGTGCTGGTCTCTAACAGTTAAACTAAGGACCACATCCAAAACCGAGACATATTATGTATACATACACTGCTACCACCATTGTTCTTTTGATGCCTCTGAATTACTCATGCAGCTGCAGTGGGGAGTGCAGTGCAGACATGATCAAATTGTAGATACCAGCCAACACATAAAGACACATGACAGAAGCAGAATAGAGCTGATGAGCACACTGCTGCAGGATTTAGAATATTGATGCAGCGTTTGGATAGCTCTGATAGCTTTAATCCCATCATTTAGAAATTAACTGACAAAATATGGATTGTAGCAGAAATTGGCAGTTGGATATTATGTGATCTTTAACTGTCTTTAGAATAAGAGAATAAAATAGACGTAAAATTGTGCAAAATGCTAAAACGTATGATGATAAATCGTTGGGAGGTGCCATGGCAATGATTTCATATAATCACAAGTTATTTGCATGACTATAAAATCTTAATGTTTTTACCAAATGCATGAGAAAGATGTAGAGGAAGATAACTCAATCTGATCATGTACATCACCAAATCAAACACGGATCAACAGAGCCCGGGTTAATCTGTTTTTCTTTATAGTCAGAGATCAACCAGCTATAATTATTCAAAGATGAAATTGAAGAGGCTGACGTTTGGGGAATACCTCAACCTGCACACAGTGTCAGGGTCTTGCAGAGGGCAGCAGTCTCAAGCATCTAGTTCCCCATGAAAATATTCCTCCTCCTGCAACACATTAGAGGGCGGTGCTTGCTCTTTGACGGACAGTCTCTGGGACAAATAGAAACGCGCTGTTCCACGGGTGTCCTCCAATCCCTGCATCCAGGGCGGGGTCTGGGGTCGAAACCAGAGAGAGAATCCCAAAAATGACATCTAGATTGCGGTGCAGCAGGGAGCGACTGCGACGCTGAGAGAAGAAAGACCAAAGTCAGAGCTCGCTGTAATTTGGAGGTTCACAACCAAAAAAAGACGCATCATAAAGGCGTAGCAGATTCCGGAAGGTTTCCAGTTTGGATGTCTTTGTTTCACTTCTGTTGCCTCTTTGGAAATGTAGTTGCATTCTTGAGAACATCTCAAGAAGCCATTTGTTGTTACTAGTTGATGAGAGAAGTGAAAGCCGTTGAGGCTCCGTTTCCTGTTTGCCAGCGCGCTGCAGCTGGGCTGAAGAAGCCCCGCAGGGCTGACTGAACACCGGTCCTCCTTCCCCGCTTCAGACCACAGCCAGTCGGCTGCCAGTCCGCTGCCAGTGCGCTCAGTAACTCGGTGGAAAAAAAAAATGTGCGACCTGATGCCAGCCTCCCAGCCCCCGGAGAAAATCGGAAAAATGAAAAAGTTGAGGAGAACTTTGTCCGAGAGTTTCAGGAGTATTGGTGAGTGTTTTCAATTTTCCAGCCCTTTGTGCAAAGTGTGAGTGGAGAAATGTCTTCAGCAGCAGTGCAGGCTGCTCCTTCTACCGAGGTGATGGCTGGTCACAGTTAGGGGTTAGCAGCCATGGAAAATGTATATCAACTTGGCCTTTCTTCATTTACTTCAGCCGAACTCCTGTTTTTGGGGCGGACAGACTCATAAAGACTCGTAGTAAATACTGTTAAGTTTATAAAGAGTGACTTAGACAATATATTTGAAGAAAAAAAAACATGGAATTTGTGGATGGAATGTGCTCAATTCCAATCCTCAGGTCACATTTTTTTCCATAAATATCGTCATCATTTTAGCTTTACAGAGTCATCATCATCATCATTTATTCATCATTACTTGAGTTACATTCGCATGTGCTTGACCTCAGCATAAAGTCAAAGTTATCTATAGGAACATATATGCAAGAAAACATGCCAGCCATCAACATTTTTTCAGTAAAGTAGGTGAATCCATGATGACCAAAATCTTAACCAAAATAATGTAACTGTTATCTCACAGAATGTGTCAAAACTTTTTTCCATTTTTGTTGTAATTTGACCTAAAAACACATTAGCCTGAGCTATAATGTTTGAGCGCTGTCTGGTTGATTGTCAGAAAATAGAGTTTCCTTTAACCCAAGATAACTCAAGAATATATCAAACATATCTGTCCAAGATGTTCATTTTACTATTGCCTAAAATGAAGGAACTATAAATGGAGACATAATACAAGCCGGTGTTACTAAAGATTTTGTTGCCACTTGACAGAAATATCAATTCGTAGTAGAGTCTTACCAGTACTGGATTTTTGAGGTCAATACTCAAAGAGATATAGAGTTTTAAAAACTGATAACAATATATTGACTGATGTTCAGTTTTTTAAAATAACACCATGTGAACATTTTTAAGGAGGATCTCTTAAAAGGCTCTAATACAATACAGTTTTGTCCAATATAGCAAGATCCCCTACAGCAGGGGTGTCAAACTGATCCAGTAAAGGGCCGATTGGCTGCAGGTTTTTGTTCCAACCAAGAAGAAACACACCTGAATCCAATCATTCAATCAGATGAACTGTCTTCACTCAGTTGATTAGTTATCACCTGTGCTCCTGCTTGGTTGGAACAAAAACCTGCAGCCACTCGGTTCTGTACATGGGAAACAAATAAAGCAGCTCTGCCTGCAATAAACAAAGAACTTTGCTATCAGAATCGCTGAGTCCACCTTTAAATTGAACTCTAAATAAATTATTGGGATCAAGATCTGTACTACATTGGGCACCTTGTTGCTTATTGTCGGACATATACTCGTATGAAATAATAGGTGCAACTATAGAGCCCAATAGATTCCAATTTCCCAGAGATCTAGATGAGGTCTCTTAAGGGCCTGATTTTTCAGTCAGATATTCAGTGATGCTCACAGCGTAGCTGCTAACCTTAATGTTATTATTATGAATATAAAATATATATTAAAAAGTCAATTCAGGTTCCAGTTTGACTTATTCAGATTGTTTGCTTCTTCTAACCCAAATTTAAAAAAGAAGAAACATTACATTTTGCTTGAAAAAAGACTAAAAATTATGTATCAATTGTCAAAATTGTTGACACTAATTACTTGCTAGTTGATTTATTAAATAATATTTTCAGTACTATATAAAATCGGACAATGCCAATACATCAGTCTGCCTCTGATTCATAATAAAGTTTTTAAAATAGGGCTAATGGTTATGTGCAAACTTAAGTTAAATCCCTGCATCATCACTGTCATCATTATGATTTTTGTTCTTTTCACCAGTTTTTAGATATAGTTCTGATCCAATAATGAATGCTGTGTTACTAAAGTAACGCCGTATGTGACTGTGAACAAATGTCATTTCACGTCACTGGTTGTCAAGGTGCAACTATTATTCCTCATTTCATTTTTCTTTCTCTCCCTTTCCCTTTTTCATCTCTCTCTCTCTCTCTCCCTCTCTCTCTCTCACACACACACACACACAAAGTGCCTTAGCGGAGATCTTCACTTCAGTGGCCTTTGAAGCCGTGTGTGTAGAGAATGAATAGCTGGATGCAGCCTATAAGAAAAGATGAGAAATGAACACAAGTGAGTTTGGGTCGATGTTGGGGGAGAAGAAAGATTGGCATTGACTTTTGTGCTGTGCTGGCTCTCATCTCCTATTGGCCATCTTTCCCTCCATCTAAATCAACACATCTGAGCATCGATCAGGCTCTCGGCCTGCTCTACGGATGCTTTAACAAAGCACAGTCAAGAGGCAGCTTTATTGTTTATGTCCTTGTAACAGTGTTGATCCAACCGGTCCCAGTGGGCAGGGCTGCATCACGTGTCAAATTATGGCACTCTGCGACATGATGCATTGTGGATGCTTTGATTTTGATACCTTCAAACCTGGTTTGATCCTCAGCAGCTGACTCATGTGACAAAATGTTGTATTTTCAAGAGCATGAAGAAAGTCCTGCATGGTTAATATGATAATACTGTGACATTTTAAACCCCCTTTAATACAGTTTTATTAAAAATTTGCCATGGTCCTATCCGTAAGGGACATGTGGGACCTTAACCCCAGGATTAAATTGTAGCTGCTGCGCAGCCTGAATGGTTGTCCATCTCTGTGTCTGCCCTGTGATAGTCAGGAGACCTGTCCAGGATGTACCTCACCTCTTGCCCAATGTCAGCTGGGATCAGCTCCAGCCCCCCGTGACTTGAGTTCCGATAAGCGCTTAAGGAAATGAATCAATGAAAAGCCTTCTGACCTTGTAATTGAAAGTCAGGTTTAAGATGTGCATTCTTGCATCACCCATCACCAAGTCAGGACCTTGTTGAGCTACCTGCCAAGTGAGAAACCAAAGAGAAGTTTACACTCTGACTTGAGAAATCACGCATCTGGATTTTAAATAAGTGTCAAAAGTCAGTTTACAGGACAGGCTCCTGAGAACCTGTGTACTTAATTTAGAAAAAATATATAAAAAAAACAGAAAATAACGTCCAATATGAGATTTTTGGTACTCATACAGACACCAACTTTAGTTATGGTGGCTGATAAATTTTTGTGCTGGAACAGACCTTTTCTATCTGGGTTGTTCACAGATTTTGCACAGATATGCCCCTGCAAGGTACTCAGAAGGCTGCATTTTTAAACAAATAACTTTCTTAAAGATAATTTAACATTGTTATATACTGGTTGTACATACAGTGTATTACATTGTCATCCACTTCAGCATCCCTCAGTCTTGACCTTAATGCAAAGTTGCAGAGCTGCCTCGCCCCTATTTACTGGATTAAAGGGTTCAACCCCGATGGGGTTTTAACAAAGGCAGAGATCCCTCTGACTTATTAAACTCATTTTATAGTCTTTCTTTTACTACGAATTATTCAAAAACAATTGATTTCCTGTCCTCTCTCCTTAGAAGATGCAATTATTTCTTTCTTTTGACCCGCAGGGACAATCTGAGCAGTAAAGTAAATTAAGTGAACATTAGTGCCATTGAGAATCCCTTGAGCAAGGCAATCAACCTGCCTGCAGAGTGGCCATCAGATCAGAGTGTGGCTGGGTGTCCACACGAAGCTGCCATGTCTCCGTCCTACACCATTGCACCTCGTTGCCTCAGGAGTAACTTTTTATCTGGTTAATAAGTAACAGTCCAGGCGGGCCATCCCACATTGAGTGATTGGCTGTTATGCTGAGGTCTTTAAAAAAGGCAACCTGAAAATGTGGAGATAAACTGTTTTCACATGTAAAAGGTGTATTTTTAGAATGAGAATAGATGTCTACCTATGTGAATATGAAATAAACATTCCTGGAGAAGAACGTTTGTGCTCAGTAGAAAAATTCTGCAGATAAAACAGTTGGGAAAGATACTAAAAGTGAATTTATCAGCACGTCTCTGATGTTAATTTACCAATGAAAACACCTTCTGTCTGAGATAGCTTGGCTTCTTAATGTTTTCCTCACAACTTTGATCAAAAGGCAAATTCTTTCAAGTGTGAGATACAGTATAAAAGCTGTAGAAGCAGTAATGAGGTGTTATGGCTTTTAAGACAGAAGTGGATTTTTTTGTCTTTCTGCAGTGAGTTTGGACAAAACACTCGTCTTTTTCTCTGTATCATTTGACGTCTCCTTCTCATTTTCCTTCAGAAAGTGATGTTTGTGTATGTGCTCTGGAAATAAATATAGTATAAAGATCATTTGCAGTGAGAGACTGCTCTGACAGCATCTCAGCACCATCAAAATCTAAATGTTTTGACATGCTTCACGAAGTGCCACTAACACTTTCCTTCAGCACAAATGAGGGATAATTATCTGATGATTTTCTGAGAGTTTTCTCAAAAAAGCACATGAAAAAAGTCAGATAATAAATGTAGTGTAGTACATGCTTCCAGCACAGGTTGATTTTAACATGTAGAGTGTTGAATTTCTTGAAGATATATTTTCTCACTTGTGATTGTTCTGCATTTGCCTTGTCTCCATTTGTAGTTGATTAAAGATATCTACTGCTGGTTTATGCTTTGAAACAGATTTTGATAATGCACCACAGATTTTCAATGGGGCTCATGTCCAGGGATTGAGCTGGCCACTCTAAGACCTGGATACTGTGCTCCTGTAGCCAGGTTCTGCTGGCCCTGGATCTGTGGCAAGTTATCTTGTTGAAACATCCAGTTTCGATCTCGATGGAACAGTACAGATGCAGAAGGGAGCATGTGGGTTTGGAGAATGGCTACTACAATACTTGGTGTTCAAGGTGCCATCACAGACAGTGAGATGACCAACACCAGCAGCACTGATACTGCCTCCATCATGCTTGACAGTAGGTACTGTACATGCTGGAGATAATGCTTCGCCTGGCCTTCTGCGTACCCTCACATTAGCAGGAGGAAGATAAAGCTGGAAACTGGACTCATCTGACCACAGAATCTTCTCCTAGTTCCTGGCTGTCAGTTCTTGTGTGATTGGGTCCAATGATGCCGGGCTAACCTTTGTCTCCTATTGATCAGGGCTTCTTGACAGCCTTGTAGGACCTTAAGCCATGATCTAAAAGTCGGCCACGTACAGAGTGGGTTTAACACTGGACACCAGTTTGGTTTGACCACTTCTGCTGAAGCTCCTGTGATTCTGTCATTCTGCGGTTTTCCCTGCACATGTGGATCAGGATGCGGTCATTTCTTGCTGAAGAAACCCTTGGATGTCCAGATCTTGGTTGGTCTTCCAAGCTGTTGGTTTGTCTGTATTTCTGCAGAGTGTTTCCAACTGCTGAAGGACTGCATCTGCACTTCCTGGCTGTCTGGCAGCAGCTGTACCCTTCCTGGCTGAGAATCTGTATCTTCAGGCGTGTTTCCTGCGTTAGGTTCCTTGTTTTAGCCATTTTTTTGTCTCAGAAGAACTTTTAAATGTGCTGGCTTTATATAGATACAAAGCATGGCAGCAAAAATTGTGTCTTTATTAGTAGGTCACTGGTACCAAGATGACCCAACATTTAATATTTCTTATGTATTTCTGTGGCACCAATCAATTTTACGTTTTTAATGGCCCTTTTAGGATTTGTTTAGCATTTTGGCTGTGACTGTATTAGAAGAAATTGCACTTGAAGACCGAAGAGTGATTCTTAATGCAATATTTCACAAATGCATGGGTTGTCCGAAAAACTTTTTTCCACCACTGTACTGTATATCCACACATCTTCAGATGTGGTATACATTGCCATATTGGCAAGAAAAATCTTTTTTTCTCAAGTTGTTCAGCACCAGTAATATCTTGCTCAGATTTGAATGTAGGAAAAATAGTTGAAAGTTGAAACTGCAGCCTATTGGATGCAAAAAGGCTGCAAAAAAAAAAAAACCTTTCGAAATGTTCTTTGAATTAACACTTCAAAATCTAAAGATTATTTTAATTCCAAACATTTCACTTGACAATGTAAGATGTGATTCATGCCCAGTGATGTCAGTCAGTGCTAAAGCTTCATTGTCTACCTGCAGTCTAATCCATTGTATTGAGTGTGGATTTGCTAGTGTGGTTAAGCTGTCTGGAGTGTTTGGGAAGTCTTTGGGGAATGTGTGTTTACTCGCCCTCTAAGAAGAAGGAAGCAGCAGTTTAACGGCTCAGTGGCTGGGTTGACAATGCTTCCAAACAGTCTCTCTGACATTAAAAAAAAAAAGTAATTTTACCACAAAGCAGCCCCTAGAGCACTCTGTCCCTTTGCCATCTATACTGCCTTTCTCATTAGACAGCATAATCATCATGAGGAGTTAATAACTGAAAATCATCATTTGCCTATTAATAATGTTCTCCACAAGCCTCTTGAGCTATGAGAGTGATTTGGAAATCCAAGCTGCTGAAACAAACGGTTTATTACCCTCCTCCTCATTAATATGAAGGATATTGATGCCAAGTGCAACACTGTCTTCCCTACAATCAATGTGAGGAACACAGTGAATTGTCATTGTAGATGTCTATGTCATAAATCACTGAAACGTTTTTTTATATGCTTGAATTTTTGATACTTTTTGAAGAACATTTCTAGTTTTTAGTCTTCCCCGCCTGCAATATGTAAAATATTATATATAAAATCTCGAGGTAGATGCTTTGATTCATGTAACATACGTTGATGCGTCGCAAAGTGAAAGTAAGCCCGCAAAGCACGAGCACTTGAGGCGGAAGCATCCCGATCGATTTGAAAGACAGCGGCTCCGCTTGCCTCCTCTTGCCCAAACGTAAAATATGTATGTAACCTGAAATTTTTTCTGTGACTCTTTGAGAACGAACCAGATCCAGATGTAATTTTAGATTAGGTTCAAATGACAGGAAACTTTCAGTCTTTGGCGTACAATGTCAAAGTGTCCGACATGACCTCCACCTCTCTTTATACTCTCCTGTATTTCAGCATTACTCCCTTTACTGCTTTTATTGTCTTAGTGATCCCATTTCACTGCTTGCTCCTCATGGGCCTCACCTCACTGGTTCTTGGGGCCCCCCCTGTGCCACCACATTAAAAAAATCCTGGACTTCCATACGAACTATGTGACTGATATAACTTTTTCATAAAGTCGATGGCTTGTAGAAAGAAACTATATTTCTTTATGTGTATGCGTTCTG
Source organism: Serranus cabrilla (assembly GCA_903364295.1). Classification (NCBI taxonomy): domain Eukaryota; kingdom Metazoa; phylum Chordata; class Actinopteri; order Perciformes; family Serranidae; genus Serranus; species Serranus cabrilla. The sequence goes on from CAFUXE010000246.1 coordinate 16,780, forward strand.
TGTATCTATACTATATCTGGTGAACCTTTGTGGAAAATGATAGATAATGAACACATGTTAATGTAAGTGTTAATACATGCAGAATGCAGATTAGCCTCACTGATAAGATCTCAGCCAGGTGTGAATGAATCTGTATAGCGTGACATCAAAAGAAAAAAAATCTGCTCGTGTTGAAAGATCGTGGAAAGCCTGGCAGACGTTCCATATTAAGCCAGAGAATGTTCAGTTGGTTGGTCCTGGTTAATTTCATGGCGTCTGATTAATTACCAGAATAATTAAAAATCT
>CAFUXE010000246.1:18022-37726 GCA_903364295.1 Serranus cabrilla
TTCATGTGTGGAGCATGGTGGTTTTCCCTCTCATCTCAGAGACGTCCCTCAGGGTCAGTCGCCATCACAGGGCTTCTCTGGCCTGCCAAATGAGACACCACCAAATGCACCAACCAGTTGTCTCTGTATGAGTATACCCAGGGCTCCAGACTCGTTTCACAGCTTTTTCACAACTGTCTCGCTATCCTGAAGTAATAACTGTTGAATGTGAAATCCAAATTTTTCATACTTTTCATAAATTGTCTCTCAGAGGAAATGCATTGTTAAAATGTGTGGTCAAACACACACAGTGTGGGTAATCCACACACAGTGAGTTAAAAAATGTCAAAGTTTGATGGCTGAGGTTTTTGGGCATTTATGGTCTCCTCTCATTCCCTTTGAACAGGTACAGTTCCCATGTTTGTCAATGCACTAAAATTCCTTATCAGACCCACACTCTTATGACCCGAGCTCAGGGTAAAAAAAATAAATAAATAAAACGGTGGACAGCAAATTACGAGCAATTTAGTCTTAAAAAAAAACGCAAAACCCAGACATGGATTTCAAATAGACATCCATTTCACTCCAGGCAGTACATCCATAGTACAAACAGACTGCTTTATGGATATAGCACAGCTTCTTTGGTTTCTGATAGCATTTATGCTCATTTGCTATATGGTCACACCAATGATTTTAGCTCTTAAATGGAAAAAAATCTTGCTGAAATTGTTTTTGCAATATTTTTTACAACATTTCAACTCATAGTTAAATGAGGCACCAGTGACTTGAGCTGCAGTTTGATTTGACATCATGCACATTTGACATAATGGCTTTAAAAAGGCAACATAGCATGTATGTGTCAGCAACAGTTCCCTGTTTACAACACCAACAGTAAGTCCACCATTCAGCCTTCCCTTAGGTATGATTTGGTCAAAACCTAGTATAAAGCTGCAGCCTGTCAATGTGCTGAATTGTGGCCAATTTGTTAAAGGGATAGCCAGCAGTGGTGTCTGTTACGGGAATTCCAGGATATTAAATGTTTAGCTGTAGTGATCCCAGTAATGTTCTGTTACTAAAGTGTAGTAGCATATCACATGACGTGGTAAGAGGTTTGACATAAATAATTGAGGACTGCATGTGTAATTAATAATTACTTTGTTCAACAGACAAGACCTAGCTTACACCCAATGACAGTAATGAACATGTCCAAAGGAACTGCAGCATTTATTCATAGAAAAACTGAAACTTACATTGTACGTTGTTATAAATATGAACAGCTGTACATGTGCTATTGTCATGATTCCATCCAGTAAAAAAAAAAAGACATTATTTACTTGTGTCCAGCGACCTTTTGCTCAGTCACTCTCTCCTCTTTCTCTTCTTAATTTCCTTCTTTAAGATATTCCCTTATTAGTCCCATGATAGGAAAAAATTAAACCTCTGTATTTAACCTGTAGAGGCTGCTGAACCCATTTCCATTGGCAACACACCCAACACATTCCTCACTAGTATTCCCCCCTTTGCCCCGGCCCTGAAAAACCTCCTTCTCCCACTGGTCAAAAGTTCCTTTGCTACTAAATACCGCTGACATTCCCCAAGTGGTCCTGGAAGCATGGCTCACTGAGCTAACTGACCACAGCTACACTTAGCAATTATCTGAGAGTGTGAGTCTCCATGTGAAATCAAGACATCATTAATGATGCAGGAGTAGGTAATAAACTCTGGAAACTCAATTGAGAAACAGTTTATTCTATGAAATGACCACCAGTGAAAGCTAGATACCAACTATTTAGGAAAAAATGATCAAATTGAAAATGGATTTCCTTACCGTAGATCGTGCTGCTTTCTGGCGCTGTCAGATTCAGCAGCATCACTTCTTTACCCTTTCCTCATGTCTATTTGCCCACAAATCCCACATAATTAAAAGGGTTTAATCTGATGGCATTTTTGTAAACAAAGCTGACTTTTGTGTTATTTAAGCACAACTAAGTCTGAATATTCTCATTCATCCAATTCATAGTTCTATTCTGGGCAAATTGAATCATAGGCAACTGGACTTGTATTTGTCTGGGAAGACATTTTGTCTCTTATCCAAGGGGCTTCATCAGTTCGTACGCATTAAGCCTCACTACTCCGCGCTAGTTAGGACTAGTGAGGCTTGATGCGTACGAACTGATACAAGTTCAAGTCAAAAAGCAATGGTAGAATAATACTAATAATAATAATAACAAAACATTCTTTTTGTCGTAAAATATTTAGTTTGAAGTTTTAATAGTTCAACAACAACAAAAATAGCAAAAAAGTAACTACTTGAATCACTACACAAATATAAATGAAGTTGAACTACCAGCAAGCTACTGCAAAATGTAGTTAAACTACTCTCCTGCTCTCCAACACTAATAACCACACCAACTAACCCTAACGGAGATAACCCCAACCCTAGCAAACCTAACCGGTGAACAGGCTTCATGACACTGATGCTAAAAGTTACCTTAGTATAAATGACATGGCAAAATGGTTAATACATTTCTATTGGCTCATACTATATATTGTTTAATTGATCAATACTGAAAGCTTCCAGCACCACTGTTGCCACAAACTCGTATTATTCCCAAAGCAGTTTTTAATTGATCCTGTAGATTACTTTTATTGTCCCAGGAACAGTTTGATGGTGTTATTTTGCAGCCCTGTATAACAAATTGATTCTTTTTACATTCTCTCTCAGTTTATTACTTCACCCCACGGCGTTGGAGTGAAGTATTGTTTTTGGCTGCGATGTCTGTGTGTCAGTGTGTTTCTATACCTGATATACATGACTATATCTCAAAAACCAGTGGAGATAGCGACAAAGTTACAATGGAGCATCTATAGGAAACCATATGATAGCTTTTTGACAAAATTGAGAAAAATTGCGCAATTTGGTGGCAACATTTTTTATGTTATGTATTATGTTCATGAACTATGTAAATGAATATAAAATGCCAATCCAGAGTTCCACTTCATTCATATCAAATTTGATTGCAAATATGTCTGGCATAATATCAAATAATTACTAGCATATGAAAATCTGATAAATAACGTCAGTGATTTCTTTATTTGCAACAACTCAATTGAACACCCCCATCATAGCCAGAATCATAGTGACGGGAATGGGGTGAAGTCTGCCATCTCTGATTGCCTTGTTGTTGAATGTGGCTGGTGGATGAGGCAGTCAATAGGTCTGAGGATACTGGAATGGGAAGGTTTGTAGACAAGGGAATATTGTTCGGTTGCTTTGAGTTACAAAGTGAGTGCAGCTGCTGCAGATGGCCATGTAAAGCTATGCTCCTGTTCTGAAGCAACCACATGGTTTCTCAACTTGTAGAAGTTTTCCAGTGTATTTTCTGCAAGAGGCAGATGGATTACTTAATGAATAAGTGATAAGACACCAGGATGCTTTGTGTTAATGTGGTAGACATTTTGCTGCTGTGGTGAAGTGGTAGATCGCCCATTCTATGTGATAGACCTGCTGAGAACCAGGTGAAAACATCAGTACCACCCTGATTATCTGACTGTCTTCACGAAATTACTCGTCAGACATCGTGTTTGTGTTTACTATTTTCTTCATATCATTCAATGTTCAAAACACATTTTCTACTTAAATCTCTAAGATACCTGAGAAATAGTTAGGGATTTGTCTGCAACACTCTCTGACTGTTGTGTCCACATCTTGACCATCATAACATCCTGGCTAAAGTTCTTGCACATGATGGGTGGATTGTGTCCCGCACTGACAAAATGCAAGACTGTGGTCAGACAAAGGGAGGTTTCCCTGATGCGTTTGATGTTAAGAGGCTGGCCACAATATATGCCCAGACAAATCTTTTTGTTGCGGCTTATGAAAAATTCAAAATCTGCACTACAGGAATTGTATTAGGTCATCAGCATTCCCATCATCAAACAAGGGGATGCTATTTTTAAAATTGATGATTATAATGACAATGAATAGTCTGTTTTACCTGCCTGTTCACCCTGCTGAGGGCAGCGGAGGCGATACAGAAGTATCCACAGACTACAGCGGCTTCTCGTCTCAGGCTTCTCATCCATATAACATTATAAAATATGTTTTTTTTTCTTTTGTGACATAGAGGGACTACAACTTACAGTGAGGCAAAAAAGTATTTAGTCAGCCACTGGTTGTGTAAGTTCTCCCACTTTAAATGATGACAGATGTAATTTTCATCATAGGTACACTTCAACTGTGAGAGACAGAATGTGATTTTTTTAAGAATTTGGTCATTAACAAAAGTTCAACTCAATACTTTGTAATATAACCTTTGTTGGCAATGACAGAGGTCAACCGATTACTTTAGGTCTTTACCAGGTTTGCACACATTGAACCATGATAACTTGAAGACATAGTTTGCTCTCTCTCTCTCGCTGTAGTGTGGATGGGGAAATCAGGAATGCTACATTGTAACATTTTCCCATTGAAATTTTTGTTTTTGTTGGCAAAGAGACATGAGAGCTCAGATATCATGGACGTCACATATGTTTGGTAACAGGGCTATTTGTCAAGCTTCCTGTGATTATTTGGACAAGAAGATATAGCCCTTGTTCAAGGAGGGACTTTTGTGGTAAACAACGTGAAACAGACCATTTCTAAAAGTCAGTGGCATGGGAATTAGCTGGGACCATTTGCTATAAATGGGCCTTGCTACTAGGGAAGAATGTAAAGAATCCGGGATGGAAAAATGTTCCTTCCTGTCTGGCAACATGATGTTTGCAAGATACTGAATGATGGCCGACAGCTACAGTATGTGAACGTATGCATGTTTGGCTTAAAACAGCAGAGTGTTGTTGTATATGTGTTTCTGACAGAGGCAGACAGGAACTAAGAGCTTGTTTGCCAGTTGAATCTGTTGAACTGATGATTATTCATCATAGTGAACAGGAGCTATGTGTCTGTTAAAGCCATGGAGATGGCTGGTCCGACCAAAAATTCTGAGCATACATTCAGTCATATATGTGTCAGCCCTGGGACAGACTGGCGTCCTGTCCAGGGTGTACCCCGCCTCTCGCCCAATGCAGCTGGGATCGGCTCCAGCCCACCATGACCCGGGTTGACCGGGATAAACAGTTACAGAAGATGAATGAATGAATGAATGAACATTCAGTCAGCAGAAAAAAAACTTTAAATACCCTTCCTTCATGGGTTTCATGTCTTGACATAATGATGGTGGCAGGTGGCACTGTTTAGGGGAGCCTTGGCCACCAGTGTGAATGGGTGAATTGGCGCCGTCTGTAGTGTAAAGTCCTTTGAGTGGTCGCAAAGACTAGAAAAGCGCTATATAGATGCAGTCCATTAACCATTTACCATTACAGGGGGGCACACATGACCAGGGAAAAAATATGAAGAGCATGTAAAGAATCTGATTGTTATGTGTGAATGCTTGCAAGGCTATCAAGGTTCAGGTTTGCCAAATTTTTTAAACAAGATGGAAACATTTCTTGGAGGCAAGAGAAGAGTGGGACATTATTCTCAATAAGCAAACAGCATTTTTTTATTTCCAACTTACTATCAACATTGAGGGGGAGAAAAAATAAATTAGATTATTATGTATGTATTTATTTATTAGATATATTTATTTTTGATCAGTTGACAGAAGTCATGATTACTATAGAGATAATACATTTATTGTTAACCATCTTTGCTCCATCTTGTGCTTCTTTTCTTTTTCTGACTCTTTGTCTCTCTCTCTTTTTTCTCTCTGTTACACTTCATTATCTTTTCTCACTCATTGGAGCTGAAGAATCTTATGTGTCTGGTGTCTGGATCAAAAATGAATGCAACAAATGCGTTTCTCAATTACACGGAGAATCCATTAAAGGCAAAACGCTGTCATTAGGTGCAGGGAGTGTAAATCTCAGTGAATTCTGTGGATTGTTTTTAAAATGAAAAAGAAAATCTGTGCTTCTATTTCATGATTCTTACTGCTCTCATCTGTTTTTGTAATATTTAACCACCTTAGAATCAATAATATGGTATTTTACCACTATACAGTATATTCCTATACTTACAGTTGTCTGTTAATGATATGCTTTGAGTTCCCCATTAAAGGAACCAAAATGTCTTCTGGATAATTGTAAATGAAAACTATGATTTATTACAAATGTGGTTATATTGGCATCAGTTTATGGTGGAAATGTCTTGAATTATGTAAAGGAAAGCAGAGGTGAAAGCACCACACTACAATTCAAGGCATAAAATATAATGGAATACAATCTAATGCAGTAAAGCTCTCAGGTATCCTGTATTGCTTTAAATGTGAATTATCCTGTATTTAGGAGGTGCACCTGAATGCACCATGAAGTTCTCATCCTTTATAGCTTCCCCCGTGCAAAGAGACGTAGATTTTTTTCTTTTGTAAAGAATGTCTAAAATTACCATCGTTATTAAATTTTTTGAAATTACATATATATTTAGGTGATTTTTTTGTGTTGACAGGAACTAGAACAATTTGGGTTTCTAGTACAGACATTGTGAGTGATTAACGTCCTGTCACTGCTCAAGCTGCTCATCCTCAAACTACAGAGGGAGGAAGACAGTTTGTTTGAGCTCAGTGGAGCATACAGCTAGTCCAAATGTCTATTGGAGAGTCTCATTATCGTGACTTCATGATATTTCATAAAGTTCTGAAGGAGTGGTGGCAATAATTTGTCAGTGGCAGCCATAGACATAGCAGAAACACTGAAATAAGTCCTCCCACTTTGCAGCTCCTAGGGCTTGTGGTGGTAGGTGGTAATACATTAGTGTATCATATAATTATGCTTTAACACACTAACAGATGATTGAATTAACCATGACCTCCCACTCTCATCCTGAGATGATATGCTGATAGAAGTGGAAGAGAATCAAAGTGGACAAAATGGCTTACATGTTATTCTTGTTGAGACTGTCTCAAAGGGTTTTCATCACATTTAGCATATTTAGCATCTTTTTCAGACCTTACATCCCTGGTAGATTTAGAAATGCCATCAGCATACGCTCTGTCTGTTTTTATACCATCTGATATGGCGAGGGATCTAAATATATATTTTATTTACTCGAATACTGTTTGTCTCTGCTTTACAACATCCCTTGTCTTCTAAGAACAAGGTCAGAAACAGGACTGGCTTTTGGCAAAAGCTCAATAGTAAATTAGCATGCATAGAAGGCAAAACCGCAGTGGCACCTTTTAATGGATTTTTTTCTGGTTGAAGTTCAGTTACCCATATTTATTTTGACGGCTTTGAAAATTCCAATCAATGCAATGTGTTGGTAATGCTGCCTGAAATGACAAAGAAAAAGCTGTTGATCAAAGCGCTCTCTGATTATCATTGTGAAGATCCATTGGCTTTTATGTCCTGTGTGGTTGTGGATGTAAAGCTTGACATGAATTCAATAAAGTGCTGAGCCAGAGAGCACTAGCAATAACTATGGAGAATGGAGAAAAAGCATTAGGACCTATCATCCTGTAAATCAGCAGAGAGAAAAGAACTCTGACGGAAGAGTGAGATCGGTCGAGGCGTGTTGGATGCGGTACAGCTTGCAATGTGGAGCAAGCTGTGGAAGTCAATGAGTGTTCCCCACACTCGTAATAGAAGTGTTTCTAGCCCACGGCTCGGATCAGTTCACCTTGCTGTCACTTTATTGTTACCTGTCCATGTCCCCCTCTCTTCTCCAGACATACTGTCTGCCCACATTATTACAGCCACAGCTGGCTTGTCAATACTGACTTTCTGCTTCAGAGTTTCTCAGCATGTTCATTGTTCGATCCAACATATTTATTTAATGGTAAAAATGGTCCTGACAATATATTATGAAATATATACCTTATAGGCCTACAACCTAAATAAAAAAAAGTTTCAGTTTTTCTGTTTGTCAGCTTAAAAAAACAGTTATGGGTTCTTTACGAGTTTCACCACACGCCACCTTTAAGGTATTTTTCTGTTGTTTGCTAGCATCCAGAATTCACAAGAGACACCTTCATTCTATACAAAGTCAATGGAGAGGGATGAATTGTTTTACCCTCCAGTGGGGGCGTGGCTTAAGTGCACGCTGTCTCAATATAGTCAACGGAGATAAAGAACAAAATAATGCAAAGCAACAACATATCTTCCATAGTTTTGGTGCAGGAATAAACAGGGGCTGGTTGAAGCCTATAACGACTACCAGTGAGGGCTCCCAACACCTTTCAAACTAAGATGTTTGATGCGATTGCATGACTGTGGTGTTCAAGTATGACTTTCTGTGTCTGCTGAACAACAGGCAGCCTCTGTGCAGTCTGTAATTGTGGACACAATACATATCAGATAGCTATTGTCAGACACTCATTGTCACTGTCATATCTCAGACACAACATTTCCAGCTGGTGGCACGACGTCTGCGTGCACCCGAGCAGAGGATTACAGTTAGCTAGTCTACAGTAACAGAAGTGAGCCTTCATAGTACAACAAACACTGGATGTCTTATTCATTTTAGATGTCTATTGATGATTATTTATTTTGTTAATTCTCTCCGTTTATACTCCTGGGAAGTGTGACTGTGTGAGGTCACACTCTGACTAGCATATTGAGTATTGCTCTCAGAATTGTCTGGCAGTAATCACAGTCAGCAATTCACACATTTCCTCACGCTGTGCTCCTAATATGAGCCTCTTACAAGCTATCAGTCATTTCCATTTAAAAAAATGTCAGCTTTAGCAGAAAATAGACACCTTAGTATTGAGTCAGGGTGAGATTGTCTTAACTTGGTCACAGAAACAGTGGAAACTGGAGGAAATGTTTGCCCCGTGTCTGCTTTTGAAGCTTATTTCAATCATAAACTTTGAAGGATTTTCATTTTCTTTTCACCTTAAACACACTAAAGCTGGGCATTGTTGTTAGTATACTGTGACCTGAGCTGCATGCTTGATCGTGTGCCAGCCTCGATAGCATTCAGCTGATGCCTGGCTCTCTTCCATCAGGCCCACGGAGAGACAATCAGTGTCTGATTGATCGTAGCAGCATTACAGTAGGGGAGAATTTATCATCCAGCAGGCCGGAGGCAGCTCAGTGCTGTCAGCAGGAACCTTTGACTCCTGCACTTGCTTAGAGGTAGTGATCACCTGAATATAGCGCAGTGTTGAATGTCTAATGGAGTTTAGTCAGTGTGTAGGATATGTGATCACTCATCACATTTACACCTCTGTAATGAATTCCAAGTATTGCAGTACATGCCTGTTGGGAGTCAGCAGTGAACATGCACGTAGAATATACTGCTCGGTTCTTAATATAACACTGTAATGTTGTTGCAGTAAGCTGTGCAGGGGCTCCCCTGGGTGCCAGCATCTGAAACAACCAGGAGGGTAGCATCACTGTGTGGGTTGTATGTTCTTTCTATATGTGTTTATATTACCAAGTGTTAGCAGCAGGGTTCAACTGATTTTAATGTGTTACTAGATCTGCCAGTAGTCTAAATCTTGAGTCAGTGTTTGCCATTGTCATTCTTTTTTGTCCAAAATATTCTGCTTGTGCAGTTTTTGTCATTGTGGCTTTTTTTGCAAACGAGCCTTCACAGTGTTTCCCCGAGCCTTACAGCCTTGGAGGGGCGGGCGCGCAAGGCGGGGGTTGGGGGGTGGTTGGGGGTGCAGGAGTGGGGACTCCTCGTTGATGCAACGTATTTTCTGATGCGTGCTCTTGGTCGGGACACACTACTTCAGTAGAGCACCTAGATGAGCATAGATGCATTATCCTGAACATGGGCCACAAACCGCTACCTACACATGCAAATAGCACATGCTGCTAGTTTGGTTGCAAAGTAGTACAGGGAGCTAAAGCCACACAGCAACCATGTAGTACTTTGAAAATATATTTCTTATTTTGACATGTTAAAATACTGCCATTTTAGTTGTTTTCGTTATACATGCCATGTGCAGCAGCACAGTATACATCTTTAGGAGTCAAAAAACAAACCTTAAACAAAACAACAAGCCATGAAAGAATACATATATGAACATCAAATTAAGTAACCTACAAAGCCACAACCAAACAAAAATGCAGCAAAAAATATCCCTCCTAAACCACAGGCTTTCTTTTTGCCTCCTTTGAAGTTTGACTCCTAGACTCCATTCACTGGATATTAGCGACAGCTTGTTCAGGTGTCTGCTTGCCATCCTCGTCCATGATTACTTTTTAATCCTGGACATTTGCGACAAAGGACCAATAACATTTATGTTCTTCTGTATAGACTTCCCTTACTCTCCTCTCCTTTTCTTCATAATTTTATATCACCTTCTCTCATGTTCAGTCAGGTGTAGGTGTGATGCAGTGTACATTCTCTTTTACCCCACTTTCACTGTCCAAATATCCACGTTTTCAGTACCCTCAATTAACGGTTTGCGAAACCTAGCTTCCCTAAAAGAGAAAAAAAGAAAAATGATCGGCAATAAACTTGGACTACAAACGTGAAAGTAGGTGACATATACAATTAAAATAATGTTTAACCCTTGCTCCATTAACAGCTGCAATTCCTCACCTACCCACTAAAACTAAAACTAAATTAGCTTTTGAATGTGCTTGCTAATCTCTTATTCAAGTTCTCTTTCCTATTTTTGCTTAATGTGGAGGGTATTTTCTTGTTTCATATTGGATAATGTCCTATGTGTCTCCTGTGTTCACTCCTTTCCAAATCTTTATCAAGACTTTTTAAATGGGGGAATCAGATTTCTTTTAAAGCTACTCCAATTTGGATGTTTGCGTAAAAAACCTCTTATCTGAAGATATCTAAAATAAATCTGTTCTTGGTAATTCATCAGTCAATTTGTGAAATGATTTAATTTTAATTTTAATTCCTGACCCCTGATCTTTCTATCTCATCTAATTTTAGGGGTGTAAAATCTTTCACATGAGAATTTAAATGTTCAAGTTTCAATGAGGCATGAGTCAGTTCCATTGCATTAAAGATCTTACGTTAATCAGTATATAAGCAAGACTTTTTTCCAAATTAGAGGGACAGGCAGAAGAAAGCATGGCAAATTGTAATTGCCGCATCCTCCGGGTCGCCAATTTCCTCTGAAGGATACTTCAACATGTAAACTACCATTGTCAGGGATCCAACCACCGACTTTCCGATCAGTGGGTGGCCACAGCAGCCCACAGTCTTTTATGGCTTCTAACTTAAGATTTTTAGTCCCCACAATAAACCTTTTGCTTTTATCAATGGAATCTGACCATATTGATGACACACCATCAGCTTACACTCGTTTTTTTGTGAAAAATGTTAAAATAGAGCCTACGTCATTCGGCTAATAAACAAAATATTAAAACAATTTCATAATAATATCACATTTTCAAGATTGCATTAACTCCATGTACTACACATGCCCAATTGAGGAAAGGATGCCAGTTCAGTAAAAATCAAGAAAATGTTGATAGTACCTGGCAGGTGTCCAACTAACAAGTTTGTTTCACTACATCAGAGTCAGAGTGTTCCGCTTAAAATGATTAAGTAGAGCAAGATCCTGATGCAGCTCACCTCTCATCAATTAAATGACTACAGGAAAAATAGACACAGTTTGTGTGAAATTAGTGACGCTTATTTGGATTTTTTTTCTCTGATAGCGGTCCCTCGTAAACCAATCATTAACTGTTAACCATGAACAGACGTGCATTGATCGTGCAGCCCAGATCCGTGCACACAAACAGCCACATCTCTAATCTTCCCTTATCATGCCCCTTATCATGCTGTCAGCAATGTTGGTGCTTTGGTTGTGGTGCTCTGCACAGATCTGACATTGCAACCTGCCTGCCTGGACTCTTCCATGACTCTCGAAGGCTCTGGCCACCACAGCATCCTACACTGAGGTTCTCTGCAACTGCCGGTAGACAGCAACCTGAAGTTACAGGTTTATGAATAAATTCATGTTTTGTAGGATATTATGAACGTTACAGGCATCAATATACAGTGTTTCCTCAGTAATTGTACAGGGCCAACAGGCCACCAGGCCAACAATTGCATCTGGCAGAGCATTAAAACGGCAGATTCTACTGGTTTCAAGGCCTGGGTTGAACCCCCAACAAACACAAATACTGCAATCCAGATGAAGAAACTAGACCACAAGTACATCAGGCTTTAAATTAGGAATTAAGATAGAAAAATACTACAGAACAGTAACTTTTCCATGGTCAGGTAGGTATGTTTTACTACACAAGAAATGGACCACACTGGATGAAATTTTCACCCTAGCATAAACTGATCTCAGGGCAGTTCTGTGTCTTAGTTCTGAGTTTAGAAATCACTTCTGTTCTGTGCTCCTTATGGTTTAACCTCCGAGGTCTTTTCTCTTTTCCTCGCCTTTTTCATGAGCCGGAGCTGGTTGTGTGCGTGTGCGTGTGTGCGTGTCTTTGGCTGCTGCCAATGGGACAGCACTCCACATCCCCCTCTGTGGCTGAACACACCAGGGTGGAAAGGAATATAGCGCCAGGATTACTCACATATTCTTGTGTGTTTAACTCTAGTGCTCTAAGATTAGCACAAGGGTTAAGTTGATGNNNTTCAGTACTTAAGTTTATGTCCCGTTATCCTTGTCAATCCAAGTTGAAATGGCTAATTTTATTGCAAGGTGATTGCGCACAAGTCCAGGAAAGTAAGTAATAGCAGTCAGGCATTTCCACTATTTGCTCTTATTAGCATGTTGTTCATAACACCAGGCTGTCCTTGCCCCCTGTTAATGCATACAAGTTTGATGCAAGGAATCAGCAAAAGGATAGAAGCAGGAAGTGAGGTGATGCAAATGGTTGTGAGTCTGTAAAGCTGTCTCGCAAGATTAAACAGAACAATATCCAAATTTAAAAAAATCTAAGACAATATCTATCACAGACCACACACAAGTGAAATTACATTCCAGCTCTATAAAAACCCACCATCATAGGTTTCCAACGGTCCATGAACCAATCATGTTTCAAAAGTTTCCATTAGAACAAGCATCCAAAACGAAGCAGCAAATCGCAGTGTTTTTTCAGTATCATTTCACAACATCAATCAAATGTTGATATTTCACCCAGCCCTAATAGGGATTCTTTGGAAATTTGCCAGCTCACAAATATCATTGATACAAAGTCCAATATTCATTTACCCTTTAGCTCTGGTTAGGTCTCCACCAACTCCTGAGAAAAATATCTGACTTTTTTTGTATAGTAGTATACCGTGGGATGCTTTGTCACTGAAAACAGCTGCTTACTGTTGTGGGAAAGACTTTAGAAAAAGCAACGGGAGTGAACTAACAGTAAAACTGTAAAATCAAACAATAAGTTGAAAATTTTTGATTAGTGTTCAGTGTTGTGCATTTTCAGACATGTAATGGACCTTTTTTTAAGGGTCAGTGGACACCAGAGTTCCACTTTCAGTACTGAAACAAGTTTTCAATAGTAATAAAAAATTTTATGCAATCAATCCAGTTATATGTAAAATCTGAGACGTAGAGCTGTTGATCATATGTGAATCATATTATTCCCAAACAAGTTTGTCAAGAGCTAAACTGGAAGTAGCCCTCGATGATCCATGCATTTCTATGCACTGAAGTCATGGCGATTGCTGACTGAAGAGTCTGAGGCAGACTGTCAGTCAGGGACATGGATGTATAATCCATGTTTTTTTTACCGCCTATCAGGAACATAGAGATGAAGGTTAAGATTAGAGACCGAATAAATATACGTACTTAAATAAAGTTAACAATATGAACGTGATGAACTGCTGGCCAATTTTAGCATGAAGCCTTTTAGCTTCAGTGAACTCATTAAGCTGAGTGCTGTGCATGCGTTTGCCATCGTATGACTCCCACCATAGCAGCTCATCCTGACTGACTGATTGTCACAGTTCAAGTTGTCGCCACTGGCCATGTTTACTTGGCTCTGTCAATCTGATTTGTGACAGCTGCTGGCTAATCTGTGTGTTAGCCTGCGAAAGCTTAGGTCAGAAATTCTCCCAATCTGTGGAGGATGGCTGAGCTGAAGGCAAACTGAAAGACTCTTAACCCTCCGTGTGCTCACTCAGCTCTTACTTTCCTCTGTAGGAGTCCATATTGAAGAGAAATTTAATTTCATTCTGTATAACTTGCTTCTCCTGCATTTCAGGATTAGCACAATCTGTATAAATGAGCAGGGCTTCTTCTGCCATCACTCACACCAGCCTCAGGGTCCTTAAGAGGTAATTCTGGGAGATGTAGTAATGAATATAGTATTTATAGATGAGTTCTCTTGGTCAACAGGAGGTCCTGATTGTTAGCACAGGGGCAGGAAATGCATGTCATACATTTGGAGCAGTCTAATCACATCTTTAATTAACCCTTCGCTAATCGTCCTTGGAGGAAACCTAATGGATTAAATATTGCTGAGATACTAAAATGCAAATGGCGATGAGAAGCTGGCCTGGTGGGCGTTTGTTGCGAGGCATGCCGCGATGATGGTGTCGGATGTGATGTCAAATTCATCATGTTGAAGGCTGTAGAGCTCCCCCATATGCTCCGAGGTTCTGTGCCGTTGGTATGTGCAGGCAGGAAATGGGCCCTGACTGTGCACCAGAAGAAGTGATGGAGGAAGGTGATCCTGGAAAATGAGAAATAAGACAGGTAATGGAATGAGATATAACAGTAAATCAGCCTGACGGTTATGTTGTGGGTTTAGTGGGTTAGGAAGGCAGTCATGCAGAGTGTTCATTACCCTTGCAGAGTAAGACTGGAAGTCTACACCCCGCTGGCCTTTAGAGGATGCAGTGTTCATTTCACCTAACAAAAGGTGTGGCCGTAACTCTTAATTGTACAGCCTTTGGAAATAAAAATGTAAATGTTGTCCACCCATTGTGATGCAGAGAAGGGGCTCACCAGAGAAGCAGCAGCATCAGTCTGTTGAAATGACTCAAATGAACAATTTTTACATTCTCCTGACAAGGACCTTTTGTAGCTGTGCAAGTAATGAACAATGTTTGTCCGGAGCAAAGATGCTTGGCATCACAAAACCTCTTTAAAATGAGATTTGGATTGTTTGGACAAAACATCTTGATTTGATTTCTTTATTTTAATCATTAACATGATTGGTGCCTAATCTTAATCTTGTAGAATACCTACAAACCTTCACCTGTATATTGTATTGTGTGTGTTTTTTGCAACTTGAAGAGGCTAAAATGCCGATAGAAATTGTAGACATTCTTTGTCACCAAAAGCAACTCATTTTATATTGCACATGCATGAATAGTTCAATTGACCTTAAACTGTGCATACATGCATATATTAAGAACTTCTGTAGCAGTTATAATAACTTTCTTATATCCCCTTTGTTCTTTGGGAACAAAGGGAGCACACATTAGCCAATGTGATCAAAGCCTGACTTGTGATTGGGCTGTGAAATATAAATAATGATGATGAAAAAGCCATTTACTTTAACAAACACAGAGACCAATTCATTGAATTATTTAAAAATGTTTACACTCGTTGTAGATGATTAGTGTAACAACACTCACAAACCTCAGACACCAATATCCAAAAACTGATGCTCACTCGCTCGGTGGTGAATTGCATTATTGGTCCTGAAAGAACAGTGGCTCTATACAGTAGACAGAGCAGGTGGCAAGCTTTATACACAGCTGAAAAAGTTAGCAAAATAACTAGTTCAATTTCTTTTCAATGGCAGTAACTTGTTGTGACGCATCCAATTCATGATCAAGCAGGATTCATCAATATTGTCTCTTGAATAAGAGCAAATGTAGCTGCTGCGCATGTTCCGTGAATTCCTTCCTTGGTAGTTTTTTTAGGCCAAATATTGTTCCTGTATTGTTTTTAGTAGTGGTACAGGACAGTTTTTGGAAAGCTCATGACTCACAGCAAGAGGGTTGTGGGTTCGATTCCCGCCCGTGGCCCTTCTGTGTGGAGTTTGCATGTTCTCCCCGTATGTGCGTGGGTGTCTCTCCGGGTACTCCGGCTTCCTCCCAAAGTCCAAAAACATGCAGTTTAGGGTTAATTGGTGACTCTAAATTGCCCGTAGGTGTGAGTGAGAGTGTGAATGGTTGTCTGTCTATATGTGTCAGCCCTGCGACAGACTGGCGTCCTGTCCAGGTTGTACCCCGCCTCTCGCCCAATGCAGCTGGGATCGGCTCCAGCCCCCCGTGACCCGGGTTAACCCGGATAAGCGGTTTCGGAAGATGAATGAATGCCTGTTAAGTGGATTGTAGAGAACTGAGAGAGATACATTACATGCAAGCTTCCAACAGGACACACACGGAGGACGTTATGTGGACAACATTAAACCTTTTTTTTTTCAAAAGGTCACCAAAACCACCTTGCTGTGAAACTATGGAACAGTGCTTGACAGTTTTTTTTCTGTTGGTCCAAAGTATAATGAAGAGGAAGGCCAACAATGTTCTGTTGCATTTATTCAGTAATAAACCATGACATGCCAAGGCGTTGGGCAGACTGACAGACTGATAAATGTATCCCTTCAAAAGGAATTCTTAGACATCCATAGTATGGCAGTTTTTCTTTGAGCTTCTCCATCACTGACTGTCTCTGGCAAAAAGAATTGATGTCAGCCTCAAATGTCAAGGTAAATATTGCCTTTAATGAATGGCCTGTGTGTGTGGGAGAGAGAGAGGAGAAATAGAATCATGCTTTCTGACCTTTACAGTAAAATAAATACCAGCCCTTCTCTTTGAAAGAATACGGTTTTTACCTTGTCTAAATTTGGCATTTTTCACTAGAACTATAAAAACTGGGGTCATGGTGTGGTCACAGAGTGTATGTGAGATGTTTTTGAGAGAATGTATACCTGCACGATTCAAGAAAGCTTGGCTACATGTGAATGTGCTTTCCTTCAACATCACACCTCCATCCTTAGATGGAGGAGGCCCTTAGAGGGAGCTTGACATTTTTAGGAGGCCAGAAATGGAAGAAGGACATGAAAACATGATGCCCTGCTTGATGGATTGCAGTCTGTGGGTTAAGGTTACAATGATACATTACTTTATTGATGAGCTGGGCAAATGAATGAATTAATACTACTTCTTGAAGTTATGGAGGTGTTATAGGAGGAGGAGTTATAGGTTATATTTCTATTTCTGATGATACATATTGGCAAATTTTTAGTGGCTTTTTTTAAATAGGGCTTTTGAAAAATGTTAACATTAAAATGATCTAATAGTCTTCCTGTCCCTGGAGTTTAACAGAAAAATATAAGAGATGGCGTGCTCTCTGCACCATTAAAACGACAGCAATGGTTTAGCATTGAAGTTCAATTATGGATGTGACAAAATAAACCTTTCCTCCAGCACCATCACTTTGGTTTATGACCAAATACCAGCAAAACGTATTTCAGCCACTGCTGTATTTTGTGTTTCGTTCACACACTCACCTAAGATGGTGAAAATGTTAAACATTATACTTGTCTTCAGATGCCTTATTTTGGAGGAGTATTGTAGGGTATTGTAGGAAATATTGTAGTTAAAGAAACCTCTACAAGATCATTGTAGATTTTCTCTTTAAAAAATGACTCAAAATGTTCAATCACTTATACCAATAATTGCTGATTATTTTTTATTACTGTAGGTAAAAGATCTGCTGTGCCTTAATACATCCACACAGAGCCACTATTGCCGTTGTTCTTGTTATCATGTCACCAACGTTGCCCTTCACTTTAACTGTAGGGTTGGGATGGACTGGCAGAGAAAACAGGTCATTACCACAAATACAGCTACTTGTAAGTTGCATTTGAAGACAGCGATATGTCTTTTTGTCAGGAAAATATATTCATTATTTAGCATAGATATATAAAAAGTGAACTAACCCTGACTTAAAGAGTCGGAAAAGTAAACTTTTTCTTTTCAAAACCAGGCCTTTCACAACGTGCTAATAGACTAACCGAGCAACATACTGTTACTAATAACTGTCCTCCTCAAAAAAGAAAAAAACATATAGGTATATTTTTATTATATTATTGTTGGTATAGTATATTAGTATTTACCTTCAAAACCAATACCAAGGAAACCCTTCCTAAAGTAATGCACTCAAGATAACAATAATTGACTCCTAAATGTGTGAATAATTGTGTGTGCAGATTAAAAGTTGATAATTCTTATATTTGTTTGGTCTGCAAAAAACCTGCCATTGGTCAAGTCTCTTATGCTATTTGTACCATTTCTTCATCTGGAGCTTGGCAATGCCCAAGATAGCTGCAATTGGTTAAACAACCAAGAGCAATTTACCCACCCTAGTAGGCTGATATTCTCAAGTATATTTTCCAACACTGACGAAGCAACTTGGCCATATTTAAAGAAGGTCTTAGTGTCCTGGTGAGAATTACAACTATGACATCACAGAGGAAAAGTTGTGTGTAATACAATTTAAAGGCTGTATTGATAGTTTGAGCAGAAACGTCCAATTCAATATTTGACTTATTCAGACAATAATATATTCTTGTGAATATCTTAAGAAACTGCTTATAGGCTTTTTTACACATTAAAAACAATGTGAGTGCAGGGAGACTCCTGTAGGCGGTGGGTAGCTGTACAGAGCCAGAGGCTTTCACATTGATACTGGTGATTAAATGGTGTGCAGCAGCTGGAGCCTAAATTAAAGCACCTAATCACCCTTGAATGATGGTGGCGGCACGCTCTGTCTCCTCATTCAAACCTCATTTAAATCAAAGCAACAAGCATAAACACTGATGTTATGTGTTGGTGGCCCTGGACCGCTGCACTGCAGCAATATGTGCCAAATAGACGACAGAAAATGTCAAAGTCTGAATATTTAATCAGCACTGCAACACATGCTGACATGACTGTAGAATACCGAATGGATGGACTGCTAATTAAGCAGCTGGTTAAATCAAACATGATGTATGTGTATCTGGTTTCATAAAGACAAACCTCTAAGAAAAAATAAAGGTGCAGTCAGTAACCTTTTGTGCTCAATAAATCATTGCCATATTCAGTTTTCAAACACAGGTGTAATATCAACATACAAGAGCATGACTAACAAAGATAGTCTGTCTCACAGTCGGACTAGTATACTTAAAGTTTTGTCGAAAATGTCTTTTACATGTTTAAGAGCATCTTTTTTCATGAGAAGTAATTAAACAAAAACAATAGCCAGCTGCTGAACTCAGGATAAAGGTAAAAATATTCTCACCAACTTTGTGATAATACTTTATGTGTCTGACTATTTCCTGGCTAAAGTCAACCAGCAGATACACCCAAAAGCTACTGCTGCCAGCCAAGAAATTATACACATCAAATGATTTTTACACATTGTTCTTCTATGGATTAAACAAATTAGTTATAGTTTGTTAATAAGTGACAATGACAGACTTTCTGTTCCCCTGTTTACTGTCTTTGTGCTAAGCTATGCTAACCTGAGCCTGGCTGCAACTTCCTATTTGATAGACAACGTTGTCCATCCTAAGCTCTAACATAGTAATAGTGCCATTTGGATCGTGAATGGACTGCAAGGAATTTTTATGGAATTGCCACCAAAAGTGGAAATGTAGTTCCTTGTGTTCTCTGTTGGACTGCTTTATTAAAATACAGGAAAAGTTTGCTGTTCTTCAAGCACAAATGAATGATAAACATATTCACCTCATGTGTAATGATAATTTCACAAAATCATGACCATCAACTGATATTGGCTGTGTCCGAAATCACTCCCTATTCACTATATAGTGCACTACATAGTGAATAAGCCA
>CAFUXE010000246.1:55665-77429 GCA_903364295.1 Serranus cabrilla
ACTCAAAAACAAGCTCACAGAGATGGGAGTGGATCTTTCCTTCACCTCCTGGATCATAGATTACCTGACAGGAAGGCCACAGTATGTCAGGTTAGGGAACTGTGTTTCTGGGACATTAATAAGCAGCACAGGCGCTCCACAAGGGACTGTTCTGGCTCCGTTCCTGTTCACACTGTACACAGCAGACTTCAAATACAACTCTGAATCCTGCCACATCCAGAAATACTCGGACTACATTGCTATTGTGGCGTGTATCAGGAATGGACAGGAATCTGAATATAGGGATCTGATAAAAGCCTTCAGTGACTGGAGTCACAAGAACCATCTCCTCCTGAACACCTCAAAGACGAAGGAAATGATCATAGATTTCCGCAGGTTCAAGCCCTCTCTTCAGCCAGAATACTGGTGGGGTGGACATCGAGGTGGTGCCAAGTTATAAATATCTCGGTGTTTTCCTGGATAATAAGTTGGACTGGTCCCTAAACACAGATGCTATCTACAAAAAGGGGCAGAGCTTCCTCTTTTTCTTAAGGAAGCTCAGATCTTTTGACATCTGTAGTAAGATGCTGCAGATGTTTTATCAGTCTGTGGTGGCAAGTGTGCTGTTCTATGCTGCAGTCTGCTGGGGAGGCAGCATCCGACACAGAGATGCAAGGCGGTTGGACAGACTGAAAAAAAGATCTGGATCTGTGATTGGAGTCAGGCAGGACACACTGGAGGAGGTGCTGGAGAGATGCACCATGAAGATGTTGGAGACCATAATGAATTGCCTGAATCATCTGCTGCACAGCACCTTCATGGACCGGAGAGGCAGCAGTGGACGGCTCCTCTCTCTCCACTGTAGGACGGAGAGATTTAAAAGATCCTTCGCTCCAACAGCCATCAGGCTGTGCAATTATAGAGTCAGCAGACTAAATGAATTTCCCCTTGGGGATAAATGAAGTAATTTTGATTTTGATTTGATTTTTTTTAATTTTGGAAATGATTTTGCTATAAAGTAGATATTAAGGCTTAAAAAAAGAATGTGTGGGGTTTTGATTAGGTTTTGATTGATTGATAGATGTTACAGCCTATAACAGTTGCTCGACTAACCTTGTGTTTGTCCAGGCTTCCTGCCCATTGGGATTTTTTGTCTGGAGTAACTGACAAAATAGCAATATCCATTAAGTCAATGGTTTGTTGTTGTTCTATAGTCTGTCCTCTAAATGTCAAGTGTGCCAGTCTCTGTGAGATATTAATGATGAAGCGTGCCTCAGAAATAAGCTGTCTTCTTTTCAGTGATTCACAAGTACCTACTTTATGGCATGTAGTTCATCCTTGAGAGTTGCTGTCTTGCAAATTATAGGGTTTTAGGGAATTTAACCCTACGAAAGTTGGTCAATGCGCATCAATAAATATGATATAAACCTGTTCCTTTTGCTGCAGTGGTGATGTAGGTGCAGTGAAATAGAGCCACTATCTGGGGCATCAGTTGGTTGTTGGGATATTTTATTCCACCATTTATGGTAATTAAGACTTTCTTCCGCAATATCTTCGGGCTGGTGTTCAAAATGATAAAAAAGCACAGCAGCAAAGCAACAAAAATGCATTAACATATTATATTTTGCTATGGCACTTAATGAGAGTGACTTGCAGTGAGAAGTCACATTGGCTTTGACAGGACGCCAACAGAACCCTGTGCCAAAAAGTAAGTTTGAATTGTGTTCCATCATAACCCCCTTAAATATTAAAACTCACAGAAGAATAAATCATATTTTGTGTATCTGTGTAGAGACTCATCACAACCCCAAAGGCCAAGGTAAGGGAACAAGTACATTCAAAGTGTTGCCAGGCCATGTCTAAGGGCGAGTGTGTGTTGCTGTTCACAATGGTCATGCGTCAAGAGTTAATTGTCTCAACTTTGGCATTGGGGATTACATTTGTTTTACAGAAAGAAGGCATTATTTTGTCTGTTAAGCTATAAGATAAATCAAATGGTAGTTAAATGTGAATATTTTTTATATAAACCATTGATCAAATGTGATTTAATAAACATGTTCTTTAACATTTGCTCATAGTGATGAAGCCACAGGGAATCATCACCTGTCCCTGCAGTGAGTTGACCTCAATTCTATAGAGGGTCTTTGATTGTTTTAAGTGTTAGAGCCCTCAACTTTACTGTTACCTGCCCAGCACCAAGCAGCAGAAACATCACTGCTGGTAATTCAGCAGATTAAGGGCCTGATTAGGAGTTGGTGGAGAACAAATATAGAGCTAAAAGGAGGTTGAATCGTGGAGTTACATTTACCAGGTAACCAAAAACACCAACTCCAAACCATTATTACTTGCAGCAATATGAACTGTTGGTAAATGCATGAGCCATTACAGTTATAAGGAAGTCTTTTCCATTGGAAAACACTTTACTAGCATTACATTTGCTATTAGCTGATCCTCTTCTTATACATATAACTGGTCAGAGATTGATCAGATATGACTCTTATTGAAGTGTCATCACACTGACATGTCAGCTTACCTCTCAATCAGATATTGTCTTAAACTGTGTCATTATTTTATCATTCCTCTCCATTCACCCGTATAGTTCAAATCTCTGTCAGCAGGCAGTGACAAAGGAATCACAGAAAAAGCTGCTGTGTTTGAGGACGCACCAGCTATATTTAGCAGACACACACACACACAAACACACACCTATATCTACCATTCAAGAACACTGAAACAAAGGCTTGTGCACTCCAGACAGTGTGGATAGGAGGAGGATGAGGTGTTTTTTTCCAGTCTCTTCTCTGGGGTATCATCTCACTGTCGTCTTGAGCCCAGAATGGTGAGCCCAGGCAAGCTGATAGCCCTGCTTTGTCTCAGTGCAATGTATTCATACAGTGTGTAAACTCTGAATGTGGCACAGTTAATATGGCTGATAGCCATAAGTTAGCAGAGCACATAAGAAGGCTTTATGGTTGATTGGTTCTTGTCATCCTTCAAGCTAATGTCATCACTTATTACTTTGCATTATCTTGCCCAGTATGTCCCTGACTTCCTGTCCCACAACTGTATGATTACTAGATGCATCTTAAACGATCTCTGTGGGCAATGGGTCACTGCAGCAGTACAAAAAAAATTATGATACAAAAACAGTGCAGTTTATTGTCCGTTTGTGTTTGTTTGTTTGACAATGTAAGCGGCGTCTGCGTCAGCAGTGGTGTTGGGGGGTTTGGGGGGTACCTTTGCATCATATATCTATATTTACATAATCATTTTCACAAGGAGCTGCTTTTTGACTCCTTTTTTATATTGGAAAAGATTACTGAGAGTAGTGAGTATTAAACAGTGCACGTAAAATTCAAACAGTGGACGCTAAAACACAAGTTTTTAACTTCAACTGACCACTTTAACAGACAAGTATTTATTTCACCTAGTGCTTATATTAAATATTATATATTAATATTATGTTCTTCAGCACCGCTTTAAGATTCGAATGCTTTATACTTACACTTGTGTTTGTTGCCTGGACAGAATGTAGTTGGCTTCTTTACAGCACATTGCTTGGAGATTATATTGAAACACAGATTTATGTTTTGAATATCCACTTTACTTTACTTTACCATTGAAAAATTCAATCAGGAAAAATTATTAAAGTAAAATGGCCAGTGAACAGTGGGATGTGTGGCTTTTTGTAAGAATGTTATATTAGGGTTCACCACAATGACAATGCAACAAATAAACACAGAGAGACCCCAGGGGCTTTAGCTCAAGTCCTTCTGGCCTAATATTTCTATCCAACATATTGAGGGCCAACCCTAACCAGCTAGTGTGGAGTATAAGTAGGTAATAAATCATTCAACAGTGAGGCAACGGCTTTATTAACTTGTCATTATCCACTATTCCTACTACAGTTAGAAGCCTTAGTGCTGTCAGTGTATGAAAAATCACATTGAAGTTCTTTATTTCAATTTTGATAACACATAAAACTCATAAAACAAAAGTCTCTTCATTTAAAATCACAGAATCATTTTGTCCATGGATACATTTGTTTGAGTTGTCTTATATGTATATGTTGTATGCATTGTATGTATCATACACCTGACAAGACTGTACGATCAGTTTACATTTTTTGGACATGCTGATTGTTTGGGGTATGCTGACCAATTTAAAGTCAAGAACTAAAATGGTCCATGGTGACAGATGTCCTCTGCTTATATCAAATAATTAATTGAGAGTGCCCTCCATAGTTATTAGTGTGAGTTGATACGGCCTGGTTTGAGGATCATCTGGAGATAATCTGCACTCTGTATAAGGAAGTAATAAAGTAATTGCAGTGGTGGTTTCACCGTAATGAATAGAAAATGTTTTGCCTATACATGTGTGTTACACGCTCTTGTTAAAAATGAATGAGAATGATGACACTAGGGCTGGGCGATTATATTTCATTTCAGGTCGATTACGGTGATCAGCTGTGAGAATATTAACTCGATCAAACATGGCGGAAATGTGCGTGACAACAACCAATCGGAGTCAACCCTTTTCTGCTCCATTCTGTTTGTACGTTTCCGGAGAAGTAAACAGAATGAACCAATTCGGAGCTAATCTCGGAGCTGCACTACATTTATTCAGGAGCGCCGCTACTTCAGAATAGGGGATTGTTTTATTTGTTAACTTTGTAGCGGTGATCACAGCGGGAGCCTCCGCGGAACGAGTAGTTGTCCGAGCTCTCGCCACATCGATGAGCAAATAGAACTCTACCAGGATGTCAAACACTCAAGATGTCATGACAACCACAACGGCGCGGGCACTCTGTTAGCATTAGCTACAGGAGTTTTAAGTGAGGTTAGACTTAACTTGAAACTAGCTAATCTGTATTGTTATTAAAGATGATCCACATTTGCAAGTAGCAATGACGTTAACCGCATATGTAGCATCATAACTTGCAAATGACAATGTTTTTGTGGCTGCAGCTAATACTAAATAAGCCTGAAGCTAGATGGCATAAAATAAATGAATTGATGCCTGATACCAGCAGTGTGATGTTCTCACTGTTGGCTTGTGTTTGCATTGCAGCAGCACATCATGTCTCATTGAGCTCCATGAGGAGCCAAAATCATATAGTCAGTCTTGTCAGTGTTACAACATTGTTATATGAAAAAAACAATTACCAACAAACCTGGACAAATGCCAGTTTGCTGCGGCCATGGCTAGCACACTAGCTGCATGCCAATTTTGGAACCCATTGGCTAACTGTCTGTTTTTGGAGTTTAGTTGTCAGCTAAAACCACAAATATTTGAAAATATCCCATTAGACCAGAAGCCCTCCAATCTGATGGCTCAAATTTCACAGCTACATACAAAAAAAAAACACATACTGGAGTTGTTGGAGTCCATTGACTGCTGTCCTTACTGTGTCCACAATCCATTACTTATCTGAACAGATCTGGGTTCTCCATTACACTGATGATACATCAGAAAGCGCCTCTGATTTTTCATCTTATCTTCATCTCGTCTGATCTTTCCGACACCCCATTAAAAATAGCTATATTATGAAACCATGGACCAAAATGTTCAGCCAGCCAGAGCTTTTAAAGCTGTGACGCTGAGCATGTGTTCCTTTGCGTCATCATTCATCTTTGCAGATGGTTGTAGTGTTAGAAATCTAAGAGAGATTGTGAATGTAAGATTTGATGAGGGGATACATTGGCTGCAAGGTTAATGAAAATTGGTATTTAACCAGCTTCAAACTGGAATCTATCCCGAGAGCCAATACAGCCAGCTTTTATATGATTGGATTGGATTGATTATTTGGATGTTTTATTTTCAAAATGTCAAGTCAGGGATCGGATTTAGGTGCAAACATTTGTGCCAATCCATGTGTTGAGATATAAGATCATCACAGAGTGGTTCACTAATGCAGTGAATGTGTTGGGGAGATGCCCTCTGTGAGTGTGCAAGCTGATAACTGCAAGACGCACAGGTGTGTTTTACAGCGGTAAAGAAGAGTGAAGTAGCTTACAGGGGGTATGATGTTCCACACACAAAACTCAGCACTGTGGCTGTTAATGCAGATGAGGTGCGCACCATGACCAAGACCAAAACAAGATGTTACGGTTATTCACCAAAAAAATACCCCCACGACAAATCAGCCAGAAGCAGTGGGAGTGCTTCTGGTTTGGTGAGATAGAGGTGTAGTACTACTGTTTGCCTATGAGCGTGACTATAAAGGATACTTTTGCACTTTCGAGGAATCCTAACAAACACACACACACACACTGTCAGCAGAACATGTTGGACCCTTTGCAGATGACACAAGATTATCATGTTTTGTACAAGTAAAAGTGGATTAACATACAGAAGGATGATACAAAATAGCCTCATCAGTGTTACTGGTTATTAGTTTATAACGGGTACATCAACATGCATGCGGCATTTTAATGTTGAACAGTTGGTGTTGAAGGTGGAGCTAATTTGAATCATTTGTATATTGGCAGTTTCATTTATGACACAGTATCACATTTGATGAGCTAATGTTTTTTTTTTTATGTTGATTATTAATCTATGATGTAACTGTGTCTAGTGATCACACTGTGGTAATAAGCTTGCCTTTTGTGGTACTTGTCACGCGGCCTCCTCCTCTCCTTCCGCTATCTCTGCTGTATGTTTTGCAGAAGTCCCAACGCTGTATCCTGGGCTTAGCACCGCCCAAGAACATTATGATTGGTGTAAAGAAATACAGCCAGAGCAGTGGAGATAAGTTGGTCTATGCCACACTACTACACATGCAAATAATTGTAGTGGAGTAAAAAGAAATACTCAAGTGAAGTACCAGGAACTTTAAATTACACTCCATTATAATCTTCAGTAAATGTATTTAGTTATATTCCATTTCTGCTGGGAACTATGCATCCTGTGAACCACTGGAACAGAACGTGTTGTCAGCTGTTTTTGTGGTAGTTTGTAAGTTTTACTCATTGGAATTGGCTATTTTTGAAGCGCTGGAGAGTGGTGATATTGTCCCCAGTATTCAGTTCTATAGACTCATTACTGAATATCTGTCAGAAGAACTTTGGTGACATTTCTGTCATTCTGTCATGTCCCTTTGCTGCTGGTGGTTGTCTGATGTGGAACACTTGGAACATAAGCCTTGTTGAACACATCCTTCCCAGACGCTCTCATTAAGTATTGATGTATTGTAGCGTGATAGGTCCTAAATGACGTTACGTGTTTTTGTTAGTTTATGTGCCGTTTCCGATGACAACTGCTGTCACTGAGGACGTTCTGGATGTGCGTTGGACTCATGGGTATGACATCCTGTCAGTTCATTACCAAGCTCCGGATTTTTTTTTTTCTCTTGTATATTTCGGGAGCTGTTTCACATGCTCATTTGCTTCAACATATTCTTCTGTTACTCCTTCTATTGAAGCACTTCTGTTTTAGTTGTTGCATGGGTTAGAAAATTGAACATTGCTTCATTCGAAGTTCTTACTTACTTCTCTTCATATGCATAGAAAAAAGCAAAATGGACTATTTATTTTATTTATACACTTTAATGCACTGGTTATGAATTTGCTGTCAACATGACGGTCAAAATCAGTTCATTCATATACCTGATGCAACTAAAAAAGATTTTTTAAAGAATTTTCAACATTAGTGTGACAGAGAAGGCAGCCTGTGTAGTGGGAAATGCTCTTGTGTTTACAATGAAACCTGGCCCATGTTAAAGAACAAGCCCCAGAGCTGCAAGACGACTCCTGCTTGTGTATTAGAGTAATTAGAAGTTCTTCCTGCAGGGGAGCCTGGACCTAAATATTTAATCTGAAGGGAGTTGTGGCAAAACATGTCATGCCGCCTGCATCTTTTGTGTCCAATATACACAGTCCAGCGTTGAGGAGCAGCTGGTAAGGTGCTTTGTGTCTGGAAAATGGACGGGGAGTGCGGAGCGCTTGGTGTGTGTGCCCGATGGGCTTGTGTGAGACAATCTGTAGCATGTCTGTACATTTGTATGGATGTGTAGATGTGTGTTAGAGATAAGGTGTAATAGTGTAAACGTGTAGTATGGGAACAGCAGCAGCAGCCGGCGGTGTGTGCAGCAGAGTCGACAGAGGATGGGCTGTTTTGATCAGAGAAAAGAGAGATGGAGATGAAAAGGCTCTCATCCTAGCAGAGAGGTAGCAGCAAGGCTCTATGGGGAGGGAAGAGACCCAGGCTGAAAGAGAGATTAAAAACAAGCAGGATCTGGAAAAAATGGGGGGGCACAGTCAGTTTCTGGCTGAACACTGATAATCGCAGATGGATTTTTTCTTTTTCTTTACATCTCTCTCACGCTTTTATCTTCTCCCTCTTCCATTTTTGACAGATATGTGTCACAAAGATGTCCACACGCAGCTGCCAGGGAACGGACTCGGTCATCAAGCCCCTGGACACCATCCCTGAGGACAAGAAGGTGAGAGTGCAGCGCACACAGAGCGGCTTCGACCCATTCGAGAAGCCCGCCAGTCAGGTGAAGAGGGTCCACTCGGAGAACAATGCCTGCATCAACGCCAAGAGCTCATCCGCAGGCAAGGAGTCGCCCAAACTGCGTCGACACTCCAGCCCCAGCTCTGTGAGTACACACTTCACACACTGGAAGAGCCAGTGTGTGTTTTATTGATTATAGCTATTGCAGAATACGCCAGGTAGCATTTAAAAATCCTTTATCCTTTGTGGTTTTGTAACTGTATACTTGGTAATCACCATAAAGTCATGTGTCACAGTAGCTAAGTAGTAGTAGTTAAAGAATATCCTGGTTTCAAAACCATGACAAAGAAAATTAAGTAAAATTGACTTGACTTGGCTTATTTAACCCACTATCATAAATCGTAAATTTGCCTCGAGGGGTTTTACAATCTGCAGCACAGAACCCTCTGTCCTTTGACCTTTGATTCAGATCAAGAAAACTCCACCCCCCCAAAAAATCTTTAACGTTGAAAAAAAGCTTTTTCACAGCTGATTTTTGTCTCACTGGTCCAAAAAACAAGTTGTTTTTTTTCCCCGCTTGACACCGCCTGTCCCATCATCATCTTCCATGTTTATGTCCTGTCAAATCGAGGGGACAGTGTTCAGTAGCTTGATGATTTGGCTATAAATAATCCAAGTCAGCTGAAAGTGCTGCATATTCCATGTACGCCACTCATATGTTAATGGGCTCAATGAATGAATGAGCTTGACATTTTTTTTAATAAACTTAATTGTGGAATGTCTTGATTATCCTTACAAAGGCAGTGTCACAAAATAAATAAAAATACTTTTTTAATTCCATTTAAATCTTAATAGCTGTTTACAGACCATGACTAAAACACAGGAAGTCTAATTCACTACATTACAATCAGGCAGATAAGCTCATTAAACTCATCATGCAATAATAAATATCAGTGTATAGGATAGAATAATAGAGTAAGTTATGTCAGCTAGGTTCCGAAGCTGGATACTGTTTTACCACTGGATGAATATTGCTGAGTAAATATTATTGAGTTGGCATGGTTACTATACATATTCAGGGGACACAGAGATACCTGGCGTTTTATCAGTTGTGGCGGGCCGTCTGGGCCAAAATGTCAAGGCCAATCTTCTGTCCCAGTCCAGCCCTGATCTTCACCAAGGACACCTAGAAGAGAACTAACTACATAAACACACAAAAGGCAAAATTCAAGCCCATAATTCACACAGGTAGAAGTAAATAACAAACACGCAGGGACCAACAACAGCTGGGATAGAGAGCAAGAGGTCCCAGGACAGTCAGAAGTCTGAGTTAAAAGTAGGAGAAACTAGGGAGACAAACAATGACCAACCTAGGAGCTGCACAGAACCAGTCAGGAGTTCACAAAGTAGCAGTAATAGTAACATTTTCTTTAATAAATGACTGTATGAATCCATGTAAGGCGTTACTACCATTTGAAATTATTACTAGACCAATGTCGATTCTTGGCAATGGACACCTGTTTCTATACGCATTTTCATTTTGAACATTAAAAAAAACAAAAAACAAAACAGTGCTAAAGACAGAAACTGAAACTTGAAACTTGAAAGCAAAATAGGACGAAGTGCAAAGACAACAGACTTGATGAATAGGTTATGAATGACGTACATTAAGCACGTGACTCAAACATCCAAAAGAGATTGGCAATGGGAATAGTGGCAGATAAAAACCTCAGATCTGTATGGAGCAATGAGGAGACTAACCATCCCCACATTAATACATGAATGAAGCAGAATACATAAATGATGTGCTTCATTCATTTTCCATCTTTTGATGTTTGGCTGCAGCTCTTTTAATGATCTCGTCTCTTTGCATCATCTTCTTCTACAATGGTCCCGTGGCTCCTCCCATCTCCTGGTGTTTATGTTACACCCATGAAAAGACAAATACATTTGGATTCTGTGGAAATGTGCTTAATTTCAGTAAAAGGCGGATTAATTCCAAGACCTATTTTAACACCAAACCCCACACCTGCTTGACCTTGACACTATCTTTGTATTTCTCAGGTGTTTTGTTTTGGCAGCTGAGCTTTTTTTTTCTTTTTCTCCACATGAAACTCATTCTCCAGCCTGTATATCCTCACATGGTTAATTAAAGGCTTGTGTACAAACAACATAATTTTCTTAATCATGCAAATGAGATTTTCCAGGTTTTATACATATGCGGTTCCTGTTTAAATTTGAGCTCCAAATCAGAAATGCCTAATGAATGTGCACACAAATAAGGCTTAATAAGTGTGATATGAGGCTTGACTGATTGCCTGCCAGCATCACTGCAAGACACTAATGAATTGTTTCAGCTGTGATTAGGAAAATTTGTAAATCGTCCAGTTGAGTGTTTTTGTTTAGATAGACCGACCCACCTAACTCATATTTCACAGAACCTTTTGGATTGTAGATAGATTGTAGATTCGGATTGTGATAGTGGATCAGACGTGGACTGTACTTAGAGATAAAATGTTTTAATCAGCATGGACACTGAATGTGCATGCATGTCAGTTGGCCAACGTCAAAGTTTCCTACAAGAAATGATCCTTCTCCCAATGTACATGTTGTTAAAGTCTCTTTTTAGAACTGATAGCGACAAAAAAGGTCAATAATCATATTTTGCATTAATAAAGCCCCATTTGACTGAGCAGCTGTGTGCAGTTGTTGGCCAGATGAACTTCCCACCTATTTAATTTTCTTTCTTTTTTTTTATTCTGTATTATAATTATGTTCTTCTTCAGCCAAATAATGATGATATCTGGCAACAAAGTGGGAATTATGCATCATTTTCTATTCTGATCATCTATTTTACGTGAAACTGCTACTTGCCAAACCTAATCAGGCTTTTAATCTTTAGTGTGTTTCCGATGGAAAAGTGAGAAATCAACTATACTTAAAAACTTGAAAAGAACTAGTAACAATCATTACTTCTTTTGCTGCCACAAAACAAAAGATTGGTTTACTTTCTTTGTGTTTTTAATCCCTTTTATGACCAGGAAGTGAACATACAAACAGTAATTTAGGTGTGAAAACATAACTTAAATTCAAATGAAAACCTATGTTGGAAAGGCTTATTAAAACTAAAGTGTTCAATGTCTGAGCTGCCTTGGCGGAGGTCTGCGCTCTCTGAGTGCTTTTCTAGTTTTTCAATAAAACACTGACATAAACAGCAACAGATGTGTGTGTTTCCAGTTTCCAGAGGATAAACAGGTTACAATTTGTGACGCACAGAGATTGACATTGTTTCCTTCCTAACATGAGCCTCTTTAGTCTTGTGTTTAGTATTTTTTCCAGTCAGCCAGGATTTTTTTTTTCAACTACAAGAGACAATATTTAATGCTGTTTTTGTTGGCTGTTACTTGATCAACTCCATTATGCTAATTGCACTTAGTGGGAGAAATAGTAACAGTTGCATTCATAATTTAAAAAAATCTGTCCTTGTGGTTTTGCTGGTGAGCCTTACTTGTTTTGTTTGGTATGGCAATACAGTAGCTTCAGGCAGCTAATATTAACAGCTATTAAATATGGCCGAATCAAGGATACCCATGTGTCACTTTATCACTCTTCTCTACTTGTGCTATTGTTGGCATTTATCGGTATGTGGTAACTAACAAGTCATGCATTTATGTTTACTGCTGTCACAGAAAGCTCACAAAGAAATAACTGATTGTAATATTAGCATGCGTATCCCTTTGTTGGGCAAGGAACCATATTTGGTAACATCAGTGGACATCAAATGGGTCCCCTTGATCTCTGTGAGGTCATAGAACAACGTGGAGTTCTCCCAGCTAATCAGAAAGGAAAGCAGAAAAACAACGACAACGACAACGATAACGATAACGATAATAATGATAATGATAATAATGATAATAACTCAATTTAGCTTACTTTGCAACATAAAAATGAAACATTAGGAAAAAAGTCACAAAAGTAAGTCTTGTAATATCCTCCAATAACACCCCAGGGTTGAAATGGTCAATTTCGGAGAATTTCAATGAGAAATCGACACACTGCAAATGGACCTCATGTCATGAATAATGACGAACAGATAGAGTCAGTTAAAAAAAAGCAATTACTGTGGGGGTCACTGTGTCATACAGTGTTTGACTCACCAAGGAAAACCCTGCACATGTGTTAATGTATATCTTCCTCAACAATTCACAACCAGCACATGCTAGTTTAGATTTTTCACAGATGGATTATCAGAAAATCCTGTGGTTGGCCCCAGAGACAGAGAGAAACCCTTATTTTCTCAAGTTCTTGATCTGGTCATTCGGTCCACACCAGTGTGACAGTTTTCACTCCGACCCAAACCAACGACGGTAACTTGGCAAACACACCAGGGTTTATTGTAGCCATCCCAACAGGTCAGGTTTAAAAGCACGCTTATGTCATCATTATCAAGATGACATACCACAGGGTGAACAGAGATGTGCTGCCCACTGCTCCTCAGCATGGTGTGTAAAAAGGATGGGTTGAATGTAGAGGTTGAATTTCCCCATTGTGGGGATTCTTAATCTTAAAAAACTCTCCAGCATCTGATAAATTGGAGTTTTAAAGTGAACTAGTTTCCCCTTTTTGACTCCAAGCGTAATTTCTTCTTTCACTTGTGAACTGGCGACAATAATAAGCGTCTCAAAGTTCGGAAACCATGATTAAATGAAAAGAAGTCTTCACGGCTCCGACATGAAGACGGTGGAATTCTCTCTCCTCCTCCTCACTGACATTACACCTCCCAGATGATGCAGTGAGGGAGCCTCCGGATTTTAATATCGCTCATAGACTTGTAATGTCTTGTGTGAAATCCTCCAAGGGTTTTTTTTTTACTGGGTTACAAAATCTGTGATATTATATTACCTTTTTATATCTTTTCTTTTTTTTTCCTCAGCCTACCAGCCCCAAGTTTGGAAAGGCAGATTCCTATGAGAAGCTGGAGAAACTGGGAGAGGGCTCATATGCGACAGTTTATAAGGGAAAGAGCAAGTAAGTAGTGTGTGTGTATGTTCAATCAGGCCTTATCCGGTCTCTCTTCTTTATAGCATAAGGGGCCGCTCATGCAGGAAGTGAATATTGCATTTAATTATACAGGAACATTGCTGTAACTGAGATAATTCATTGTATGGATCAGCAATAGCAGTCACACAGTGCAGTTTTATGTAAATAGTTTTTCTCCTCTCTGTCAAGCTGCAAATCCCATGCAGTGTCATTTATTTTAATCACTATAGGTTGGATGTTTTTATTCATTTATTCAATAGTTATGTTCCACTTTTAATGGTTTGCTGCTTTCCTTCTAGGTTTTGCTAATTAAATTGCGGAGTATGAAAAGTTCACACTCTGTAAATGTCTCTAATCTTATCAGTAATGATGTTTTTTTTTTTGCATTGCTCTTTACTACAGCAGCTTTGATTGGTGAGCTTCATTCACTTGTACCGGGTCTCACTCCGCTGCGGCTAAATTACATTCCATTGACTTAACAATCTTCTCTGTTCTCCAGCTTCACTGAATGTAACATTCTTTTTGTCTTTGACACAAGCTTACCATGTGTTGTCCTCTGTGTTGTTGACAGGGTGAATGGGAAACTGGTGGCTCTAAAGGTGATTCGTCTGCAAGAGGAGGAAGGGACGCCCTTCACGGCTATTCGAGAGGGTAAGAGGTTCAGGATTGGAATTCTCAAGACGGAGACTGGATTCAATTTAATGACAAGTTTGTTACTTGCAAAGGTGACGAATATCAAAACACAGCAAAAAAAAGAAAAACAAGAGTCTTCATCTAAAAAGTTAAAGAACACATCATCGTGTTTCAAGAATTCGGTAGAGGTTGAAATAATAATAATAATAATAATAATAATACATTTTATTTATAAAGCGCTTTTCAGGGTACTCAAAGACACTTTACAGGTCAGAAATAGCATATAATAACACACGAATATGAGAAAAGAACGTAGTAAAACATTTAAAATTTACAAACTGGTAAAATAATTAAAACATTAAAAGAATAGAGAGTATAAAGAGCAAGTTACAGCGGTTATGGATGAAAGGCAGTTATGAAGAGGTGAGTTTTTGTGAGTTTTTTGAAGGAGTGCAGGTCAGAAATTACATTTTTATTCACTTATACGTTGCAGTAACACTTGAATGACCCAATAGTAAACAAAAATAACTTGGTTTTACAGCAACATCATATAAAATGTGTTGCATCATGACACTGAAGTTGTTGATTTCTAAAATATATCAAAAGAAAAATGCTACAAAAAATGCTTGTTGTCCACCAAACTTAGCGGAACTTAATTTTTATGTTTAAACATCCTGTGACTGACCAGTTTTCCTTTTAAATGTATAGCAGTTTGTCCTGTCAGTTGTGTGTGTAAAGCACTTAAAAGTTCTTCAGATTACTGGCTGGACTTTAAGAAGAAACACTCACCTCTACACGCATGACCGGCATTTGAATTTAGATGAGAAAATGATTCTGTCTGTTTGATCTGTGTGTGATCCAGGCCTGATGGAGAGACTACACACACACACTCATACACTCGCACACACACGTCCTCTACTCTAGATGTATTACTTTATTCTGCAGCGGTCTGTAATGCTGCTCACATGTCAGCGCTGGGAGCTTCCTGCTCAGTAATTGCTGAATTAGTTCAATTTCAAAGCAGCTTTCTGATCCTCTCACAGGGAGAGTTTGTACTGTGTGTGTGCATGTATGTGTGTGTGTGTTTTCATGCTTATTTAAACTACACACACTCATGCCCATTACTACAGATGGGGTGGGTGTATGTGAGAGGGAGGGGGTTGGATCTTCAAAATGGTGACAGGATCTTTGAGGTATCTGACTGTAGCACTAACCTCCTGCTTTCTGCTTTATCTGATTTTTTAACAACCTTTAGGTGCTCACACAGAATGAATGTATTCATGAGCCTCCATCTCTCGCCAGCTCTGTGAGGATGTCTGCGTCAAAGCCCCCCCTGTGCCCTTGGAAAAGAACTTTGTGTTTGCCAAATTAATCACAGTGGCAACTGTCTGAAAATCCCATTTCTGCGTCATAATAAAAAAACGGCACTTATTATGCCGCTCTCGCATTCTGTCCTAATGAAACAAATCCCTGTATTGCCCATGTGGCTGGATGAGTTTCTCCGTCTTCTGGTTGTTTACCTTCAAATTTGTCACTGTAATTACCAGAGAAAGCTTTGCAGTCTGTTGCTCTGTGCCTATGAGTCCTGAACGTTGCCACTATGAGTAAAAAATTGCTAATATAAATAGAAATTTGAAGTAGAAGAGCTGCTACATGCAAACATTTTGAGTAATAGTGGAAGGCAATATTTCATACAATACACTGAAAATTCACGTGTCAGTATTTTCACGTTAGGTGACATGGAGGATCCTTTGAGCCTAATTTTTTTTGTAATTTAATTGATACCTTTATTCCATTAAATTTCTGATTCCAGGACTGTTTGCTGCCCCCAGTGGTTGAAACAACACATCATGTTGCTGCTCTACCTATTAACATGAATATGTTCACAAATGAGTGTGAGAACTTCGAACTGTAATCCACCCTGTGTCTTCTTTCTCTGTTTTAATCTGTTCCTAATCCCCTGTATGCGTGTAGTGAGGCTTACGGAGGGGTTAGTTGCACTTTAACGATGCAGCTAATGAAGGCATAGATCATAGCAATTCCTGCGGTATCTCAATATGTGCGTCACATTAACTCTGTTCTGCCTCCGCAGCATCTCTTCTGAAAGGCCTGAAGCATGCCAACATTGTGCTCCTCCATGACATCATCCACACCAAGGAAACCCTGACTCTGGTCTTCGAATATGTGGTGAGTCTGCACGCTGAGATCATCACTTGGACTGTAGAGACAGCAGAGGTCTGAGAATCTTTTTTTTTCAGTGTTTGTTCAAAAAGAAGGGAGTTCAGCGCTCATGTGTGTTTTTAGATTGAATGTTTCGACCTCAATGTCTGCTTGCTGATTGGGTTTCAGTTTTTTATACTCTTGAAGAATGTTAAGCAGCCTGAGCTTTTTCCTACCAAAGGATGGCAGCCAGAACAGTACAGGACGCCAGGCAGCCATTTTACTGAAAGGTCACTGTTTTAGTTTTTCAAATACTGTGGATAGCAAAGAATTTCCCACTAATGCCCTCATGGCCACTAGGAAAGCTTTCTTCTAGAACATACTGTTGCCTGCAGTTGACAGATGGTAACGGAAATGTACTGGGAAAAGAGATGATCTGTGAAGAGAGAACATGAGCTAATCAAGTTGTATTGAAACTTGAGGGTATTTTTGTTTTTTCAGTCAATATCACATTTTTACACACAATTAATTCAGTTAAATCTACTTCACTGAATGTGTCAACTAATTATACTCTGCCAACCAAGTGGCAACTATAGCTCAATCAATATTAGCTTAGTGGACAATCGTAATTGTCACACCAATGAAGTGTGGCTTTCAATTATTAGTATCTCATTATTTTGACTTACTATCTCATAATTTTGATTTAGCATCTCATTATTTTGACTTACTATCTCATTGAAACAAATATTTGCCCGACCATCAGTTTTAATACACTATGAAAAATGGATACGGTACATTAGGGGTGGGGCGATGCACAGACATTGTTAACTACGTAGATACGTCATGTAACAAAGTGAAAGTAAGTCCGCAATGCACGAGCGCTTGAGGCGGAAGCATCCGGAGCGATTTGAAAGACAGCGGCGCGAGCAAGACGGCACCGCAAGTCTTGTTTACTTTTAATCTTGCCCAAATGTACAATATATTCCGATTATAAACAAGAGGAATGTGTTGCTGTTGATAGTAATTGCATTTCTGTTTAATTGAATCACTGTTGCGCTACACCACAGTCATCTGACATTTTTATTCAGCCGTTTCACATTTGATCCTTACAGTCTGTAAACCCTTTCAGTTATTTTCTGTCACTCAACATTGATAAAAAAAAAATCTGTGTCACGACCGTTTTTTTTTAAGTCACATTCTGTGAATTAATTTCATCAGTGTATGTATTATTAATATAACACAGCAGTGACACAGTAGTCCCATATACTTTATGTGTCTGTTTCTTCAGGACCAGATAGATTTATATTGAGTGTTAAATACAGATTAGCAGTTAAAACAGCTGGGGAATAATGCCAATGTCAGTCATATCTGTTGTCATAGGTTATCGAATATAATGTTGGAATATAAATGACAAGTTTTTTTATTTTAATTTAGTTAAATTTGTTGTTATATTAATCAATAGATTAATCGGAAAAAATCAGTAGATTAATAGATTAATTAAAAAAAGAATTTGAGATTAGATTAATCGATTTAAAACATTTTTTGTTAGGTACAGCCCTACAGTACATATTTGTTTCGGCCTATAAAATGTAGTATCA
Organism: Serranus cabrilla; assembly: GCA_903364295.1. NCBI lineage: Eukaryota > Metazoa > Chordata > Actinopteri > Perciformes > Serranidae > Serranus > Serranus cabrilla. The sequence continues at coordinate 73,533 of CAFUXE010000246.1, forward strand.
CTTGAAAGCACCCCTGAAGCAATCTCCACTTCTGTTACACTGAACAAGAGGCAGGCCACCACACTGCTCACTTTATTAGGTAAAAAGCAACAGATTTAAAATCATTCCTCTTCAGTGATCTCCCCCAGTCATTTGATCCTTGATGTATCCGTCGAGAGCATCCCACCTCCTGTGTCTGCCAAGTCCATGGCAAGCAGCAAACCCAGACTGAAGCTTCAATTTATCCCCATGGAAACAGTGGGGTGACATCACAATTGCAGCATTCAGTTTCATCTGTAGTCAGTGATAATAACAAAAGAAACTTGCATTTGCATTTTCTGGCAAGTGAAGAGCCGCATCAAACTTTTTCAAACGCTACAACCCTTTACAGTGCCGCTGTTGTGAAAACTGCGTATGAACATCTGTTTTTTTCTCTCGAGATGAAGAGAGTTGTGTCCAAATCCCTGAAAGTCAAAACAAAAACATTGAATTATTGTGCAGGCCCAGGGGCAGAAAAACTTTGTGAGGATTTATTTACTTGTTAATATTGGCGTGTTTTTAGCTCAGCTTCCACAAGGTTAACATTTTGCTTGAGAAAAAAAAAGTTTTCAGGTCAGCTTTGTGGAATGAGAGTGAAACCACAAGGTTCAAACAGTCCAGATCCTCTGTTATCCCTTTGCATATGTACCCACTGACAACCACGGATGGTCACATTGATATTCAGGTCAATCTTTGATCTTGAAATGCTGAGCGAGGCCAAATCTCTCAACCAGAACAAGCTTACTCAGCTGTCTTCCATTTCTTCATTTAATGAGACTGAAAACAGTGTGATGCCCCCTTTTGGTAGATATAACACATGTCAATGTGCTTTCGAAGGAGGTGTGTTGAATGTGGAGCTCAGCAGGTCGTATTTGAATAAAAGAATGAAAGTAGAGGTTGGAGGTCAGTTAACCCTTCTCATAAGATCCTGCTGATTATTCATCAGTTTAAGCTGTCAGGAATGACTTGCTTTCCCATTGATGGACTCAGCCTGGTGGCTAACTAACAGTTATTTATTTGACTGAAATGTTCAACTCCAAGCCGTGCAAATGCAGTAAAGCTGGTTTCACGTTGACCGTCTTGTGTTTAGAGCTGTAATCAGTCTGTGCTGTGTTCCACACAGAAGGCTTTCCAACCACAAACATCATTGTCCACTCACTGCTAATGATGATTGACAGGGTGAGGGTGATATACACCGAGATTGTGTGCAAAAAAAGCAATGAAATGTATTACTGAGAGACAGAGAGGAAAACAAGATGGACAGGCATGTCCATGCTGGAGCAACCGTCTGAATTATTCAACAGAGGAGGCCCCTGCTGGAGCGGGCAGCACTGGGAGATTGTTGAGACTGTAAATATCAGTGTGATTTGCTGCCTCCTCTCCTCTCGATCTGCAAACAAAACACAGAGGTGAAAAGCAGGCCAGGCACACAGGAGAAGTGAGCCTTTGGGGCTTCCTGGCAGAAAGACTTTGGGTGGTTAACATAGGTTTGATTCTACTCTAAACTAAAAATAATAAGCTAGCCACGACTAAAAATAGGTTTCTCATAGGACACAAACCCCAATCTGCTTTTGTTTGACTCATTCATCCACAACAGCCTCCTCCAATACCACTATTACTATTACTACGACTAAATCTCTCTGCCAGAAAGCTTTCTGGCAGAAATCCCTGAAGGTTAACTTCTACAAACTACGCAGGGCAGCAATACACTGCATGGCTGTCATATGAGTCAGAAGATGATGTCAGCTCAGTTTTGAAACAAACACAGATGGTAAACACTACAATAAAATAGACCAGGTTTCTCATTTTTCCTGACGCCAGGAAAGAAACATATGCAGACTTACATATTCCCCAGAGATATCCAGCTATGAATGAATCTGCCACTGTATTCTCCGGCTAATGCGTAACAATGTTACATGCTGTGATATCATCTCGAGTGACTATATTAATACTGTGCTCATTTGCTTTTACAGCACACAGACCTGTGTCAGTACATGGACAAACACCCCGGGGGTCTCTATCCAGACAATGTGAAGGTCAGTATGTATAATTATGCTGTTCACAAGGAATGTAGTTTAATGAGTCCATTGTCTTAAATGCTAATAAGGTGTGTGTGAAGAACAGGAAAGGTTTTGGTACCAGGATCAGATTAGGTGGACAAGAAGCAGCATAACCTTGAAACCATGGAATCTAGTGGTTATTCACATGGGGTCAGGGCCCTCTATATAGCCACAAGATAATATTGCAGGGTTGCAAAATGTGCTGTTTGATTTTGTTTTGATTTTTGTCTATGGTATTCTTTAAAATATATCGAATAGTTTAACTTCTGTGAGGAGAAAACAGCTGCTCACAGCTCATCGGGTCATTATGGAGTCATTTTAGCTGTTGGCTGCATTCAGATTTTGATGGCTGCTTTCTCATTGGCTGTCTGCAGCACAGGTGCATTGGTTTTGCCATCAGTCCTCGTGGAAACAAACTTTGTACAACCAACCAGAGCAGCAGCTAAAACCATGTGTTTTCAGCATTACTGATTACAGTAGCATGGTGTGGTGGTGTATTTAATTTTTTTATATTCTTTATTTAGATGGTCAGCAGTTAAATAATACCAAACATACGGCACAGAGGTTTTCTTTTTTCTTTATTTATTTTAGTGTAGAATTAGTTGAAAATGTATGCATGCTGTATTGTTTGATGTTATTTGATTATGACATTTTCAAAATCAGTGCACAATCCACAAAGAAAATGTGTATTGTCATTTTAGTTAAAACATTCACTACATTGTTCCCCATGTACCTCAACGGTGAAATTAACTAAATCTGAATCCGCATCCATATTAAAAAAACCCATATTGGTCGGGCTCTACCACTAAAGTAAGGGATATTTCTCTGTCATCAGTTTTGCATTGTGGGACTTATCGAACTTTACAATTGTTTGAATATCTCATGTAATACGACAGCAGATGCTCAGTTGTCGTTATTTAGTGAATTAATGATGTAAGGACTGATGCTAGAAATGATCACAGCACGAGCATAATGCCTCACAAAAGCAACAGTTTGGACATATTGAATATTAATCAGTAGACCATTTTTTGTCTAAGTAAACAGCTCATGAAGACATTACAGCCAATAGTTGAGGCCTGGCTACATTAAGATTAAGGTGAACTATATTTAAAACCTGACTTCAACCTCAAGTCAATATAATTTTAGTTTTCTTACCTCAACCTCAAGTACAGCTCCAAGGGCAGGAATTATTTTAATTATGTTGCCATTACCAAATGAATGCTTTTTTCATGACAATCCTGTGGAACAAAAACCTTTCTGAGGTTATTGGGGAAAGCTGGTTGATAGTATGAATGACTGTTCCTCTCTTCTGTAACATGACATGACTGAGAAGTCGCTCTGCGATATTTCTCCTCATGAGAGGTTGTTAGTAACATAAATGAAAAGGTAGAGAGAAATGATGATGGAGTGAATGAGGCCATGTGATGTTGGTGTTGGTGGGGGTGTTTGGATGTTCCCTCTCGCAGGAAGGTGACAGTTCAGGCTGTATCTGTTATGTAACAGCTCGTACCTTTAGCCACTGAGGATTTACATAAGTTATATGCGTTTCTACTGCTGACAGCAGCCTTGTTGAGATTCAAATGAATAATTAAGGATTATTCTGAGAGAGCGAGGTGTCGCTTGGCTCCCGCTGACTTTGTTACTTATTGGTGAGACGCCTGAGTTGTGGTTTCTAATCTGTTGATAGGGCTTATGGCTTTGTTCTTGTGCAGTCATGTAATGGAGGCTGCACTGAAACCACCCAGAATGAATACAATGGCAGTAATAATCCACCAGAATGAGAATGGCATCTCTATTCATTTGGTGTTTAGTAAGGGTA